>JARFJB010001532.1:1905000-2117500 GCA_036346205.1 Vesta saturnalis
TGTGTGTGCGTGTGTGTGTCCGGTGTGTGTGCGTGTGTGTGTGTCCGCGTGTGTGTGTGTCGGTGTGTGTGTGTCCGCTGTGTGTGTCCGCTGTGTGTCCGCGTGTGTGTCCGCGTGTGTGTCCGCGTGTGTGTCCGCGTGTGTGTCCGCGTGTGTGTCCGCGTGTGTGTCCGCGTGTGTGTCCGCGTGTGTGTCCGCGTGTGTGTCCGCGTGTGTGGTGTCGGTGTGCGTGTCCGCGTGTCGCGTGTCCGTGTGCGTGTGTGCGTGTCGCGTGTGCGTGTCGCGTGTGCGTGTGCGTGTCGCGTGCGTGCCGTGTCGTGCGTGTCCGCGTGTCCGCGTGTCCGCGTGTCGCGTGTGCGTGTCGCGTGTGCGTGTCGCGTGTCCGCGTGTGCGTGCGCGTGTGCGTGTGCGTGTCCGCGTGTCGCGTCTGCGTGTGCGCGGTGCGTGTCGCGTGTGCGTGCGCGGTGCGCGCGCGCGTGTGCGCGTGCGCGTGTGCGCGTGTGCGCGCGTGTGCGCGCGTGTGCGCGCGTGTGCGTGTGCGCGTGTGTGCGCGTGTGCGCGTGTGCGCGTGTGCGCGCTGTGGCGCGGTGTGCGCGCGTGTGTGCGCGTGTGCGCGCGTGTGTGCGCGTGGTGCGTGTGCGCGCGTGCGCGGTGTGCGCGTGTGTGCGCGTGTGTGCGCGTGTGTGCGCGTGTGCGCGTGTGTGCGCGTGTGTGCGCGTGTGCGCGTGTGTGCGCGTGTGTGCTGTGTGCGCGTGTGTGCGCGTGTGTGCGCGTGTGTGCGCGTGTGTGCGCTGTGTGCGTGTGTGCGCGTGTGTGCGCGTGTGTGCGCGTGTGCGCGTGTGTCGCGTGTGTGCGCGTGTGGCGTGTGTGCGCGTGTGTGCGCGTGTGTGCGCGTGTGTGCGCGTGTGTGCGCGTGTGTGCGGCGGGTGGCGTGTGGGCGTGGTGGGCGTGGTGCGCGTGCGTGCGGTGTGCGTGCGTGCGTGCGTGTGTGCGCGTGCGTGCGTGCGTGCGTGCGTGCGTGCGTGCGGTGCGTGCGTGTGTGGCGTGCGTGTGTGCGTGCGTGCGTGCGTGTGTGCGTGCGTGCGTGCGTGTGTGGCGTGCGTGCGTCCGCGTGTGTGCGTCCGCGTGTGTGCGTCCGCGTGTGTGTGTGTCCGCGTGTGTGTGTCCGCGTGTGTGTGTGTCCGCGTGTGTGTGTGTCCGCGTGTGCGTGTGTCCGCGTGCGTGTGTCCGCGTGCGTGTGTGCGTGTCCGCGTGTGTGTCCGCGTGTGTCCGCGTGTCCGCGTGTCCGCGTGTCCGCGTGTCCGTCGTGTGCGTGTCGCGTGTCCGCGTGTCGTGTCCGCGTGTCGCGTGTCCGCGTGTCGCGTGTCCGCGTGTCCGCGTGTCCGCGTGTCGCGTGTCCGCGTGTCCGCGTGTCCGCGTGTGCGTCCGCGTGTCCGCGTGTCCGCGTGTGCGTGTCCGCGTGTCCGCGTGTCGTGTGTCGTGTGTCCGCGGTGTGCGTGCGTGCGCGTGTCGCGCGTGTCGCGTGTCGCGCGTGCGCGGCGTGTCGGTGTGCGCGTGTGCGCGCGGCGTGTGCGCGCGTGTGCGCGCGTGTCGCGTGTGCGCGTGTGGCGCGTGTGCGCGCGTGTGCGCGGTGCGCGCGTGTCCGCGTGTGTGCGCGTGTGCGCGCGTGTGTGCGCGGGTGCGCGCGTGCGTGCGGTGCGCGCGTGTGCGCGCGTGTGCGCGTGTGTGCGCGTGTGTGCGCGTGTGTGCGCGTGTGGTGTGCGCGTGTGTGCGCTGTGTGCGCGTGTGTGCGCTGTGTGCGCGTGTGTGCGCGTGTGTGTTCGTGTGTGTGCGTGTGTGTGCGTGTGTGCGGGTGTGTGCGTGTGTGCGCGTGTGTGCGCGTGTGTGCGCGTGTGTGCGCGTGTGTCGCGTGTGTGCGCTGTGTGCGCGTGTGTGCGCTGTGTGCGCGTGTGTGCGCGTGTGTGCGCGTGTGTGCGCGTGTGTGCGCGTGTGTGCGCGTGTGCGCGCGTGTGTGCGTCTGTGTGCGCGTGTGTGCGCGTGTGTGCGTGTGTGTGCGTGTGTGCGCGTGTGTGGCGTGTGTGCGCGTGTGTGCGCGTGTGGCGTGTGCGCGTGTGTGCGCGTGTGTGCGTGTGTGCCGTGTGTGCGTGTGTGGCGTGTGTGTGCGTGTGTGTGTCGTGTGTGTGTGTGTGTGTGTGTGTGTGTGTGTGTGTGTGTGTGTGTGTGTGTGTGTCGTGTGTGTGTGGTGTCCGCGTGTGTGTGTGTCCGGTGTGTGTGTCCGCGTGTGTGTGTCGGTGTGTGTGTCCGCGTGTGTGTGTGTTCCGCGTGTGTGTGTGTCCGCTGTGTGTGTGTCCGCGTGTGTGTGTGTCTGCGTGTGTGTGTGTCCGCGTGTGTGTGTGTCCGCGTGTGTGTGTCCGCGTGTGTGTGTCCGCGTGTGTGTGTCCGCGTGTGTGTGTCCGCGTGTGTGTGTCCGCGTGTGTGTGTGCCGCGTGTGTGTGTGTCCGCGTGTGTGTGTGTCCGCGTGTGTGTGTGTGTCCGCGTGTGTGTGTGTCCGCGTGTGTGTGTGTCCGCGTGTGTGTGTGTCCGCGTGTGTGTGTCCGCGTGTGTGTGTGTCCGCGTGTGTGTGTGTCAATTCAATTCAATTCAATTCAATATATATTTATTGTCCCATAATCGATATTTTACGTAGTATTTTATCGACATTCCTCCAGGTGTCCAATCAACGCCCTGTGAAATGCTTACATTCCTGATTCAACAATAATGCTCCTTAACTAGGGTGGAAGGGGCTCGCCGAGCTCCGGGGTAGTGTGAAACCCTGTGCAAGCAATCCTGAATCAAATAAAGAACACGCTGCTCCGCTTGCCTCCTCCTCGTGTTACCTTATTAAGATGTTGGAGTCGTCGCCGAGGCGGCGGTCCCTCATCTGTACTCGGGCTATTCCTCGTCCTTTAATTAAGGACACCGCAGGTGCCTGTGTGGGCTATTCCCGCACCCGTCCTAAATCGTATTGTCTAAGATGCGGCAATCGCATCTGTGCGTAATACCTACGCCCGTTCCTACCTTCTTATCTTTAACTGTACCTGGCGGCTGTCCGCCGGATAATCCTGCGGCCGCCTATTCCTAATTTAGATTACTCTAAACCTGCTCAGATGCAGGTTGTGAAGCGGCTGCCCGCCTCCCGCCCTTATGTTCCTTATCTAAAGGCGTCACATGACACCTGTACGCGGCCTAACACCGCGCCCTTTCCCTATATTTCTTAACTAAGACCCCAATGGGAGACCGAGCGACGCTACTCCGACGCCCGTGCCTATTTCTTAAATCTACCTTACGAAACATTTAAGAATCCTGGGCTTCCGGACGTAGCCGGCGGCCCAGTCGTCTGTGCACGAGTGATGCTCGTGCCTCCATTAAATTAATATTGTATCTATTCTGTGTCGCCCTTGTTCCACGTAGTGTGGCGACTGTACGCGAGCGCAACTCGCGTCCGTATCCTTACTCTTATTCTATTAAAACTTCCTTCTCCCAGAGTTGGAGCGGGGAAAGAAAATTTGTGCGACGGTGAAGCCTTCGCCCGTTTTAGTTACTTAATCTATGTTCTTAAAACTACTTAACTAGGATACCCCGATTTCGCCGAAACTAGAAAATCAAGGTATCATACGAGCCACGCCCGTGTTCGTATACGCTAACTAAGAACACCGTCCTTTCGGTGGCAGGCGTCGAAAGGAAGGTGCCTGTGCACGACTGGTGTCGTACCCGTTCCGTACTCCCTAAGATGCCGCCGCTCTCGGTGAACCGAGAACGGCGGCATCTGTCGATGAAGCCCGTGCCCGGAAGGCTACCGCTAAGGATTTGCTACGCCGGCTACAGTCGGCGGCCGCAACTCCTGTGCGCAGTGAGGCCCGCGCCCTCGAGAGATAGCGTTAAGGGACCGCATTCGCCGGATACAGTCGGCGACCGTGGTCCCTGTGTGCAGTGAGGCCCGCACCCATACATGCATGTACGCGCCCTTTCCGACGACGGAGCTTATAGTCTCCGTCACCGGAAACGCGCCGCCTGTACGCGAGTGAAGCTCGCGCCCTCGACGCTACTTATCTAAGTCGACGCTTTTCCCTTGAAGGAAATGCGTCGACTGTGCATGAAGCTTGCGTCCGGTCAAACCTACTCAAGCACTAGCACTTTTCCGTCATTTCCGCAGGATAAACACTGTCACTCGCGGTCACTAGCACTAGCACTTTCACTAACACCGTCGCCCACGTCGCCCGACTCCGTGGCTGCTCCGGTGGTCCTTATCCGCTACTCCTTCCCATCGATTCGATACCCTCGGAAGATCGGCGACGTCCAATAAAAACTTGGCAACTTCCACTTGACCCGAAACGATGCCGTGGATGGACCTTCGTTCGCCCGTCGTTTCACGAGCGACATCCGGTTGACGCGGTCCGCACCGTCCTGCGGCTTCTTCCGCCCGCATCCCCACGGCAACCATTCGCAAGACCTTTACGTTGTGTGGTGTCCGCGTGTCTCGCGTGTCCGCGTGTCCGCGTGTCCGCGTGTCCGCGTGTCCGCGTGTCCGCGTGTCCGCGTGTCCGCGTGTCTCGCGTGTCGCGTGTCCGCGTGTCGCGTGTCCGCGTGTCCGCGTGTCCGCGTGTCCGCGTGTCCGTCGCGTGTCCGCGTGTGTCGCTGTGCGTGTCGCGTGTCTCGCTGTGTCCGCGTGTCGCTGTGCGTGTCCGCGCGTGTCGCGTGTGCGTCGCGTGTCCGCGTGTCCGCGTGTCCGCGTGTCCGCGTGTCGTGTCCGCGTGTCCGCGTGTCGCGTGTGTCGCGTGTCCGCGTGTCCGCGTGTCCGCGTGTCCGCGTGTCGCGTGTCCGCGTGTCGCGTGTGCCGCGTGTCCGCGTGTCCGCGTGTGCGGCGTGTCCGCGTGTCGCGCGCGTGTGCGGCGCGTGTCGCGCGTCGCGCGTGTGCGCGCTGTGCGCGTGCGTGTGCGCGTGTGCGCGCGTGTGCGCGCGTGTGCGCGGTGCGCGTGTCGCGCGTGTGCGTGCGCGCGTGTGCGCGTGTGCGCGTGTGGCGCGTGTGCGCGTGTGCGCGCGTGTGCGCGGTGTGCGCGCGTGTGTGCGCGGTGCGTGTGCGCGTGTGCGCGCGTGTGCGCGTGCGTGTGCGGTGTGCGCGTGTGCGCGTGTGCGCGCGTGTGCGCGTGTGCGCGGGCGTGTGGCGCGTGTGCGCGTGTGCGCGTGTGCTGCGCGTGGTGCGTGCGCGCGTGTGCGCGTGGTGCGCGTGTGGCGCGTGTGCTGCGCGTGTGTGCGCGTGTGCGCGTGTGCGCGTGTGTGCGCGGTGTGCGCGTGTGTGCGTGTGGCGTGTGGCGTGTGTGCGTGTGTGCGTGTGTGCGGTGTGTGGCGTGTGGCGTGTGTGTGCGCGTGTGTGTGTCGCGTGTGTGCGTGCGTGCGGTGTGCGTGTCGTGGTGTGTGCGCGTGTGTGCGCGTGTGTGCGGTGTGCGTGCGTGTGCGGTGTGTGCGCGTGTGTGCGTGTGTGCGTGTGTGTGCGGTGTGCCGTGTGTGCGTGTGCGTGTGTGCGGTGTGTGCGTGTGTGGTGCGTGTGTGCGTGTGTGCGCTGTGTGTGCGTGTGTGCGCGTGCGTGTGCGTGTGTGCGTGTGGTGCGTGTGCGGTGTGTGCGCGTGGTGCGTGTGCTGTGGTGCGTGTGCGTCGTGTGTGCGGTGTGTGCGTGGTGTGTGGTGCGTGTGTGCGTGTCATAGTGTGCGTGTTGTTGTGGTGTGTGTGCTGTGTCCGCCTGTGTCGTTGAGTGCGTTGCGTGCGTTTTGCAGTGCGGTGCGTGCAGTGCGTGTGCGTGTGTGACGTGCGTGTCGATGCGTGCTGTGCGTCGTGCAGTGCGTGCGTGCGTATGCGTGCGTGCGTGCGTGCGTGGTGCGTGCGTGCGTGTGCGTGTGTGTGTGCGCGTGTGTGCGCGTGTGTAGTGCGTTTGAGTGCGTTTGTGTGCGTAGTGAGTTCGCGTTTGTAGTGCGTTTGAGTGCTGTGTCAGTGCGTGTGAGTCTTGCGTGTGAGGCGTGTGATGGTGCGTGTAAGTGCGTATGAGTGCGTGTGACTGCGTATGAGTGCGTGCGAGTGCATATGAGTCTTTTCTTTCAGGTATGTATATTCTGTATTTAGAGGGTTTTGCTCTGTTCAATAAGTAGTTCGCTATTTTGTTATTTTTAATTTGCTTTCCCACCCCTCCCATAATGTCCATATAGAAGTTGCCTTTTTGCATAATGTAAGCTAGGGTGCCAATAGCTCCACAGTCCATGCCCAGATCAGTGTTTTTATAACCGCATCTTTTCAAAAAACATCGCCTGCAAGCCGTCCGTTTGCAAATCTCCATGCGATGGCGCTTTCTTTTTCTAGGGTAGGATGCTGGTTGAAGGTGTCCTATTTAACTGGATTATTTGTAACACTATTTTGCTGAGCTTGATATATTTTGCTAAGAAAAGCGTTTAGCACTACCCTTTTATGTTTATTTATGTCGCCCGATGGCACCTTTTCCTGTCCGCAGGTTATAGTGTATGTTGTTGGTTTGTAATGTGGTCCTTGCTATCTCATTTTGGTTGAGTATGTACCTGTAACCTGTTTGTATATTAACTGTTTGCTATTTTGAAGTGTGTTTCTTATATTTTCCGGAGGGGATTGCCATTTTGCTGGGTCGTTAATATCTCCAAGCGTTTGATAACCAAATTTTTTCCATAGCGTTAGCGTTGTAGGAGTTAAAGGGATGGCCAGCACGACTTGAGCTGTTAAAGGGTAGTTGTCGATGCTTATTTTTAATATTTTGCTCCCTGTAGCACTTGTTTTTGAAAACTGTTTATATATCGGCACGTAAATGATTCTCCATCTAGCATGAAGTTCTCCCACGGTAGATTTTCCCGTCTGTTTTGTCGCAGTTCATAGTCAAAAAGGCACTTCCAACTTGTGTCCTCTTGCCACATCAGGTATCGTTTTGCTGTGGCCAATCTAAACATTTTCATTTTAGCATCGAGGTTTACCGTACCAAAACCCCCCCTCGTCTTTGGTAAGCATAGGTGTTTTGTGGTGGTCCAGTGTTTCCTTCCTGCCCGATTTTACTAAGACGTTTTGCAGGGGCTTTCTTTCTCGCTGAATGGGAGTACTTGTTGCGAGTACCAAATTTGGGGTGCTATGAACCGATTTATTAGTGCCAACCTTCCATGGTATGATAGGTGAACTATCGTTTGTTTCCATCTGTTACACGTCCTTTTTATTTTGTTTTTTATTTGTTCAAGCTGTTGTTTGTTACCTGTTTTGTTCATGTGTGAGAAGATAACTCTAGCAGTTTTACTTTCTTGTTAGTCCATTTTATTTGGGTAGACTGGTCTTCGCGATGTTTCCACTTTCCGGTCCAAAATCCTAATCGTAATTACTAAAAACTTCACCAATTTTGTCAAGGTCTTGGGCGTGTTCCGTGAAAATGGTTACATCGTCGGCGTAAGCCGATAGCACTGTTTTTTTTGTGTTAACGGTACTTTTATACCCATAAGTCCTTTACGCAAATTTTCCAGTAGAGGCTCGATTGACAGTATATATAGCAAACCAGACACCGGATACACTTGCCTAACTCCGCATTGTATTGGGATATCTGCAGTTAGCTCGCTTTTTACACAGGCGGTAACTGTGGCGTTCTCGTACATAAATTTTGTGTTTTGAATGAAATTGTCTCCTAGGTCAAAGGCTCTGAGAACACGAAATAGGTAAAGTGGTCAAATTTGTCATACGGCTTCCCTATAGCCATTTGCTGGTCTTCGCTGACCATTTGACCATGTCTAGCAAACTGCGGTTTAAGTGTAAATTATCAAATATCGATCGTGTGGGTATACCGCTGGTTTGATCGGGTTGTATGAGTAGGTTTATTACTTGTTTCAGTTTGTTTTGCTGATGCTTTAGCATAGATTTTATAATCTACGGTTAATAATGATATAGGTCTCCAATTGTTAAAATCCTTCCTGTCTCGTTTTTGAAAATAAGTGATTTTTTCATCTGATCAGGCAAAAACCTGCGTTTTTGTGCCTCTTCGACTATTTTCGTATATAGTTTTTTTAGTACGTTTCAAAACTGTGTGTGTGTGTGTGTGTGTGTGTGTGTGTGTGTGTGTGTGTGTGTGTGTGTGTGTGTGTGTGTGTGTGTGTGTGTGTGTGTGTGTGTGTGTGTGTGTGTTGTATATATATATATATATATATATATATATATATATATATATATATATATATATATATTGTTGTGTGTGTGTGTGGTGCGTGCTGGTGCGTGTGCGTGCGTGCGTGCGTGCGTGCGTGGTGTGCGTGCGTGCGTGCGTGTGTGGTGCGTGGTGTGTGTGGTGTATGTGTGTGCGTGTGTGTTTTGAGTGGGTGTGCGTGCGTGCGTGCGTGCGTGCGTGCGTGCGTGCGTGTGTGCGTAAATGAGTGAGTGAGTGCGTGAGTACGCACGTGTGTTCGTGAGCGCGTGTGTGTGTGTGGGTGCGTGTATGCGTGCGTGAGTGCGGGCGTGCTTTCGTGCGTTATTGTATGCATGCGTACGTGCGTGTGTGTGATCACGATATCTCCAGAACAACAACACGTAGGTACTTGAAATGTCCTAAACTTCTTACATTTTTCCTAAATCGGCGGAGAGTGGGAGTTTATTGAGAGCAGTTTTGGATTTTATTAAATATTTCTGAAATAGCTGTATACTTCGAAGCTATAAAAATACTAAACTAGAGATTAATTATATAATAGCGACAAAAAAAATCCTGAGGTAGAATTAAAGTGTTAATTCAATTTTTTCAATATTTGCATAGCGATTAATTTTATTGGCAGATTTTTTGAAGAAAATTTATTTTTACATATTTTTCTTTATGAAGTTTTTTAATATAAACCAAACTAACTCTTAAAATTAATTAAGTATTATTGAAATTGCCTAAATTGTGTTTTCAATATGTTATGTTTTTATATCTTTCTTATGTGCATATTAACGCCTATCTCACGAAGTGTTAAACGTCCATCTGACGTAGGTTATTGGTTCTGTTTTTACAGTATTGCCCAGTTTTCTAATGAACGTATTAAAAATTGAGTTGCATAATTATCCTAAAATAAATATTATTAAGATTATTTCATTTCTTTTAATTTCCACTTTGTAGGTTGAAAGTTCGTATGTTGTTCCACACTAGATATGTTTATAAACAGTAAATCTGAATTAATAAAATTTGGTTACTAAAAAGTGACTATTGAAAATTGGCAACATTATATAAGTCTTATAAACATCGTTGAAGGTAAGATGTGGGTAGCTGATACCCTTCAAGATGATATTGCAGAGTTTATAATCAACATTACAGAATCATCACCCGAAGACTTAGAAATCGATTTGACGATTAAACAGTACTGAGAAAAAAAATTAATAAAATATTAAGTAATTCAATCGAAATAAAATGTTTTACAGCGCCAGTTTTGTTATTTAATAGCCACACTTCCCATATTATATTACAATGGAAATAAATGATGCAGCTGTAATCAAACTTTAATAAAATTGTTATTTTGTTTATATACTGCAAACTCCTTCCGTAGGCAAAGGATAAAGTCACCATTTGCTTATGCTGTTGCTTGGAGGTTCTTTCACAATCCCATGTATAGGACCCAATATATATTACCCAATTACCCAATTCAGATGGTTTCTTCCGGCGAAATAGTGTAATTATGACCTAGCACTGGTTTTGCTGCTTTTAAGTATCCTATTTTTTTCTCGGGTAGCTTATATTGCTAAAATCCAGTTTCGCAAAAGTACTACTAAGACGTATTTGGGATTGGTATCTACATATATAGGTGGATGGGTAGTAGCGAGCTACAGTTACAAGTAATAAAACTTCCGTAAATTTTTTTACATAAATTACTATTTGAATATAGTTGCCTAAATTGTACATAATTCATAAATCGTGGTAATTTTAATACACGTGTATGTACGTTTATCTCAAGATATACTGCAATTTTAAGGTGTAAAAGTATTAAATTTAATGAATTACATCGTTAATACTATTCAGACTGGTGTGTATTTCATGTTTATTATATTTAAAATACCATTTTTTCAGCATATTGGTACTTACACATTTTTCCGGATCTAGTCGTTAAAGTGGTTAGTTTAGCATCACTAAGTTTTTTAGTACATAAATATTTACTCACAGCTGTCATACATTAAAGAGCCGTTTTACACGTTGATGTTCAGCGCTACCAACATAACTTAAAATACGAACGAATTTTCAATGATGTAATAAAGTGAGCACAATGTCCAGAAACTATTCCTGCGTGGGCTACAACGCCTCGCCCTGCAATTCTTATATTCGCATAACCAGTGTTTCTGCCCTAGTGATTGATACAAATAATTAGAATTGAAATGATTTCATTTACTTTAAGATGTTAAATATAGAATAATAAGTATGTAATATTTTAGCCAACAAAAACAATTTTTTCTAAAGCTACGTGTAGAAAAAATTACCAAATTTTGTTGTACATTAACCTATGTAATAGAAATAAAAACGGTAATAAACAAATCAGTTTAAAATTTAAAATTTTAAAATATCAGACAATTTCAAACTAAAAAAATGTTTAATTAATAATAATATGAGAAAATTCTTCTTTGTATTTTAAATAATATTCTTGTTTTACGCTTTGATTTTAAATTTCTTTTAATTAAAAAAACACTATTCCTAGTTATGGTTTAATTTATAGTTGGCAAAGGGTATAATTAGAAACGATAAAATAAATTAAAATATAATGCGCGTAACAAAGGGAATAACGAATAATTTACACATTATTGTATAATAACTATGTTGGTTATATGAGTGCATTTAAATTTTTAGAAATTTACGTGTTGATAGTATCACTTTATTCTTTCTTTATATAGATAAAAAAAAATTGGTTGTCTTATTAAGATAAAATGTTAAATTTACGTTTCATTGAATAACTACAAACAAGTTATAAATACTGATCCTTTGGGATTAAAGATTGTATGATAGTAACCTTATACAAATTTTGTTTTACCAATAGCCATGTAATGGATATGATTCATAACAAAAGATTCACTTTTACTGACGATAATAGCTGCCAAAAGTTGGTAAAATATGTTAAAATACAACATTTACGATGATTATTTAAAATGTAAAAATTTGGATTTTCATAAAGCTAAGTTATTTATTTTAAAATTATTCGAGTAAATGGATGTCATTTTTGGAGATTTGTTCTAAATTAAAAAACGACAGGAAGCGACACATGATATTCACATAATTACTAGAATAAGGTTTATAAAGTAAAAGTTAGAAGGGAGTGTTTAGTTGATGGACTAAATCATTTTGGCTACAAAAATCTAGTGGCCAGAACATAACCTCACTTTGTCTGCGTCATCTTTTATTACCAAGCCCACAGGAACACGAACCAATCTCTCGCAAAAAGGCTGTTTGTCATTTCTTTCTACTTCCTCTTATACTAAATATGGATGTACGTCAAAAGATCGCAGTAAAAAGGTCGCGCGACAAAAGATCGCGATCAAAATATCGCACGACAAATGATCGCATGCAACAAAAAAACGCATTCGACAAAAGATCGCATACCAAAAAAACTAAAAAAAAACATGTATATGTATAATATATTATAGTCGGGCCGGCGATATGTGTCTTAGGACTCATCTTTTAGTAAAGCACGGTTTAAGATTTTAAAAAACGTATGTCGTTATTGGTTCATATAGTTAGTAATTTTGAATACCAACAAAACATCGTCAATGTTTCTAGGTTATCTTAAAATTTAAGCCGCGCTGTCAAATTTAAATAAAATTATTGTTCGAATACCTCGAGATTTAACATCCTAAAGGTCTTAAAAATCCCCATCCACTCGTATAAATAAAGTCGAATTTCGTTTAAGGTATGTTCGCAATTAACCTGGCATGTAAAGTCCACCGAGTGTGGGTAGTCATATGATAAAAATATATTGTACAACTGTAAACGATTATCAGAACCGAGACCGGGTCAACAAAATTTTGTTTTGGATCTGTTTTACAAATTAATTATATCAATAATTTTCAATAAGAAACAAATTAGCTAGCTGTAGGCAGTGCCCGAATGATGTGCGTTTTTTTTTGTTTAATTCCGGAGGATCGTTTTTAGCCGACAGATCTTGCTGCGTCAAAAGAGTTCAAGACTGTAATTTGGTTACCGAAGCCACTTATAAATAACTGATTTTGTCATAAATAAATACACTGTATAGGATGTTAAAGATGAGATTTATTATTAGTTAATAACATTACCGATTTTAAAAATCTTTACAGTTTGCCAATATATATATATATATATATATATATATATATATATATATATATATATATATATATATATATATATATACAGGGTGGCCCACCACATTCGCATCGGTTTTTCTACGAGAAATGAAAAGGGTTGGGAAATAATTTTTAGCGCAGTTATATCTGGGTTCTTGAGGAACATATTCCAAAATTATTTTTGAATATACAGGGTGACACAAAAACAAAGTACATATCAAAGTTATATTTTTTCTTATGGAACACCCTATAATATTTTATATTTTTAGATACTATAGACCAAATAAATGTAAGTTTCTGTTACACTTCCTATACCTAAAACTGATGGTTTCTGAGAAATTTTGAGAAATATAAAAATACATATTGTAATTTAAAAATTGCTTACACCGTGTAACATAGAACGAGCTGCTCATAATTAAATCTACTGATTAGTTGAAAGGTTAAGGTATACTACCATATAAAAATTATACAGAGTGGTGAAAAGAATTGCTCCAAAGTTTAGGCACACATTTTATTGAATAACTTCTTAAGGTTAAATGGAACACCCCGTATTTAGTAGCTTATTTCGACGCAGAATTAGATTTCCTTTAAAACTATATTAGGGTTCCCTATGCCTATCTCTTATGCTTTTTACGCAAACGGCGTTTTTATATTTTACTTTTTATCTGCTATACCTATCCTACTATTTTTTTAATAATAGTAAGCTTTGGCCAAGATGGCGTTAATTATTTCGAAAAAAATTATTTGACAGTGACGCTACTTGTTAGTCAAACCATTATCGTTGTTTAAAGTAGTTTAAAATTGTTTTTCGAGATTGTTACATTTCATTAGTTAAAATGAGAACTTACCCCCAGGAAGAACGAATTGATATGATCTTGGTAATCGGTCAGCGTGAAGAAAACTGTTTATTAGCGTCAAGAGTATATCCCAAAGGTCTCCTAACAGGCATCATCCTAATAAGCGTTCATTGGAAAAGTTGTTGCAGCTTTTCCGAAGATCAGGCAGTGTGTTTTATAGTAAGCCCGAACGACAAAAATCGGTTACCGGAAATGAGGAAAATGAATATTTAGTGAGGAAGTGGTAGAAGACCCTCAAACAAGTCAGCAAAAAAATACATGAAGCAACTGGAATAAGCAGACAGAGCATCCAAAGAATAATTAAAAAACACAAGCTTTACCCGTATCACATAGAATTATATCAACAACTTTCTGAAGAAGATTATGATCGACGACTGAATTTTTGTTTGTGGGTTCTAGAAAAGTTTGGTGATGATAAAAATTTTTTTGAATGCGTGCTTTTCTCCGATGAGTCAAGTTTTCATAACAACGGATTAGTTAATAGACATAACTTTAACTACTAGAGTGACGAAGATCCTAATATTTTTAGAACCCTTGATCACCAGCACAGATGGTGTATTAACGTGTGGTGTGGAGTAATCGGAACGCAAATGGTAGGTCCATACTTTTTTGATGGCCACTTAAACGGCGCCATGTTTCTTAGATTTATTAGGAACAATTTGAATATACTATTGGAAACTATTCCGCTTAATATTCGTCAACGAATGTGGATGCAGCTAGATGGTGCGCCTGCACACTTTAATAGACGTGTTAGCAATGAATTAGATGGGCAATATCAGAATAGATGGATAGGACGAGTAGGTCCACAGGACTGGCCAGCCAGGTCTCCGGACCTAACAAGTCTCGACTATTTTGTATGGGGATATATTAAAAATATTGTTTACAATACACCGCTAACGACACCTAACGATATGAAAGTACGAATAAGAGAAGCATTTCGTTCCATAACGCCAATTATGTTATCCAGGGTTCAGCAATCATTTCGAAAAAGAGTTCGCTTATGTATTGAGAATAATGGACACAACTTTGAACATTTATTAAAATAATAATTCTTTTACTATTTAAGTTTGTTAACCGTTCATTACAATACATTTACGATAATGCAACTATTCATAAGTAAAATATAAAAACGCCGTTTGCGTAAAAAGCATAAGAGATAGGTATAGTGAACACTGATATAGTTTTAAAGGGAATATAATTCTGCGTCGAAATAAGACACTAAATACGGGGTATTCCATTTAATTTTAAGAAGTTATTCAATAAAATGTGTGCCTAAACTTTGGAGCAATTTTTTTCACCACTCTGTATAATTTTGAAATAAAACTTTTATATGGTAGTATATCTTAACCTTTCAGCTAACCAGAAGATTTAATTATGAGCAGCTCGTTTTATGTTACAGGGTGTAAGCAATTTTTAAATTACAATATGTATTTTTATATTTCTCAAAATTTCTCAGAAACGATCAGTTTTAGGTATAGGAAGTGTAACAGAAACTTGCCTTTATTTGGTCTATAGTATCTAAAAATATAAAAATTATAGGTTGTTCCATAAGAAAAATATAACTTTGATATGTACTTATTTTTGTGCCACCCTGTATATGTATATATATATATATATATATATATATATATATATATATATATATATATATATATATATACAAAACGAATGTAAACCTAAGACAGGTACGGAGGTATATGTTAAATATAATAATTCTTTACAATGTTATAAAGTAAGTAAGATTCTAATTTTTCCTTTAAATTCAAATATTGGACATCTTATAATTAAAAGTCATCACCTTCACTTTCACTATCATCTTCACTCGACTCTTCGACATTGATTACTAGAGGTTTTACCATTTCCTCAGCTCTTTTTTGAACGTCCCACCACTGGCTTATTTCCTTTTCAGAATGTAAAATACACTTTTGCCGCAGTTCTCTAGTTACTTGATTTAATGAATCCTTCCATAGCGATAAAACATTCTCGTCCCTGAAGCACTGTCCTCCAACATTTTTGTTGTAATACTGTTTATGATTTGCCCATATTAAATCGATAGGGTTGAATTGGCAGTGATACGGAGGTAAAATTGGATGTCCGCATTGATGAGCGATTTCATCAATTGCATATATTTTTGGAACTTGTAAATCCTTGGCAATTTGTAATAATTCTACTTTCAGCATATCATTTTAATGAGGAATGTTGTGTTTTGTTAAAAATTGAAGATCTTCTTTCTTCCAACTACTTGAAGATAATTTTTCTAGTAATGTAGAATGATAACTGGCATTGTCAAGAATTATCAAACTTGGTTTTTCTAAATTTGGTAACAGCTGTTCTTGAAACCATTTTTGAAATAAATCAGCGTTCATATTATCGTGGTAGTCTGCTGTCTTACGTTTACTGGAAAATACCAATGATGAATTACGTATAAAACCATCCTTGTTGCCAGCACTCAGTACGATAACATTAAAATTTAGTCGGTTAAAAATATTTTTAACAAATCTTTCTATTTTGTATTACCGTTTCCCTTGTCCTAGCGGTTTCTTTTTTGTGCAAATACCAAAATATTTTCGCAAAAATGTTGCTCGAGCACCATCAATATGAACCTGCTCCATTAAACGCCTTATTCCATCGTCAACTTTGAATTCAAAACCAATTTTGTGTAACAATCGTTTTACTGAAGGTAAATATTTTATCTTCTTTAAGTTCAGTTTGGACCTTTTCGATAGTAATACGTGAACCTAAAATTAAACAGTGATTAACTAACTCCCTTTCAACAATAATTTCTGAATTATTTACCAGTTGCATGCATGGTGTAAATTTTTCGTTTCATAGCGTCTTTCACGTATTCGTCGACATCCACTGCCTTCGACTTCAAATGCAGCCTAAGTTTTTGCGGTGAATCCGACGCCGATTTCCCAGATTCTAAACCGAGAGCCATTCTTGCCTTTGTCCGAGTTGCGGTTTTCTCGGAAATGCCGCATGCGAGAGCAGTTCGCTGCAACATAATATTATATAAATATAAATTTAAATAGTGAAAATTATTAGCGTACCTGGATAATGGAAGTTAAAGGTAAACTTGGCCCCCTGTTATCGCGTTCCATCTCGAAATAATGCAGTATATTCATTAAAATTACTTGAGTTTGGATTTTCAAAGATTTACCTTTTAATGACATCATTATTTGCTGCAAAATAAATAAATGCATTCAATCAATGGGAAATACATTTTGCATTATAAACTTACCTCGTACTAGTGAATATTAATAATAATAGTTTTGAAAAAAACTGTTGTTTACAAATGCAATGAAAACTAATAAATTACGAAGCGAAAGATAAATTATTATAACTACAAAACACGATGCGATTATACGAAACGAAATACGAAGAATAATTTGAGGTTAAATAGTCAAGAAAACATCTGACAGCGTCATGCGCTTTGACTTTAGAATCGACATACGTTTTTAAGTCCTGCATTTAAAATATATAGCAGACGTATAAATTATGACCCGTCTTTCTTTAAGTGCGAACTTCGCACTAAGGTAAAGGGAAACAGATGCATTTCACAGTAATAATTATATCCCCATCCTCGAGTCCGCCATGAGACACCTCTCCCCGGCGCTACTACACATTATAATTACAAAAAAATATTTGTATATTGAAAATAATGATAGCGCGACAAATACTGACGTAAATTTCACTTCACGCTTTGCCCAGGCATAAGGACTGGCAGAAAAAATACTGGCGTGTTTAAAAGTGTTTTTTTTTCTCGTTTATGTTTGTTTTTATGTGTTAGTGAGTACAGCGATCACTGTTGTGAAAATTTTGTTTTCGTTTTTTACACAATTACACAATTTAAACTTGCAGTTGTAAATTCCTCTTAAATATTCAAAAACCGGCCGTTTCCGTATTCGAGTTATTGAATGTATACACTTGGCTGTATCTTTATAAATTTTCTTTCAGGGAGGTTCAGTTTCTGCGATTTATTCTATTTTTACTTTATTCAAATCGTTTTCTCTTCGAAGCAGTTATCACTTTCCAAAGACATAGTTATTTTCGTGTGCGATCATTTATCGCATGCGATCATTTGCAGCATGCGATCATTTGTCGTGCGACATTTTGATTGCGATCTTTTGTCTCGCAACATTTTGGCTGCGATGTTTGACGCATGACCACTAAATATACAACAAAGTAAGTCTACAGTAGTTAAAAAATTATACAAATTATAAAATTTTTGGTTGTGAAATGAACTAAATAGTACAGATATAAACCAACCTAACACGATTATCTCTCTTTATATGATATAACTATTATTAATGTTTAAACAGTAACATCATACTCCGTTTAAACTATTAATCAGAATACCACATACATTTTCAACAACTTAATGCAAATGACGATAACTTATCATTATTAAATATTAGAATAACGTTTTATATTCGCACATAAGATTTATCAACCAATTGATTGAATAGTTAATCAATTCATTTAATTTTGTACGACAGTGCTTTAGGTACCCATTTCACTTTTTAGAAATTGTGCTATACAGAAAACCTTTAAGTAAACTAATTTAAAATTTAAAAATTATTATTAATTTTATTAAATACATAAATAAAAAGTTAGTTAGCGCAGTACTCTATCGAAGTACAGGTCGTAGGTTCAAATCCTGCTCGAGGTAAACTTTTTATTTATGTATTTAATAAAATTAATAATAATTTTTAATAACATATTAACCTTTGAACTTGTTCATTCATAACAAAAGCTTATAATAATTTAATTTAAAATTTAATTGTCTATTGCAAAGATAATGTAGATTTTTCTGATAATAATTACTTTCGTTACCTATAATTGTCAATAAGGTTTAGACAAACTTTCAAAGAGCCTCACGGGCAAGCACGCGCAGGCGCACACGCACACGCGCACACACACGCACACGCACACGTACACGCACACGCACACGCACACGCAACACCCACATGTACACTTACACGCACCGGTACACGCACACGCACACATACACGCACACGCACACGCACACGCACACGCACACGCACCCACACGCACACGCACACGCACACGCACACGCACACGCACACGCACACGCACACGCACACACACACGCACACGCACACGCACACGCATACCCATGCGAACTACACGCACACGCAACACGCATACGCACATGCACACGCTCACGCACACCGCCACGTGCCCTCTTACTCGCTATCACACGCACGCGCACACGCATACGCACTTAGACAAACGCTCTCACACGCAACGCGTATTCACACGGACGCGCACGGATACGCACACGTACACGCTTATACACGCGCGCACGCATGCACAGACAAACACACTCTCGCGCACAAGCACGTGGACACGCATATTTACATACGCACACGCACACTCACACGCAGACGCATGAGCACACTCGCTCACAGACAGTTACACACGCATTTACGCCCAAACACGTGTAGGCTCTCACACCCACACGAAGGACCATGCATAAGGAAGGTATGTATTTCGTTTGGTCAGTGAATGATTAAAGTGAAAGGTGAAACTTATAAAACAAGTGCTTCATGAGAAAAAAAATTGCATTTTAATTAGTAGACAAATCAATTTGATATACAAGTTTTACATACTGACTTTTTGAAATTATTAGTTGTGGACGTTGTCTGATGTGGTTATGTGCTAATTTTATTTTATCAATTACAGAATATTAAAACTAATAAAGATCCTTAGTTCTTATGAACGTATACAAGTTTAAAAATACTAAGTTATAAATTACATGATATTGTGAATTACTACATTATACTTCATCATTAAAAGTAAGAAATTCTAAATATGCTTCCGACTATGGTGGATGTAGTTCGACCTTTTCCTTTTCGCCTTCATGGGTTCTCCAATATTATTTTGTGGACTTCTTCTTTTTTCGTAGCTTGCACGAACTATAGATTTCTAAAATAAATAATACAATTAAAAATTATTAATTTTATTAAATAAATAAATAAAAAGTTTACCTCGAGTAGGATTTGAACCTACGACCTGTACTTATTACATATTTACCCTTGAACTTATTCGTTCATAGCAAAAACTTATAATAATTTAATATTAGTCAAGTTGCTTTGGTATGTGTGAATCCTTGCGATATTGTAGGCTGACATTCCATTAAAATAAGTAATTTGATTGTAATCTCATTATATTTAAAATTTACATCAGTTCTACATTCATAAAGACAAAATTTACATAGATAGGGATTGAATCTTGATGGCGCAGTTGGTTAGCGCGGTACTCTAGCAAAGTACAGGTCGTAGGTTCAAATCCTATTCGAGGTAAACTTTTTATTTATGTATTTAATAAAATTAATAATAATTTTTAATAACATGTTTACCTTTGAACTTATTCATTCATAACAAAAGCTTATAATAATTTAATTTAAAATTTAATTGTCTATTGCGAAGATAATGCCGATTTTTCTAATAATAATTACTTTCGTTACCTATAACTGTCAATAAGGTTTAGACAAACTTTGAAAGAGCCACACGTACACGCACACGCATGCGCACACGTACACGCACACGCACACGCTTATACACGCGTGCACGGATTCACAGACAAACACACTCACGCGCACAGGGACGTGGACTCGCATATTTACATACGCACACTCACACGCAGACGCATGCGCACACTCGCTCACAGAGAGTTACACACGCATTTACGCACAAACACGTGTAGGGTCTCACACCCACACGCACGAAGGACCGTGCATAAGGAAAGTATGTATTTCGTTTTGTCAGTGAATGATTAAAGTGAAAGGTTGTACATACTGACTTATTGACATTATTAGTTGTGGACGTTGCCTGATGTGGTTATGTGCTAATTTTATTTTATCAATTACAGAATATTAAAACTAATAAAGATCCTTAGTCCTTATGAATGTATACAAGTTTAAAAATACTAAGTTATAAATTACATGATATTGTGAATTACTACGTTATACTTCATCATTAAAAGTAATAAATTCTAGTGGATGTAGTTCGACCTTTTCCTTTTCGCCTTCATGGGTTCTCCAATATTATTTTGTGGACTTCTTTTTTCGTAGCTTGCATGATCTATAGATTTCTAAAACAAATAATACAATTGTTAGTTTGTATGATGCAGTCTGGTGTGGTTTGATTAGCTGCAGTTGAGTTTATCGTAATTTTTTCACTATGACTCTCGTTGGCTAACTGGCTATGTTTGGTCAAGTATTTGACATACTAAGTTTCTTCCAAGTTACGGTGATGTTAATGTATACCCTAATGCTACAATCGATCTTATCTGGTTTGTCGCAAACTAATATGCTGAATTGGTGATGCGGGTGTTGGGGTTGTTAGGGACAGCCTATTACTGCCAACTCTCACCGTTACATAAATTAAACTCATTTGTAAGTATTTACCTTTACGGTTTCCAAACGAGCGCACCCTGTTATTTAGTGGCGGTTAATTTCCACTACTAACTTTAATCAAAATAGCATTTGAAGAAAATATTTGAGCAAGTATCTATTAAATAAAACTATGTTAAGTACTTACAATACTACAGTACCTCATAATACGCCAGAGGCAATAAGTTTTGCAAAATATGCCAACACAATATGATGGTGGCACACTGGGTGCGTCGTTTTTATAAACTCGGTACTCAATTAGTAGAGCTTTCAATTCAGTCATGAGCGGCAATTTGGTTTTAATTACAAGATGAATTGGTTGTTGTTTATGTAAATGTACTAAAGTCATTCCTTATCTCGGAACGGACGGATTGGTATAAAAAAATGCACCGGGTAGCCAACTAAGAATGGACACCGGCTATATCTCGGGAACTGTCAATCTGACAATATTGGAAAAAAATACTAATAGGTAAATCGGCCAAGAGAAATCGCTGGAAATTATTTTCAAGTTCGAAGGATGGTGGCTAGGGGGAATACACCAACACCAAATTAGAAAATCGACTTTCGGCATTATCAAGATATTTCCAAAACAGTTTTATTATAAACTACGTAAGCTTAGAAACACTTTCTTTTTTATAACAATAACACAAAATGGTACCAATGCAATTTGGAAAATCAAAGAACAAGCTTAGAAAAGTAGCAACCAAATGACACTGACATGAAACTAAAATGTTTTAGCATTTTAACGTATTACTTCCAATTTTGTTTTCACAGCGTACTAACATTTACCACGGATGCCTTCGATAAGAAATGATTATTACTTAATTAGGTTGCATTTTATTTTCTTTTGAGCATTAATTGTCGGTTTTGAGAAAGAAGACGGTTTTCATCAATATGTTAGGACCTTTATTTACTATTTACTACCTTAGAAGGTAATGTATTACTTTTTTGAGAAATATTGGTTTTTCCTTTAATGTTTTAAATGTCGAAAAGCTGTGTTTCCATGTTTTTTTACGGAATCGTCGGATACCGCCGGAGGTCGAGTTTTGTTTTTTTTTTTGATACCGCGCAGCATAAACTCTTGCAGCACCAGTTGAATCCTTCATGCATTCAAAATACACAAAAAGCATATCAAACGTTTCATTTATTATTGGCATTTTGAAATCAACGGTTTGTTCATGAAACACGAAAAACTTTAATGGAGCAAACATCATTTTGAAGCAAAGCAATATTTAAAGTGGTCATTGTTTTTTATTATTTTTAGCATTTTTTTACTAGGCTGCTATTCTGTCTATGCGTGAGAGATTGCAACACTGTATTGAACATGACGGGTGACAATTTTAACATTTGGGGCGTAATTAGTTCTTCAGTATTAGGGCTGCTGCTTCTACATTGGTCCTTTTTTATTCGTTCTAAACTAAAGATACCCCCCAGGGGAGATGTAGTGTATTAAATTTTGTTCCGCTGTTTTGATAGCTTAATAACGAATAAATGTTAATAATTAATGACAGTTAAACCTGCGCTCTAATTCTGTTACTTGTAAAATAAATTTTTGCATTTTTTTTTCATATCTGTGTAATGAAAGAAGAAATCAACTTACGGTTTTTACAAACTTCTATATTTTTCACGCTCTTTTTCGTGAGTTAAAAATAATAATACTCTTATGCTTAACATTTTCGAGAAAATTGCAAAAATGTACCACTTTGTCATAAAACGCCATTAACTAACTAAAAAAAAAATTAGACCGATAATGTTAACATTTTATTATAAGTACACGGGAAGCCTCTCTCAAACGAGACTCGGTTTATAAAAATCGGTTGAGTTAAAAAGAAGCATTGTTTCAAGTGAACTCTTATCTCCCGCCCCACCCTCATTTAACAAAATAGAGAAAAATGCTAAAAAAAGAAAATGTATCTAAGCTTATGTAGTTTATAATGAAACTATTTTCGACATATCTTGATAATGCCGATTTAAGAAAGAAAGCGGATTTTATAATTTGGTGTTGGTATTCGCCTCCTAGCAGTCATCGCAGGAATTTGAAAATAATTTCCAGCGATGTCTCTTAGACGATTTACCTATTGGATTTTTTTTCCAATGTTGTGAGATTGACAGTTACCGAGATATTGCCGGCGTCCATTCTTAGTTGGCCACCCGGTTCTACTCCATAAAATACATACACAAAAAAATAATTACCTAAATAACGGTTTAATTATGCTTTTAGATAATCTTGGTATCCTGTGTTTTGAAAATATGAAGGTTGAGTGGTTACTATTAATTTTAAAAATGTAGCAATATCTTTTCCCGGTTTGGTAAATTTGTTAATTCCAATTCTCTGAGCCGTGCATTTACAGTTTCGAGTATTTAAAAAAAAGACATCTGTTGTAACATGAGGCGGCCTACTACTTATGTAATTCTTACGTATTTCATAAAAATTATCGGTTACTGTAAATTTTCGAGTAACGTTTTGCAACAAACTTCGAAAGTGTTGTTAATAATTCACTTCTATGTAGGCAACTTAACGTGCATTTCGTGCAGCGTGTGTTGCATATCTAGTTGCATAAAAGCATGCATTTAACTATTTTAATTAGAACTCGTGCGCATTTCGTTTGCACATTCAGTTTCAAACATGTTCATGCGCAAAGACCTTTTGAGAGCGTTGTTTTTGTGCAACACTGAAAGGTAGTAGAGCATCCATTTTTGATCTGTTAAATATTTTCTATTAACAGTGCTATAAATTTTATGGCGAGTTTATTTATTTTATTTTTAGTTTATTTATTTATTTAATGTTATTTTACAATGTTTGAGACGTTTGAATTTCAGGCACTTTTCTTTTTACTTTAACTTTTTTTTTTACTTTAACTTCACCTACGAAGTGGAATTCTAAAACACTTTAATCCTGCAAATTTATTCATTTTGGAATTATAAAGTATACAAATCCAGATTTATTTCAACCATGAATTAATATTACCCAACAATTTCCCAAAACGCTGACATGCATGCAGCCGTTTCGTTATCTACAGTGTGACCATGAATAACGTATTCTGGTTCTATTAATTACTCAAAACTTTAATTATTCATTAGGTTATAACGTTACTAACATTAGCATTAAGTATTTCAGTTTATAATTAAATGTACGTGGTGTAATAAAGTTTGTTATTGTAGAAATTTTCTTTTAACTTTATTGTATAATTGTTTACGTGTTTATTCCATATTTAAAAACAAATTGGCGTCCGAGTATTTAACAATTAGTTTCAGGAGGAAGCAACCCCGATTTTAAAGCGAACATATCTAGATGCATGTAGATATATTTTGGTTAATAAGGCAAATCGATAATTCAATGAACCTGGCCCACTTTAATCTACGACTGAGCTTAAGGCGCAAAATCTTCTATTTATTACCCAAACTGTTAAGTAGCTAAAATTTGTAGCCGTGGGTGTAGAAGTATATATAATAGAAGCTAAGGATTTGTACAGTTTGTCTTGGTGTTGGGCACGTTTACCAAAAAACCGGATCCAAGATCTTGCAATTCACTCATTTTCATGCAGTACGTTTCATTAGCCCGACAAACATCCATTATTCCCATTACTAATGCAATCATAAAAAAGAAATTAATGAATATACATAATATTTCCAACAAATATTTAAATCTTACTTTTGTTGCAAGATGCGTATCATCAGGGGTTTTAGTAAGAAAATCATTAATATTTTCAGGAGAAAAAGTTATAGCTCTTTTAGGTTGAAAGCCTTCAGATTTTTGTTTTAGCAATGCTCGCAATTTCATATAATTTTCTATATTGTAAAAAACCAGCGTCCTTTACGTATGCTTTTTAGAATAAATTATTCGCGGACCATCCTATATCTAAAATTTCAAAAGTTTACGCAATATTACACCACAAATAATTCCTTAATCACCGCTGACGTGTATTTCTAAAAACCAGTAAGTTTTGCACGTCAGAACAATTTCAACCAATCTCATACCGGCATCCCCCGCACGGTAGCCGCGAAGCCGCCGATAGATGCACCTTTATAAACCCGCGACGCGCGTGAAAAGAGGATGATGAATCGAAGTAGATTCAAGTCAAGCCGATATCCAGTAACCGATGATGAATCGAAGTAGATTCAATCCAAGCCGATATCCAGTAACCGATGATGAATCGAAGTAGATTCAATCCAAGCCGATATCCAGTAACCGATGATGAATCGAAGTAGATTCAAGTCAAGTCGATATCCAGTAACCGATGATGAATCGAAGTAGATTCAATCCAAGCCGATATCCAGTAACCGATGATGAATCGAAGTAGATTCAATCCAAGCCGATATCCAGTAGCCGCCCCGATTGCTTCGTGTAAGCACCGATCTGCTAATCACCGCCGAGGAGTCCATCGCGATCGTGTGATAACGCGCACTACCTCGCTCCGGGCAACTTAAAGTTTAATCCCGCACTGCAATTGATAGACACGTAAGTTGTAGAGTTATAAAATCTGACAATTTACAATCAAACACTACAGAACGTAAATAACGACCGGCTTAGCCTCCAGGAGTTATAACGTTATCCGTACACAAACACATACATACAGAGCGTAACGAAGGGGTAACCCCCACGTCGCTTGACACACTACAGCTAGAAAAAGAGCGTAACGAAGGGGTAACCCCCACGTCGCTTGACACACTACACCTAGAGAAAGAGCGCAACGAAGGGGTAACCCCCACGTCGCTCGCACTTGAGGGTGAAGGTTAGCTACAGGGCTGTAATAATACTATTTAATACGAACCACACCCCGTTTATAATAAATTATAAACACGATTGAGCGAAGCCGAGGCAAAATAAAACCGCGTTGGGTTGCCACAAACCGAGAAGGTGCAAATTATAAATAACAGATAATAAAGCGACAAGTTCACGTTACAATATTTATTCCATGATGTACATTAATCGTACTTCTAAGCATTGAATATTAGGACCATAGTGTCGATGGTTTATATTTAATAGATAATGCTGTAAAATATACCACTTAGACGGATTCAGAGAAGGAGTTTGTTTTTCTTTCCGTTCTCCAATGCATAAAAGATTCATAGGCCGTCAATACAATTTTTTCGATTTTTCGCGCACCAAGTTTAGTGAGGCGATTCCTACAGCTTCCTTTATGTTTTCACTATCACAATCCATATTTATTCTTTCTATTAGATAAACAACTTCAAAATACACTTAAATGCAAACGTCGTTGACGTTTCAATTTAATACATGTCAAATGTCATATTGCTGTCTACATACTTGATAATATTGAATATCTAAAAAGTACTGAATAATCATTAATCACTGGTCAGTAGTGAATAATGATTAATCACTGTTAGTAATGTATATCATTGTAATTGAAGGAACACATGTATAATTAGTGTATTTTAAGATCGTCGTCTTTAATCAAAGAAGACTGGGAAAAAAATGTAATCGCCCAGTTGACGTTTTGTAACGTCAGTAATGTAACTGTCACACAAATTAGTTTGTTTTATTTATACTTCATAGTCATGCGACTTTGAAATGCATTTGTTATAAAAAAATCCGTCCAAGTTTGATCAATGTGCAGTCATTCAATTTTTTTGTGCTGAGGGTTGGCAACCAACGAAAATCCATTTCCGATTACAGACAGTTTATCCAACTGTAAATGGTGCTAAAAATTTAGAAATGGTAAATAGGGGCTAGGTGCATTATGTACTGAATCAACAGACACTAATATAGCTCGTGTGGACGGTTTGATTAGAGATAATCGTAGAATTTCAATCAGAGCGATATCACAAAATATTGATGTTTGTGTTGGATGCGTCCATAGTAACGTACATAAACTGGGTTACAGAAAAGTTTGTGCGCAGTTAGTTTCGCGTCTTTTGTCTGAGGATCAAAAATGTTTGTGGATAGGTTTGTCTTAACAACACCTTTCGGAGTACAACGAAAATGGTAATAAATTCCTTTTATCAATAGTTACTGGTGACGAAACTTAGTGCCATTAAATCGAACCATCCAGTAAGTTGTCATCGATGCAGTAGAAACATTCAAAGTTGCTGATAGAATTTAAAGAACACAGAGTCAATATTAATGCAAATCTATACAAAGAAACTGAATAATCTTCATCAAGCAGTCAGACGAAATCCTACAGGAAAACTTTCCAATGGTGTCATTTTGCTTTAAAACAAAGCTCGGCCTCATGTCCCAAATGTAGTGACAGAAAATTTGCAAAGGAGAAATGGAGGGTATTAGGCCATCACCCTACAGCCCAAATCTATCGCGTTGCGATTTCCATACATTTGGTCCACTGAAAAAGGTATTGAGGGTAGACGCTTTGAATCGAACGCTGAAATACAAAGCGCGGTCAAGGAATTCTTCAACCAGCAGCCATGAGAGTTTTACGAGCAAAGTATAAATCGGTTGGCGAAGCAGTGGGATATGTGCCTTATTGTAGAGGTGATTATTTGTAAATTTATTTCCGAATATACAGGCTGAGTCATTAATGCGCCGTCGGAAGATCCTGGCTTTATAATTAAAAATTAACAAAATGTTATAGCGCCGATCTATATCAGACTTAGATGTGCATCGAATAAAAATAGTTTCATCCCTATAGGGTGTTCCATAATTGCAGGACCGGACTCAGCTTTGTTTTGTTAAATGGAACCCTATATTTATTTAATTTTATTATTATTTGTCTTGTTGAATGCTAAAAAACGGTACTTCGTTTTTAAATTTATTTTGTGGCGTTGCTAAGTTTAAAAAAGTGAAAATGTATACCTTTACTTAAATTGTTCTGAAGACTTTAATATTAACAGTAGAACTGTAAGGTTTGGCAGACGGGTAAACAAGACCTTGCTCTATATTTTGACCTTTATACTTCCTGATTATACCATACTGGGTGTTTACAAAATATGGTCAATTTTTGAAAATTTGAAATGACCATAACTTTTGTTTTTTGAATGGAACACCCTGTATTTTGTCATGTCATCTGTTTTTAATCCTCTTACATTTTTATTAACCATGTAATATACCTGACGTCATGCGTTCTCGAAATATTTAAGATTTGTTGCAAAATTAATGACAATTGTGATAAACTGGGCGGTCTATACAAAAGTAATAAAGCAAACAAAAGAATTTGTATTTGAAAAATCATAAATTATTGAGAAAATTATAATAAGTTATAACTAAATCAAGTGCTCGATGTGTCCACCATTTTCTTGCAAACAGGTGTGAATTCACCTCAAAAAAGAATCTTCAACATTTCGCAGCATATTTTGGTTAACCATTTGAAATGCATTCCGTATTCTAATTTTCATATCTTCTTTGGTGGTACGAGATTCTTGGTGTACTAAGCTTTTAATATAACCCCACAGGAAAAAATCTAATTTTGTCAGATCAGGAGTCCGAGCTGGCCATCCTACTGACCCTCCTCTCCCAATCCATTTATTGGGAAACGTTCTGTCTAGATGTTCTCTAACAATGCGACTATAGTGGGAGGCGCACTATCCTGCTGAAACCACATCCTTTGACGTATGTCTAACGGCAATTCTTCAAGGCGCGGAGGTAACTCATTTTGAAGAAATTCAAGATAGGTTTGACCTTTAATGTTTCTTGCAAAAGAGTAAGGTCCAATTATATGGTTCCGTACTATCCCGCCCCACACATTCAAAGACCAGCAATGTTAATAGCGTGGGGATTTGTATTGTCATAATACTGGAAATTATGTCTGTTCACAAAACCATTTTTGTGAAAGGTTGCTTCGTCGGTCATCAAAATGTGTTTAAAGAAATCATTGTCCTGTCCTAATCGTTCCAGTGCCCACTGGGAGAATTCCAAGCGTCTTTGAAAAGCATTTGCATTCAGCTCGTGGATTAGTTGAAAATGGTATGGATGAAATTGATTTTTTCGAATAATCTTGGGAACACTAATACCTAAATCAGCATTAAGGTTTCTTGTGCTAACGTTTAGATTTTCCACTACACTGGTTAGTACCACAAATACGTTTTCTTCGTTCATAACCCTTTTTTCTCGTTCTTTTCTTTCGTATTGTACATGTCCTGTTCTTTCAAATCTTTCTTAGAGTTTTTCAGATATCCTTGGACCAGGATGCCTGCGCTCAGGAAATCGTTGTTGATAAATTCTGGAAGCAAGATATGAATTTCTTTCACCTTCGCCCAAAGCGTAGACCATGTCAATACATTCATCTTGTGAAAATTTCATTTTTCGCACTAAACTGAGGAACTAGTGAATGACGTTTAGGCCAAACGTCAGGAATTATAAATCGCAGGCCTACTGAATGCCCTTTTTACACTTATTGCCATATTATAAAATTATGATTTTAAAAACTCGAATAAGAAGTAAACCTTTGTCCATTAGTGTTTATTGGACCATATTGTCAACAAGACATTTAGGATTTGTAAATATTCAAAGCAATGACATGATAAAATACAGGGTGTTCCATTTAAAAAACAAAAGTTATGGTGATTTCAAATTTGCAAAAATTGACCATATTTTGTAAACACCCAGTATAGTGTAATCAGGAAGTATGAAGGTCAAAAGATAGACCAAGGTCTTGTTTACCCGTCTGCCAAACCTTACAGTTCTACTATTGGTATTAAAGTCTTCAGAATAATTTAAGTAAAGGTATACATTTTCACTTTTTTAAAGAAAAAATGCTCTAACTTGGCAACGCCACAAAATAAATTTAAAAACGAAGTACCGTTTGTTAGCATTCAACAAGACAAATAAAATTAAATAAATGTAGGGTTCCATTTAACAAAACAAAGCTGAGTCCTGTCCTGCAATTATGGAACACCCTATAGGGATGAAACTATTTTTATTCGATGCACATCTAAGTCTGATATAGATCGGCGCTATAATATTTTTTTAATTTTTAATAAGGATCTTCCGACGGCGCACTAATGGCCCACCCTGTATATTTTTTTTATAAACCAAAGATGGGTTTCAATTGAACAACCCTAGTAAAATAAATTCACAAAGGAAATTTTTTATGGTTAAATCTCTACTACATAAAGTGTAATATATGTATGTAACTTACCATACAAGTTGTGAATTCCAATATCAAATAAATCTTTTACTAATGCTATACATATTTACAATTAATCAATTATCTACAATAACCGTCAAATTTGAATGTATTGGATATTTGAAATCAGTTTATACATAATTTAGTAATTAATTTACACGTAAGTGTTATCAAACTTTAATAGAAATTGATTTTTCATGTTCGTATTAATTAGGGAAATCGTTTTAAATTAATTTTGTCAAAAATTTGATTTACTCGGTTAGTTATTCTATCGACGGTTTAAAATTATAATCAAAACTTAAAAAGGTTGAATGACAGTGTTCAATGCTCTCCATTGCATTGCATGATACATTTGATTTTGGATTTCATTGTAAAAGTGGTAATATTTGTCATTTGTAACTTTAAGAATTAAGACTTGCACACTGTATTTTGCAAAATGTATAGTTCAAATTTGAACTGTGACACTGCATTACTCCACCTTATGATCATTTGCTCACACCAAATATTACCCAACCGAATACAATAAACATATACAGCCTGCAACAGGAACGTTATAACGAGGAAAAAAGTGTACATAAACATACGTTGCGCACTTTCGTTACTCAGTTACAACTATTTGAGTTTTTCAGTTTTTTATTCACAAGTTAACAATAAATAGAAATACTGTGGTACGGAAGTGAATCAAGTTATTACTCAAAAAATAGGAAGCTGTTGGTGTACAAGGGAGTCTACTGAAATGGATTGAATCATATCTCTCCCATGGACTACAATTAAATCGTATTATTTTTCATTTACGCCTGGGGTGCCCCAAGGATCGCACATTGGAGCTCTCTGGTTCTCCATTTTTATTAATGCTTGCAAACTTAATAAACTAAGTCAGTCTTATGATAACTGTGTTCAAATAACTTGGGTTTCATAGTTGACTCCAATCCGTCTTTTGACTCATATTGAGACAGTGGTAAAAAAAGCTTCAGATCTTTTTGTTTGATCAGAAGATCAACATCTGACTTTCGTAGTATTGATTCAGTTATATTATTATTCAACGTATTAGTTCGGAGTCAGCTGGAATATGACCCCAACGTCTGGAATGCTTGCTATAGGATAAACAATGACCGATGAGAAGGTCCAAAAGAGATTTATAACAAATTTTAAGTATAAATTTCACAAAAATACGTTGTTTCAATCCTACTTAAATAAACTGAATAATTACAAACTGTTTTCACTAATTGCTAGATGAGATATGTTGAGTTTCATTTTTCTAATTTAATGAAAAATGTAATTGATTCGATAGAGTTACATGCGTTACGTGCAGTTTATTCATCTGCTTACCCTCTTAGGAATTCACAAACTCTTCAACTTTCAAAGAAGGGTTTTATGCCTATAAAAATGCTACGTTGTACAGAGCTATGGATATTTACAACAAGATTTAGATTTCCATTGATGTTTTTCGTGTTCTCTACCATATGCTAGACCTTCATGATATTTACAAAGAGTATCTAGTTTTGTTTTCTTCCCTTCCAGCCTGCATATACATATGTAGGTATAGAAGGTTACGCAATCAACTTTTTTCACTATTGTTAAATCGACTTACTATCTCATTTTACAACTTTAGACCAAGTTTCGCCAAGACTGGTCATGATGTCTGGATGTGTGTTTGTGTATGTATGCGTGCGTAAGTTCGTGCGTGCGTTCATGTGTGTGCGTGTGCGTGAGTGTGCGTGTGCGTGTGCGTGTGCGTGTGCGAGTGCGTGTGCGTGTTCGTGTACATGCGCATGTGCATGTGCGTGTAAGTGTGCGTGTGTAGTTAAGTGTTGTTAAGTGCTAGTTAAATATTTTTCATTATCTGAATAACGATTAGTCTTATAACAAAAAGCGTAGACGTATTTTTTAAAGAAAATTAAATTTTACATACATTTGCTTTATAATATTATTTAATGTAAATCGAAATAAATGTAAAAATTAAATGAATATGATTGAAAATGCTGAAGCTGTATTATTGATATTGTTATAGAAGCATATGGATTTGGAGTTTTTTTTACGTTAATATGTATTTATGTCTATTAATCTCTATCTGACATGAAGTTTTAAACGTCGTTCTGACATAGATTATATGTTTTTGTTTTTACAGTGTTGCGTGTTTTCGTTATGAACGTATAAAAAGAGGCTGCAAAGTTACTATAAAAAAATTATAATTAACAGTCTGTTAACCTCACTTTGACACACGTCATTGTTTTAGTTTACAATGTTGCCTATTTTCATAATGAACTTGCATAGTTATCCTATAAAAAATGTCATTAAAATTATTACATTTCTTTTAATCTCCATTTTGTAGGATGGAAGGTCGTGTAGTGTTTCACACCACATATTTAGTTTTTGTGTAGGTTTTCTATTATTACGTTAAGGCGGATACTTGTTATTGTGGTATTGTGGTTAGTTGTCCGAATACTAAATAAATAAGTAAAAATGAAATATTATTTGTAACGTTTTAGGTGTATGCATACGTATTAACCGAGAGAGTAAATAACAGAGAGACGTGCAAGCCATGCTTTAGGTTTAGCACGATCAACCCGTCATTTAGAACATGCCTTGGTAAAAAATTATAGTGCTATGTGCTATGATTTAGGTTGATGCGTCATTCGTGAAAACCGGCGAGATACCGTCCAGTAAACCTGGTAAGTGATTTTCTAAAAAATACGTATAATTCTAGCCAAAAAGTTGTTTACGTAGTACAAAAAGGTCCAAATGGCCCACAGATTAATTGAAACATGGTGTTGGTTCCTAGACTGAATAATGACATGAGGATCTTCTTTATGTCACGGATACAAATTATGAAGCTTGACAATACCAATCCAGTTCCATGATCTGTAAAGAGCACATTTGGAAAAATAGTAACACCAGCGTCACGTTTCTAACAATCATGTGCAAAGAGTTTGTTATCGTGGAAAATAATTCTTATTTAGTCCCTGTCCTCTCTGCAAGTGGTACAGCCCAGGTCGATAGGTTCGTAAAACTCGTGAATTCAATTCAAATTTTGGCAGTTACGTAATTGTCATCGTTTCCTTCTTTGGCTTTCTTAAAATAGTTTAAAATAACCTATTAGAATTAGTTTGTTCCCAGCATGATGTTTGTTGAAAACAGAAAAGGCTTGTACACTATTTTGCCACTGCTCCGTGTTGATCGCCTGTAGTTGCTACTAGGGCGTGCTGTTTGTAGGTTTGGAAAGCACTAGTAATTCTACTGATAGTGTAAATTTATTTAAGAATTAAATATCTTCTGGGTAATATTTCCTACGCCTGATGCTTCATCTCAAACCTTCGTCCTGGGCGTGACTGGTTGCTTCTTCTGCTATGAGTGAGGCCAGTGATCCTTGGTCAATCAGTACACCAAATAGAGTACCTAATAGTACCACTGCGTGTACCACGGTGATTGCTAAAACAGTGTCTTTGTTGCATTATGTGGTTTGCCTATTCCTTAGTAGTAATGGGCGATGTTGATCTTCGATGGTTAGTTTTGTTATTGCTTCTTGGTGTTGCTTCCCGTGGATACTACTGTTATAATGTACGATATCAGCAAAGTGAGTAACCATAAAATTTTTTACTCTTGTCATCTCGCATGCAATTAACACAAACGCGTTACCAAATTAATTCCCTTCTTCTGTTGAGAGATATCTCCTTGAATTGTTCTGACAGGTAGATTGGGTGTTTCGTATTGCGGTAAGTGCATATATATATATATATATATATATATATATATATATATATATATATATATATATATTTGTAGTCTCGCTGAACTTGATGAATTGTGGTTGGGTGCTTTTTATTGTTGTTATTGAAGATACAAGTAAAATTTTAGCACGTTGTCACATTCTTAGACTTGTACAATTTGTTTGTTTCTCAATCACATTTGGCGGTGATTATAAGACATTTTGTGGATATTTATAAAGTATTAATTGTTTTTAATCATCATATAGTTGTTTTAAACTTAAAGCGGGTTCATTTTAACATGTGTATAAGCCTAGTATATTATCAATGAGTTTGGATACTAGTGGTTTTTGCTTGTCATATTTCTGTAGAAGTTTACAAGCAGTTTCGTAGTTGGTGATGGTAATTGTTATGTGTTGTATGAATTTTGACAGTGCTACGTAAGTTTTTAGATATTCCATTTTCTGTACATGCGATATGGTTAGATTTTTATCGGAGTCGGTCGTTTGGGCGCGTCCGTTAGGGCATCTAGATAATCTGAAAAGTAATAAAATGCCAATCCCTACACATAATTAAAGTAATATATATATATATATATATATATATATATATATATATATATATATTACTTACCTAAGTTATCTTCAGATAAATCTACATCACTCGGTATATATGGTTGATTTATCACTTTCTTCGAAATCTGACTTTATCAAACATTGCAGTATTTCATCCTCTTTTAGGCTATTTTTATCTTTGAACTGTAATCTAGGTTTTTTAGAACGTTATGGGTCTGTTGAATTAGCCATTTTCAACAACAAAAATATTCAACCCTGAAACTGTTAATCACACGATATCTATAAACCTAAACTTATATGTTAAACACAAGAACACGTGGCTTAGTACAGTGCTGCCTGTATACTGAAGCAATGAAAGCATCAACGCGCCCAGCGTCAGAAAGAGCCATCCGCATATCAGATGAGGCACGAGTCTGGCGCCGATTGGCGCCATCCGCAGCGAACGTGTTAATTTGAAAAAAGAGTCAATTGTACAAGATTATTTCATTAACCTTGGAAAAGTTGTAAAGAATGGATATAGGACTGTAGTTTTCAATGTTCGATGCCAACCCTGATTTTAGAATTGGACATACTCTGGCTTCTTTCCAAATAGGTAGATTTAAAGGTAGGTAGTAGGTCATATATACAAGAGTAAAGTATTTGAAGTGCAGTAGGAAGGCTCGAAGGACCAACTACAGTTTATGGTAGGACATGGGAAGAAGGCTCTAACGACAATTGACAAAACCGGTAGGTATGTTCTACTTTGCAATTGAAGGATTAAAGGATTTAAGAGGTAAGTACTTACGATAGCCATTCTCAACAGTTAAATTTAAATAGTACAAGCCATTCTCAACAGTTAAATTTAAATAGTACAAGTACTGCTTGAAAAATAAATTAATTTGAATCTGTTCGATTAACATAAAAGTCTATCGATGAACATGCTTTGTATGGTTATGTTCTAAATTAGTTTGTGATTGAAAAACTTGACTTTTTAGTTTAGCAAGACAATATAGTTAAATGCCTCGAAATTGTTGCAGATATGTGCAATTCTGCATACTGTACTTTCATTATAAGTAGGTAAATCTTTGTTAAGTTATAGATTAATTTTTATACGATTATAAAATATTGAAAGTAATAGGTGCCCTTAGTTCCTTTAAAATTATAAAAAAGTAAAAATTAATGATTGTTGTAAATATACACTCCATATAAAGATGAGTCAATTGCTTTCTCATATATGTACGTATAAAGAGAAAGCTATGTAATCGGTTTTACATCGGTTTTACATATCTCGAGGTTTTGTGGCCTAAACAAAACGAAAAACGTATTTGTAGAAAAAAACAATTTCGTGCCTGATTGTGTGTCTGTTGTGAGTGTGCGCGATATCTATGAATTATTAAAGTTATCGATAAAAAAAACATTTTTAGTAAAGAAAAATTTAGAGTCTGTGTGTCTGTCTGTGTGTGTGCGGGGTATCTATGAAACCATTAAAACTATCGATAAGAAATTTTGTACAAAAATTCTTTGCCATAAAATCTAGGCCAAATTCGTTAATGAGCAAAATCCACCAGTGGCGAAGCATTTTTAGGATCATAAAACTAAAAAAATGCATTGCTTCAAATTTTAGAGTTACATAATTAAAATAACAAACTAATACTTTTTTATATAATTTCAAAATAACAAAATATATAATAACCAGTGGCGCACCTTTTTAGATTGCAAAATTGTGCAATTTTTTAATTTATCAACCGATTTTTAAAAATTGGGAGTTTTTAAGATCCCTAAGAATGAATCATTTGTCAAAATGAAAAAATTCAAAATGACGGATCAAAAATCAGGGATTACCGTATTAATTTATTTTATCAACGGATTTTTTTGAAAGTCGGGTATTGGGGGTTTTTAAGATCGCTAAGTGTAAATCATTTGTCAAAATTAAAAAATTCAAAATGGCGGATCAAAAATGGAGGATTATCGTATTTAAAATCCGATATGACTAAAATTCAGGTATTGTGGGCTAATGATCAAATTTGCAACTTTGTTAATTTGTAAAACATTATCTAAATAAAAAAATTTTAAAAACTGCCAGTGGCGTAATATTTTTTTTTTGTTGGGCATTGGGGGTTTTTAAGATCTCTAAGAATAAATCATTTGTCAAAATTAAAAAATTCAAAATGGCGAATCAAAAATGGGGAATTTGTGAAGGTTGGTTTTTTGTCTTTTTACTCCGCCAATAAAACACCGTGACTGAGTCCTTAAATTAATTGATTATGCACCGTTGAATATTAATAAGAGTAAAATTAAAAGATAGCCGTTAATAGTAAGTAGAAATTTTTCTTTGATTCAAAATTAAAACTTATCAAGTACTATAAACAACCGTTTACCATAATTTTTTTTTTGTTATTCCGAAATTAAAACCCGATAAGTAGTAATTCAGTTTATATTAAAACGCACATGTTAAATGGGAATTACATTCAAAACCTTTTTATAGTAATAATAGAGAATGATAAGAAACCAAAGCATTCCAATAGACTTTAAAATCCGATCAATCTAACTAAGAGAGTCTTAAATTAATATATACAAGTAATAATTAACACTGTCCTTGTAAATCAGTTAATTTAGTTAGTAAAGATTGTATTGTTAAATAACAATTTCGATATAAATAATTAAAGTTAAATCTAAAATACTTTCTATGAATTCCAACTACAAAAGAATGTATCTAATCTTTTACTATTGTACAGAATTTTATGTATTTAAATAACGCGAACACCTACAGATGTGTCAAACAGTAACTAACTTCTGTAATTGCGTGAGTTTTAGTTGATATAAGTGTTATTAACTACTAATTAAACCGTTAGATAGAATAAGTATTTTGTTTTAATGGAAACTGGCCGAATTTTATTTCAACCGTTCTGGTACTTCATAAAGAATAATTTTAGCACGACGAAAGAAATATTAATTGAGTAGTTGATTTAATATTAATTAAAACAAATTGTTACGCTGTCGCCTCATCGTTAAAATTTTGGAATCTCCAGCCGTTCCCCACTTTTAAATGCCATACTCTATATAGGTTAGTGCTTTCACAAAATCTTCTACCGTTCCTTCGTTCTCACTGCGTACGTAGCGAAAATTGAATTTGTGAATTGATATTATGAGGTAAAGAGTAGTTAATACAGGCTAATTAACATAATTCAATTTAGTCAATACTTGCTCTGTAACCGAGTATAAAAAGTCAGTTAAATTTATTTTGATAAGTAGTTTAAAAGTTACTTTGCTACCGAGCACCGTTTTGGTTAAACCGTAATCAGTAAAATTTAAATAAATTCACAGAGTCATCATTGGTGAAGGAATGCATTAAACCCTGAATTTTATCCTCCACTGAGAAACCCGACGCAGTCGTTTGGGAAGCCGTAGACGTTCAGAAGTGGACCAAAAGACCGCCTGAACGATAGTTTATCTTTGGGTGGCGCCCGGATCCATTTTCTAACCCCAGGAACGAACGACCACTGTCCACAACCGCCCAGGAGAATTACATAATGGCAAATACCGTAACATATAATTTTCTTTGAATAACATTTTTTTTCCCAAACGAGTCTTAATTTTTATGTTGGACTTCGTTGAGGGTAAGCTTCACTTGCCACCACCGAAAACCCATTACAAATTATCGTGTTTAAAAACCGATATGAATCAAATTCAGGTATTGTGGGTTTTGAAGTTATTTATTTGCATATATGAGAAAGCATTATTGCAGACAATTTGGCAGCGGTTTTTTATATTAATATAAAATATAAGGTTGAAATTAGTATAAAGCTATTTACAATCATTGAAATATTACATACTCTCTTAAAAATGTGGATAAAAAAATTGTTTAACGTGTAATTAAAATACTTAACGTACTTAACGAAAATAAGCAACATTGTAAAATCTATTACAATCTGTCAAATGAACATTTAAACTTTCAAATCAGACACAGGTGAATAGACACCTAGGTGCTTAAAACACCTAGTGTGGAACAACACACGACTTTCCAACCTAGAATCTTAAAAAATTTAATAATTTGAATAATTTTTTTTTTGATAATTATGCAACCTCCTATGCTTTTAACGGAAATAGGCAACACTGTAAAACAAAAACAGATAGGCGTTAATAAACATATAGATGCTAAATTAAAAAGAAATTCCAAAGCCGCCCGCTTCTATAACGTACCGATAATACAACTTACGCGATTTCAATCCTGTTTTATTAATTTTTAGACTTAGTTCGCTTTATATTAAAAAACTTTATAGAAAGAAGTTATGCAAATTTTGTTTCTCTTTAAAAAATATGTCTATACAAATTTTCTTATAAAATTTATCGTTATTCAGATATTGTACACTTTTGAACTGAGAGTTAAATTTCGTATCAAAATATTGCATAGAACATAATTAATCGACATGTATAAGATCCATATACCTTTATAGCTTTGAAATATGCAGCTGGTTCAGAAATATTTGATAAACATCAAGAACTGCTCTTAATAAATAAAAATACAAAGAAGTTTAAATAGGAAATTTGAAGTACGTACGCACGCACCAACAAACACACACACACACACGCACGTACGCACGCACGCATACGCACACACGCACACACGCACACACGCACACACGCACACACGACACACGCACACAAGTACACACGCACACACGCACACATGCACACACGCACACACGATCACACGCACACACGCACTCACGAACACATGCACACACGCACACACGCGCACGCGCGCACACGCACACACGCACACATGCACACACGAACACACGCACACACGCACACACGCACACACGCACACACGCACACACGCACACACGCACACACACACGCACACACGCTCACACGCACAAACGCACACACCCACACACGCACACAAAAAGAACATAACCTTGATCTAGACGCATTCTCTGTCTCACACTTATTGTAATGCCCTATCTACCTATACCTTACTCTTTATATTTATCCCTTACGCACATAAATTTCTTCTGGGGATAGAACACCCATAACTATACTACAACAGAGGTAAACCTATTTTTATTTATGAAAAAGTTCCGAATCGAATTTCGTTTGAAAGTCATAACGTGAAGGATCAGTATGATGATATATTACAACTGGGACATATCAACTTACCGACATGATTTCGTTACATCGACCTTAGAATAGTCAAAATTAAAAGCACGTAATATTATCAGGAGCCCTTTTTCACAATTTACGGTACGTTATTCAGAAATTTGTGTTACTGTAAGAGAAGAGAGGTCTAAAAGATTATTGTAAATCACTCATTGGCGTACAGTATCGCTAAGGGTGTCAAGAAGTCAACAGCATTATGGCGCCCCTAATGTTTCGGTCTCTGCGAATATTAGTTTTGTTATCTTGCATTTCGATAGAGGGAAGTGGATTTATTGATGAAAAAATTTGTTATCACTGCTGTAAAAGGTTTTAAGAAAGGTAATTATAAAGTGTTGTCGTCGCGGGATTGTGTTCTGCGTATTGAATATTCTAGCAATTTGTTAATAAGTAAAACTGTTAACATTAGGATTGTTGAAGATTTATTTAGGCGACTAAAGAATCGAGCTTTATCGCGATTCTAGTTAATCAGTGGTTTTCAAATTGTGTGGTAAGAGTTTACCGCATTGCCTCAGAAAGTTCCTAACTTGAGCTTCGGATGTACTGTAGCAACGTAGTGCGCACAAAAATACCCGGTGGTTTCTAGATGATACCGTTGAGGAATTTACCATTTCATTAAATATAGATTTATGAATAGATTTCCATCGCCTCTGAGAAATGCTTGTGTTTCCTCTATTGTCCTTAACGTTCTCGTCTCCGTCAAGAAGGGTAAGTGTTAACCTTTAGTGCTTTCTCATATCGCGGATTAGTATACCACTTCAAACAAATTTATATGTGCAGTGTTTTGGGTATTTTGCTTTTTGGAAAATCTAGCACTGAACTGTATTTCATCATCATAGTGTACTCATAACTGTTTAACAATAGACAATCATTGCTTGTGTATAAAACTTGGTAAAGTATTTTGTATATAAATAAGATTTACATATTACTAAGTAGTACTAAGAATGTGTTAATAAAACGAGTTGATTCAGTAAATAAAAGACACCTGGACTAGGATTAAAAAACTCGCTGTTGGTTTGCGAGTATGTATAGCGCTCTTCTGAACATTTTACCTGTGGTGATCTAAAGTTTACGTATTTCAGGGGTCGTTACATAACGAAGGGATTGAAGATTCCAGCCGACTATGGCTCCCGATCAACTATTAGGATCATTTGAACGAGGGTGGTACCAATGCCGTGCATTATAGCTGTGACATGGGAAGAAAAGATATCTGTTTATAATTGCATACTTGAGGTAATAATAATAATATTTATTTACTGTCCAACAGAACCAATGATCCAATTAAATGCTTAAACTATAAAGATTTAAAATGTAACATTATGTTTCGGATTCTAAGCAACTTAATAAACTGTCCAAAGTACAAGTAAGTAAATCTACATTCGAATATTGTTTATTGTAAATGCGACAAGAATTAGTAATAGATCACGTATACAAAATGTTAATTTTGGGTGTAGCGTAATAAAAAAATAAATATAAGCGTGCTCTATGAACTGGAACAACAAAATTATTAAGAGACAACTTAGGAGTATCTAGTCTGTTGTGGATAACGTTATGAAGAAACTTCAACCTAGACTTAATTCTCCTTCCTTCTAAGGACGGAAAGTGGAACGTAGATGATAAAAACTTGAGAAAATCCCCGTTCTGGATAAGCTTTGAACCATAATACTTTCAAGAAGCGCCAGTATTCATGATTGCTACGCACATAAGAGAAAAACGTTTTGAGACCAATTATATTTTAAAAACTTCTACGTATACGTGTAATAAATCCTAGTATAGATATTGCTGAACGAACAATGACAATATGGTATGAAATAGGAAATCTGTTATTAAAGTAGACTCTTAAGTCCTTACGAAGTTCCGATCTTAACAGTTGCATTGAATAGACAGTAATTATATACAATTGAATTACGATTCTTGGCATACGATACAGCCTTACATTTAGCTTCATTTAATTTTAAACAGTTCACAGAACAGCACTTCGAAATACGGTTAAACTGAAGTTGCAAAAATTGACAATCAGTAAACAGATGATACTTCAGAAAAAAATTTCAAATCCTCCGCAAACAATAGAACACTACAATCTATTATAGCTGGAAGATAATTAATAAACAATAAAAAAGAAGTGGGCCTAAATTCGATCCCTGAGGAATCCCCGAAATGAGAACATGTGTATCAGATACAAAATTATTGTAGACACGTTGAACTCTGTTCCTTAAATATGAACCAAAAAACCTGATTAGATAGTATCATCCGCGATGCTATCGAATACCTTGCCAAAATCTAGTGAGTTTATTTTACTAACATTTATGTATCTATTTTGAAACAGGTGGTCAGCGCTTGTGTTTTGTAATTTGGAACGTCCTTAAGTCGTGTTAATGTAATTTCACTGATATTAAAAGTCACATCCACAAAGCTACCGATCCCCAAGCACTTGCACGCGTGGGCGTGCGGTTGGCGTAGAAACACAATAGAAATTTAAAAAGGGCACCACTTGGTTTTGCTCCTGTATAACCATCAAACCAAGAAAAGTACAAAGGTACAGTTATGGCGATGATCACAGTTAAAATAAAGAAACAAACGTTGACCTGAAAGAGGACAGGTTAGTAAAGTACACGAGATAGTAGTACACATAACAAAAAGAAATAATGGTCGACTAACTGAAATCTTTATTTTATACAGGCCTCAGCCCAAATATTTACATCAATTTCCCCTAGGACAATGTTGCCGAAACAACAAAAATGCAAAGTAACTATCAGTAACCATAAGTCATTTACAGTAATAAATAATACAATACACCGTGCATAAGTATAGTACTAATAGATCATTTACACTAATAAATCAAATGTAGTAGTAAATATCTGGTGTAGAACGATACACGACCTTCTAACCTACAAAGTGAAAATTAAAAGAAATGAAATAATTTTAATAAGAAATAATTATGCAACCTCTTTTATAATAAGTACATTACGAAAATAGGCAGCACTGTAAAAACAAAAACAATAATCTATGTCAAACAGACGTTTAAAACTTCATGTCAGATAGAGGTTAATAGACATCACGCACACGCACACGCACACGCACACGCACACGCACACGCACACGCACACGCACACGCACACGCACTCGCACACGCGCACGCACACTCACACGCACACGCACACGCACACGCACACGCACACGCACACGCACACGCACACGCACACGCTACGCACACGCTACGCACACGCACACGCACACGCACACGCACAATTACAAGCACAAACACAAGCACAAGCACAAGCACAAGCACAAGCACAAGCACAAGCACAAGCACAAGCACAAGCACAAGCACAAGCACAAGCACAAGCACAAGCACAAGCACAAGAACACAGCACACGCACACGCACACGCACACGCACACGCACACGCACACGCACACGCACACGCACACGCACACACACACACACACACACACACACACACGCGCGCGCGCGCGCGCACACGCCACGTACACGCACACGCACGCACACGCCACGCATTCGCACAGGTATACGCATACGCACACAGCACACGCACACGAGCGCGCGCGCATTGAGGGATCTTGGCGAAACCTTTCCACACGTTGTAAAATGAGGTAATGAAAAAAAAGTCCATCGCATAACCTTCAATACCTACATATGTATATGTAAATTGAAAGATAAAAAATGCAAAATGGTAATATAACACTAATGTGTACAATTAATTTAGAGATAGGATTTATTAATCATTGAACACAAAAACTAGTTAGCTTTAAGCAAACTATCCAGTATCACTGTTTTAAAACAGTAACATAAGTTAGGAATGAATGCAATCATGGCGCACTAAGACAAATTAAGTACATCGATGTTGTAAATCATAACTTTACAAAACAAAAGCACTAATATTTAATTTAAACTTAACCTGCAGCCTTTTATGAATTTTTCTGACTTAATGGAATTGTGATTAATTAATGGGATGTTTGGATTAGATCACTGATTTCAAGTATAACGTGTGATAGCAATTAAAAGTGGCTAAGGCTATGTTATTTATAATAATTACCAAAGCTATAAGAAAGTCTACGTTACAGTTATATCACATTTAGGTAAGTATTAGAAGTAACGTAACTCAGTAGAGCATTACTTACGATATTGGCATTTTTATTTTGTTTTTGTAGTAAATACACATTATATTGTCCTGTTTTTCCATGTTTCATATATAATACTGATGATGATGTGATAATTTCAGAAATACCTATTCATATGTATTATGATTAAAATATTGTAATAAAGTAATATCACAAGGTCTTACATAAAAGAACAAAACGGTCTGTAAATAAAGTCAACCAAAAATAAAGCAATTCAAAAACCATTAATTTTTCGTTCACAAAAAGTGTCATCATAAGCCACGTGGCTTTAACAACCAATAACAATTTGCCACAGATTCGCTACATTAACAACCCGTAACCATAACGAAACTCGCTTTTTACACTTTTATCTTCAGCGTTCTCAATATATCCATCCCTTAATTTTTAACGAAAATTCCCATAAACTAACAAAGACAGATAATAAATATCCCTCTTTTTTTGTATATAACTTTCTGGGAGAGTGATACGAAAAAGCTATAAAAATTTGTCACATCGAGGGTGGCTATGAAGGGATGCTGAAGGAAGTGACGCAACAATTACATCCCTACCGCTGTGACGTTATGTACTTCCGGTTAGGTCAGATCATTCTTACTTCCGGTTTTTTTTGCGCAATATTCATTGATTTTTAAACACTTCCTTTTCTTTTAATGATGGTACAATATACCCTATATAATGTCAAAGTTAACCTTAAATTTTGTATATGTAATCAATAGGTAATTATTGAATAGCTCGCTTGGAATGAGTAACTACGGGGGGGTGATAAGTATGTAAAAAAATTGTTTGGGTTTTATAAGATGTATTGGAATGAACGAGTTGGTGGTCGGTGGTCGGTCGTCGGGCGGCGCTAGTGGACAGCTGAGCCGCGGACCACCCGCGCTTCTCGTTATTCCGGGTCGAAGCCGCCGCGCCGGCCGCGCTTCACGACAGTCATGACAAAAGCTTTATAAAGCATCTATAGACACCAATATGGAGTATGTGAATTCTTTTGTCAGATCTCAACGTTCAGATTTAAAATGTAAATATACAACATAACACTGACATTTATCCATTAGCATAGCAAAAAATTATACTAAAGCGCCATTTTTGAAGGGGCGTCACCCCTCTTTTTATTTCAAATAATTATGTTAATTTTTTTTTTCAGTTAATAAAGTAATGCTCAAGTAATAAGCAGGTTGTTTATCTTTAAGTATAATCACCTCTTCGCTATTCGAGAATATGCTATGCGTGATATCTCGCACTTAGAGGGTGGTAAACTGAAAAATTAAAAGAATAGGAATTCACGCGAACCCTTTAATTTTTTATATAATGCGTGACAGTTTTAATATCGATATCTTTCATCAAATGATTGCCTTTATCACAGTTATCACAAAAATTACAAAGCGACCGCTTTTTTCCGAACACTGAAATCGTTTGAGTTTTTAATGTTGTACAAAATAAAGGCTGAATTTATCAAACTTTACTTCAAAATTTATGAAATACCAAATTTGTTAACATTTCTATGAGCGAATTTATAACAATAATAATTAATAACAATTTTGTCTTGCGCAGTTAATTAGATTTTAGGCTGAATTGTGCACTTTAATCTTGTAAAAGACGAAGAAGTAACACTCTCCATGTGGAAGTTATACTTTGATGTAACGTCCATAAAAATAATACTCCAAATTTGGTTGTGCTGAGTGCTGGAATGGCTATTAATGAAGTAATTTTAAATTATAGTAATAAACGTATAAATACAATTTAGATTTGACTATAAAGTACTATTTATGTGCCGAGCGTCCCAGTAAGAATAGCTCTCGGCCATATATCTGAAACCGCTTGTAGTACAGCTTCGGAAAATTAAAAATTAAAAAACAAATATTTTACCAATTTCGCCTAATTAAGAGGCACTGAAAATACGATTATTATATTCTTCTACAAATTCTGCGTATATTTGATTTCACATGTTTTAGCCCATCTTTTAAACAAGAGATGGGGGAGAGTGGGAACCTTATTATGAAAAAACGCCTGTAGCTCTGGTTCTGCTTAATAGATCTTTGCGAACTTAGTCCGGTTGAAAATAGCTCTTTTCCACTATTGTAAAAGTAATATTTTCGACACAACCTAGTAAGTAACATGCACGCTAGATGGCGGTATTTATTTTTTTTTAATCTAGTTTTCTTTGGAAAATATTAAATAGGAGTATGCAGTTTTAATCGTAGATTACAAAAGTAGACCAAATTAGCAACAGAATGGCCAAAACCGCATGTCGATATCTTTTTCCTACCCCGAGATATATTAAGGAATGTCTAAATTTTCAGCATTTTCCTTTGGGTTTTACTGAACGAATTTTAACAATGTAGAACTCTAAAATTCACTTTGCTTGTCGTATAAATAATGATATCAATTATAATTTCAATATTACTGTTATTGTCACGCGGAAACGGCGTTAATGAAGTTAAAGTGGAAATATCAATCAAAACAAATAGTGGGCCACGGAAAAAAACAAAAAAACACGTGTCAAATTATTAAACATAGTAATTCGTTTATTGCCATTTATTCGTATAAAATTCAATATAAAATTTACCATAAAAGTTAAATCTTAGATGATCCTTACAAACCAACAAGCATTTGACATGAGAATGCATGAGAAATGCAACTGTTGCGGGTAGAGTGTATGCAATACAATATCCCCAAAGACGTCATCCCGATAGTAGAGTGTTTCGTATACCCATACACTGTTTAAGAACGACGGGAAATGTAAATCTTCCTTATTATAGAAGACGCGGCAGAGGTCGCTCAGAGGCAAACACTGCAATACATGTTTTGGCATATGTGCAATTTAACCTCTAGTTAAGTATCAGGGCAGTAGCTAGAGACTTGCGAATAAGCAGAACCACAGTTAACCGTATTTTGACAGAACACAGGTAAATTCATTATATGTAAAATTAAAAGTAGATACCTTTTGGTCTGTATAATATATGTTTCTTAAACAAAATATACTTACACAATAATATTTGTTAGCATGATTATATTGTAACATATTAATTAATTTATTTTATAACTCTGGAAAGATATTTATTAGGACGTTATATTTCTTTTTGGTTACATTCATAACATGTAGTACTGCATCGAAGATTGAATGATCGTGATTACGATAGATGATTGGATTATTGCAACTGGTTGCTAGATATAATATGTGACGACCCTCAATTACTGTCACGTATTTTATTGTCAGATGAAGCTACATTTAGAGGAGATGGTATGGTAACCCTCCACAATATGCACTATTGGTCACAGAATAATCCACGCTGGATGGAAGAGGTTCAACATTACGGTCGATGGTCGGTAAATGCATGGTGTGGGATCCTAGTTGGTCAGATAATTGGACCCGTTATTTTGGATAACTCAATTCATGCGGAACGCTACCTAAATTTTTAGATGAATTGCTTTTTTTTTCTAGAAGGTATACCGCTAACAATTCTTAGGTCCATGTTATTCCAGCACGATGGGTGTCCGGTGCATTTCTCCAGAGAAGTTAGAGAATTTTTAGATGATACATACTCTGATAGATGGATAGGACGTGGAAACCTATTTTTCTGGCCAGCCAGACTTGACTGGCTTCCATTCAAATGATGGGCTACAATTTCAACATTTAGGTCGTCACTGATTAACTTAATTTTTTTGTTATATTTTATAGTGCTACTTGTTTTTATATTTGTTTCAACATTCACACACACGACGCTACATGCACCACGCAACGCACGCACGCACGCATCACACACGACACACACACTACACACCACACACACACACACCACACACACCACACACGCACAGCACACGCACACGCACACGCACACGCACACGCACACGCACACGCACACGCACACGCACACGCACACGCACACGCACACGCACACGACACGCACACGCACACGCACACGCACACGCACACGCACACGCACACGCACACGCACACGCACACGCACACGCACACGCACACGCACACGCACACGCACACGCACACGCACACGCACACGCACACGCACACGCACACGCACACGCACACGCACACGCACGCACACGCACACGCACACGCACACGCACACGCACACGCACACGCACACGCACACGCACACGCCACGCACGCGCACGCAGCGCACGCGCACGCACGCGCACGCGCACGCGCACGCACACGCACACGCACACGCACACGCACACGCACACGCACACGCACACGCACACGCACACGCACACGCACACGCACACGCACACACACACACACAATATATATATATATATATATATATATATATATATATATATATATATATATGTATTTATATATTATAACATTTGAAAAATGTTGGTCTCTTCCATGGCCCACTACTTGTTTTGATATATTTCCACTTTAACTTCATTAACGCCGTTTCTGCGTGACAGTAACAATAATATTGAAATTATAATTGATATCATTATTTATAAGCCAAAGAAAGTAAATTTTGACGAGTCCAAATTTGTTTCCACAAGACTAAATTGGCTAAGACGGATTAAGCAAAACTTGAGTTACAGGTAGTTTTTTATAATAAGATTCCCACTCTCCACCACCTATTATTTGAAAAGATGGACTAAAACTTGTGAAATCAAATATATGCAGAATTTTGAGAAGAATGTAATGATCGTATTTTCAATGTCTCTTAATTAGGCGCAAGTTGCAGGTTTTTCTCGAGCCCACTTTTGTTGTAAAATTTTTTTTCCGAAGCTGTACTATAAGCGGTTTCTCATATATGGCCAAGAGCCATTCTTATTGGGACACCCGGTACATGAGTAACGTTAACAGTAAATTTTTAGTTAGGGCTAACTTATACACCAAACTTAAACTTTGACAAACGAGGTTGCAACTTCTGATCCATTAACAAACCGAATTACAACAAAAAATTTTAATTTATACCCGTTAAAAACCTTTCTAACCGAACCATTCAAATGAGGTGATGTGTGTATGGATATCCATTTTCCAAACTTTCAACACAAAAGTATAAACCGAATTCCATTTCAAATATTTTATAATTGAATTGCAAGAATTATAAGTGAAATGATAATTATTTTTATTTATCATTAATTTGAAAATTATAGCTACCATTAACATAATAAATCATGTGGAATGCACACAAAATAATTTAAGTATGATTTTGTTTCTCACTTAAGATTATAATGCCTATAAAAGTTTATTTCAATACCTTTTGCTATAAGGTTAATAATTTTTTCACTTACTTTAGCAGTCCTATAAAGTAGCTTTTTAGTGTTTACTTATCTAAGATTATATCATCTCTGAAGAGGGTGTAGTGTCCCAAGGTACCCTATTTCTAAAAGTGTAATTTGAACTTATTCGCAATAATACAAATTCAAGACAAAATAGACCGCTAAGGGATGTATCTTGACTTTACTGATAATAATGCTACTCTTACTCAATTTAATTGCTTGTCTTACATTGAATTTCTTAGCAATAATTAAAACATTAGAATTTGCTTACAAGTCTGACATTTAATTACTCGCAAACCTCAAATCTGTTAAAAAGGACTGGCCGTCTAGTTGTAAGCTACGTCACATTCTGCGAATGAGATAAGATTGGATGAGGTTAAGTGCTGCATCATGTGGGACAAGTTAGCAATGAAACTATTAATGTTAGAATTAACAAGTTTTGCGCAATGGTGGTTCAACCGGCTAAATTGGGAAAGAACCATCAGGAAAACCCAATTTATTAATATATAAGTAATTGTACAAATACATTAATAAACCAAACAACAAAAAAAACAATGAAACAAAGACACAGTGTAATCATACCTACAATCGTGTGATAAATAAATCAGAACAAAAATGGTAACACCAAACATTTGGTTCAAATATAACCAAACATTTGGTTCATATACAACCAATCATGCCGGTCTTTAAGTTAACATTAAAGTAAATAACAAATAATAAGGTACGTTAATGTACATAGAAAATAAAACAAACAGTAAAAGTAAACAAAAAAACAATAAGATAACTGCAATTCAGTTTACCTACACGTAGGCAAGCAAAGAGAAAAAAATAGGCAAGTGAATTAGATATACACAATTTTACGTGAATAATAAAACCACAAAAAATACACATGTACAATTACAATAAATTACAAATATAAAGAAGAATCAGTTCGTAGACAAACAATATGAAATAAGCTGGCTAAATCAAAGACACAAAGAAAATATCGTTAAAACAAAGCCTTGCAAGGGTCAGGTACAAATATATCATACCAAAGTGACCGGTAACTTCCCAGAAAGACACTACGCTACAAATGACAGCATCCCTTCCTCAGCTTACACGTTCATGTATTCATCCCTCTGCATTTAAAAACAGTAAGAACTGGCTTGTTTAACAGTAACAATAGAATTAGAAGTGGTTTTGAGGTCATCTGGATCCGTGTTTGTAAACCTCGGTATCGCTTATAACAATTTAACCGGGGTCTATCTTGGTACGTTTGTCCACGCCTTACTCTGTACACGGGCAAGAACTTTAGTAAACAGTCAACTATGCCAACTCATGTGTGCAATGAGGTAGGGGACACTGTACTGTCTGCAGAGGAGTCCTTTTATTTTAACCGACTTCAGCTAAATGAGCGTGCTTGCGTAATTAAATACATACTACTTGCAAGGTAATGTTTTATTTTTAAGGTTACATAGGCTTCTTGAATTGTTTGCTGCGAGCTTTAACTTATATTAAAATACCTACTTACGTTTGAATATAATCCTTCAATTAATAACTTATTCACCAATATTTAGCGGGTTAAGATACGCCGTTAAAATCCAAGACCATAACGATTATTTATAGACATACTGTTTACTGCCCGATTATTAAAACCCGAATAATTAGCGATACGTTTTTTTACACGATCACTTTAATTTTGTGAAAAACTTACATTAAAAACAACACAGAAAGGAAAAACCAAATTCGCGGTTTTAGGTTTAATAAAATGTAGTCGTTAAAATACTATAGACAGAATGGTGGTTTACAAGATTGATCCGACCTGAATCGAAACTCTAACCGCAACTACAGTCCTTGCCCCCCAAATCAACCATCGTTTTAAAATTCAAGTGTTATTGTGGGAATATTTTCATATTTATTACTAAAAGTAGTATTAATTTTTAAAATATGCACTCGTACGTAACAAACCCAAGTACCAAATAAAGATGTGTTTTGATCTGAGGTATGTTCCGATGCAATTAATTATTAATTGGGACGTTTTTACCCCAAAAACGTGTGTATAAAAATTTTCAACGACTCGTCACGGTCTTTCGGAAAAGGCAGTTTAGACAGAACACCTGTTTTCTACCCCAACATATGTTTTTCTTTTTCTTGTCAACCCTTAGTCAAATATCAGTTACATAAATTACATAAAATAAAATATTCCGAAAAACATTATCAAATTACGACTAATGACTAACATATTAAAACCCGTCAATTAACTTTTCTTTCGCGGTAACAATTGTGATTTGAAAAGTATTGTTACAATAATAAAATTTTCTCGGTCCGCTACCTACAAGGGACTCTACACTATTTACGTGAAAGTTAAAAGTTATCACATAGGGTTATATGTATGTAGTTGACAATATGTCCCACTCATTTAATAGGTATATGAATACAACATTACGTGCATGAATGCGCAACATTCATTTATGATTATGGCTGACGGTCCGACGTTATTTACTGTGTGCATTACAGAAAGGCAATGAAAAATAGTATTGTGATTTTGGACAAATCGGTGGTACACACAAAAGTCCTTATTGAAACCAACCAAACGCCTTATTTTGAAGAGTGTGCACTACGAACACCCTGTAAACCAGACAAACACATTTTCAAGCAACCACAACCACTTGTCGTGTTCTTTAATTTGTAATTAAAAATCAAATTTTTAAATTATTTCAACGGTTCTTAATCGGTTGTTAATGTCAGTGAAATAACAATCCTTTTTCATTTATCATTAATTTGAAAATTATGGCTACTTAAACTTTTTGTTTTTTTATTAACATTGCATAAAAAATATTTTAATGAATGAAATTACTTTTTCTTTCGAAAAACTTACTTAAAACTAAAATATCTTTAAAAATGGTTTCAATACCTTTTGCTAGAAGGTTAATAACTTTTCCACTTCCTCCTTGCTTTAGGAGTTATGTAACTTACCTTTCCAGGGTTTACTAATTTAAAACTAAATCAGCTAAAAATAGGTTTCTGCATTATTTGCGGTAAAACATAGGCACTAAGGTATTTCAGAAGCTTTTTAGAAGAATTTTTAATATTAATAACAATGTTTGTCAACCCGCTGGTGTCTTGTGTCTGATACGTCCTGACTTCTTCTTTAGCCCGCCCACCTTACCTCTGGGACTCTAATAAGTATGAGTTATGGCTGAAACCAGCACCTTGGACCTACACCATAAATATAGTTTCTACATCTAAGTTCTACACGCTCATCAAAATAAGGCGTTGTTTTATTTCAACAAGGATGCTTCACCTGAAGAGCCACACATGTGTTTTATCGAACAAAGCTCGTGCCACTGAAGAGTGTGCACTACCAACAGCCTATAAAACGTGCAAACACTTTTCCACGCATGCACCACAACTAATGGTCTTTAATTTGTCAGAAAAAATCCAATTTTAAAAATTAGCCCTGGTTTTTGTTTGGTTGTTAACTCAGATCAAAGCCTCAGGTCTGAATTCTAAGACCATTCCTAGTCACGCCCTAGCCCTAAACGGTGCACTCTGATTGATGGCCTGGGGAATGATTTATCCTTCACCCTCTCAGGACGCGTACAGGGCTTACTGCGACCAATCAGCATACATTATCTCTAGGCCTTCAATCACAGCTTACGCGTCTATAGGTTTGTACGTTTTACAGATTGTCGGTACTACACACTCATCAAAACAAGGTGAGTCACGCGTCCTTGTCGAAATAAGAAAACGCCCTGTTTTGATGAGCATGTAGACCTTTAGCGTTTGCAGTAATTTGTTATCCAATTTCATTTGTTTGGAAGATGCGTGAACTTGTTGCTTTACTTATTTATAGCTTTTACACCGTTGGTACTAATACATATTTCATCACTTACCCTAAATTCATTTCTTCAGTTGTGACTACAATAAATACAAGGTTATGTAGACAAACTATATTGAAACTTAAAAAATCGAAATCATTTGATGATAAGACCCATCCGAATTTAACACTGTAATGCGGTAAATAACGGGCACATCTAGTATTTATTAAATTTAAATTAATTTAGTTATGAAACTTTTATTTGTTACAATTTAGACTAATTGTCGAGTAGAGCAATAAACGTTTCAACACTGACACTCACAGTGTGCTATGTTTTAAGATACTTTATTTGCGCTATTTAAAAAAGAGATGTTTATTAAATAAATTTGTAGATGCAGTTTGTAGATCGTCCAACAATCGCTGATTAACAATTTAAAATAATTTAGAAATGTTACAAATGAAATTAGGTAGCTAAGTTACTGTACTTTATTAGCATACAGTAACTGATAACTCTTGATTCAGACCTATTTTATTCATAAATATGGCTAGGTTTTTATACTAAAATATACAATAACGTTATTCCATTATTTAGATATATTTTGGTTAAAGGGGCGTGTTTCCTTGTGTTTTATTGTTGAAGCGCTATTATATTTGCCCTTGCAAATCAGCACCTTTCATTGCCACAGCATGTAATATTCGTGTCTATATACATGAGCATAAGGCGAGTAGTTCTCGGCCTGACACAGAGATCGTGCTCCAATCGGGAAAAAATTATGTTTCCTGCATGGGTACACGTGTCATTACTTCGTACGACAAGTTTCAACTTGTTCTCTAAAGTAGTTTGTTTACACGAATTTTTACAGTAGACGCCTTGCATGTTTTTCGTTAAAATGTATAAATTTGAATATCGCGCAGTCATAAAATTGTTCGTTTTGGATGGATTAACCCATAAGGAAATTATCCGAATTTAACAAAAGTTTACGGGGACTCTGTCCCTTCTATGTCAACCGTTAAAAGGTGGGCATCTGAATTTAAACGTAGTCGCACATCCCTCGAAGATGATCCACATGAAGGATGGCCAAAACCGCAACCACACCAGAAATTATTAAAAAAGTGCATGATATCGTGTTGGGTGATAGGCAAGTAAAGGTGAGTGAGATAACTGAGGCGCGAGGATATCGGAAAAAAGGATGCGAAACATCTTTCACAAGGAATTATTAATGATCCGAAAGATCTGCGCAAGATGGATGAATGCCGATCAAAAGCAAACGCGAAAACCATTTTCGTAGAAACCTTTGGACCGATTCAATAGGCATCAAACCGATTTTGTGCGGTAATTTGTTGCCATAGATGCAATGTGGGTCCACCACTACACGCGAGAAACCAAACAGCAGTCCAAGCAGTGGGTGGAAGCCGGTAGTTCAGCGCCAAAGAAAGCGAAATCTGCCAGAAAGGTCATGGCCAGCGTTTTTTAGATGCGAAAGGGATCCTGTTAATTGATTATCTTGCAAAAGGCAGAACAATTGCAGGCGAATATTACTCCAACCTTCTTGATCAGCTGGATGCCAAAATTCGTGAGAAGGGGCCTCGCTTGAAGAAGAAAAGAATCATCTTTCACCGGGACAACGCACCTGCACGCAAGAGTGCATTGTCAATGGGAAAACTGAGGGACATGAGGAACAATTTGCTCGGTGATCTCCCTTATTCTCCTGATTTGGTACCCTCAGACTTCCATCTGTTCCCAAACTTGAAAAAAAATTGTTTCTGGAAAGCGATTCGCATCCAACGAAGAAGTTGAGAGGGCCGTAGATGAATATTTTTACAACCTTCCAGACTTTCACTTCCGGGAAGGAATACTGATATTGCAGAAACGCTGGACCAAGTGTGTTGAAGTCAAGGGAGATTACGTAAACCATTTTTTAACTGAAAGTCGCAGTCTTTCACTGTCAGGCCGAGAAATGTTCACCTTACCCTCGTGCATGCATGACACATCACTTTGATAAACCAGGTCGTTATTATGCACATTTGCGTTATTTTTATGAACGCTGAACTCGGACAGATTATACGCGGCGTATTGGTCCACTTTAATATTTGGCATTAAACAATTCTCATTTATTGTAGTATGGAGATTTACCGAATCCGTTAATTTGGCGCCCAACTTTCTTCACCCATGATTTGAACTTTTTTCTTTTACAATGCATTTGTCCAAATTATGTGTCGATTTGTGTTTAAAAAAATGTTTTGTGCCGTTACCATTTAAGATATATTAAAATAATTAATTTAATTTTCATTTTTACTTGTGTGATGGTTTTGTGCCAGTTATGTTCCGAGATTTGTGCGCATAGCAAAAGTTCCATTACCATTTCTGAGGTATCAGCTATCAAGGTAGGGAGGTTAAGTTAATTCCAGTCCCCTTATGTTGAATATAAACTTTTTTGTACGACATTTTGTTCCAGTTATGTGCCGACTTGTGCTGCGGAATATGTTTTGTGCTTTTACCATTAACGAAACGTTAAATTAACAAGGTGGAGGGGTGCTAAGCTAATGCTGGTCTCCTAACACATAGTTTTTATTTTTATCATGGCTTTTTGGCAGTTCTGTCGGAAAGGAAAGGTACGTACCATAACCATTTCTGGGATATTCAGCTATCTGAGTAGGGAGGTCAAATTAATGCCAGACCCCTATTTAACTTTTCCTTCTTTTACATTTTTGCGCTAGTTATGTGAGATTTGTTCCCCAAAGAAAAGGTTCTGTCTCTTCACCACTTCAGGGATGCTAGGATAATAAGGTAGGTGAGGATAAATTAATGCACTTTTGCTATGGTATTTGCAGTCAGTTTAAAATGGCGAAACTTTTTTCTTGCATTACAAATTCGCACCAAATGGCAATTAAAAGAAGATATGTTACTTTTGCGATTTCTGAAATATTAAAATAATAAAGTAATGACAAAAATATGTGAACCACGTAAAACATGCAAACAAACAGACAAGTAAACGTATAAGCACGTCACACTCAAAGTACAAAAACTAACATACAAACACCCCAATAAATACAAACCCTACAAAAGAAACTAAAACCTTGCAGACAAACAAGTAGTCAACAAACACATATACAAACACGCAAACATGTCCTCGCGCAAGCATGCGAACTCGTAAGCAAAGAAGCTAGCAATCAAGTAAGAACAAAACTGAAAACTCGTGAACACGCAAACGTACAAACAAATAAACATGTAAACACAAAGCCACAGAACATGCCAAACTTATACAAAGCAAACAGGGAAATACAGAAAAGAAAATAAATAGCAGTTAATTAAAACGTATACAAATTAACGTAAACTCGTACAAACAAAAAAAGTAGCAATGAAGACAGCGCACGTGCAGAAAAATGTATGAAACCGTAATCATGCAATCATAATGTAGTCAACATGTAACTAAAAAATAACCCAACCACACTAAATAAGTAAGAAATCATGACAAAGATAGCAAAAAGAAAAAATTAGCCAACAAACAACTCAAACAAGTAAGAAATCATACCATAACATTAAAACATGCAGAAAAACTAGTGGTCAACGAACATATACGTACACTAGTAGACACCCAAAACAAGTACTCTCGCAACCAAACAAGCTAGCAAGCAGGTAAGCGTACACGCATAAGAACATGTGAACCACGTACATATACAAACACAAAAACAATTAACCATAACATAGCATAACGTAACATAACCTTCACACCATTCCCTTGCGGGCAGGCAAAACTATCTCTGCATACCTCCCAAGCTTCCGCAAGATTCATACATTATCTCTGATATGTCCTATTATCTTCAAAGCTCCTTACTTTTCTTTCTTTTATCATACATTCAGACAAGTTTTACGAGACTGCCAGGCCCGGCCTTACCTCTAATCTCACCCACATATATTTACTTCGTTTCTCACCCACATCTATTTACTTCGTTAATCTTGCGTTGCTGATTCTTTCAATGTGACCAAACCAACGTAGTGTACTACTTGTATACCTATCCATCATCCTCGCCACACTCCTTCATTATACAATCATTCCTTATCTTATCCCTTATCGTTTTATCACATACGTTTCTCAAGAACCGCATATCCATCGCATTTATTCTCTTTCGTGCTTTTTTTTGACATATCCATGTCTCATTTCCATACAGTACTGACGGGACAAGCACGCTACCATAGATTGCTCGTTTCGTAGCTCCTGCCAGGCTTTCGTTTCTCATTATCATCCACATACCATCACTTTTCTTCCAGCATTGACCTTTCGTCCAATTTCGTCATCTACAGTACCATCTGCAGCAAACATTCTACCCAGATATACCAACTCATCCACAATTTCATTTTGCAGAGTAAATACTCTACTCTCCTTTTCACCTTACCGATTGAACACCACAATTGAAGCTTTGTGCAAGTTCACCTTTAGGTCCATGCTCTCACAGACACTGTATCAAACTTCCTCAGAGCAGTTTGTAGCTCATCCGCACTGTCACTTAATAAGATTGCGTCATCTGCATACACCAGAACTCGTACATTTACGTCACCAACCATTACACCATTTGTATCGGTACATGCTTGCGTAACACATTTATATATGTATACATTGAACGAACACGGTGACATCACACAGTCTTGTCGCACTCCTTGCTCAATATCAAAGTATTCACTCACATCTCCTCTCACCCTAACACATACCCTGCTACGGTTGTATACTGCACTTATTCCGTTTATCTAACCTTTACTTACGTCATATTAATTTAATGTTTCCCACAGCTTCTCCTAATTCTCTGTCATATGCTTTCTCCAGATCTAGAAACGCACAGTACAGCTTCCTTTTACAACATTTTTCGATCCCCTACTTGAGGGAAACCATCTGATCAACACATCCTCTCCCTGGCATGAAGACACCCTGCACATCCCAAATCTTAGTTTGGGTAGTTTCTCGTACTCTGTCAACCAGTACTCTTCCAAATAATTTTCTTAGGTGCACCGAACAAACTTATTCTACCTTTAAGGCATAAATTGAAAAATTCACACAATCTTCGTATAATCTTTGCACCTCCATACTTTACCATTTCACCAGCGATTTCATCTACGCCTGCTCATTTACCGTTTTTCAACCTTCCTACCGTTTTCTCTACCTTATTTATCTCAATATCCTTCTCACTTTCATTCACCATTCCTTCTACATTCTACTCATTTAACTCTTTATTCTTATTTTCCTCACTACTGTACAGCTTTCCGAAATATTCTGGCAGCATTTCTTCACTTCACAATCGTCCCATACCATTTCGGTGCTCGTATTCATTACTCATGCAGCGTTCTGTTTTGGGTAATGTTTTGTATTTTTAGCCGATTTCCAGAAGAGTTTTTTTATTCCCTCAAAATCATTTTGGATTCCCTCTCCTTCCACAGCGATCACTTCCTCTCTACTTATTCTCACTGCCTCTTTCGCTTCTTTGTTTCTTAATCTGTGCTCCTCAGACAATCGCCTTTTCTCAGTCTCATTTTTTGCAGCAATCATTACGCATCTTTTTTCTTATAGACTGCCTTTTTTACCGATTCATTCCACTAAGCACATTTTTTCTGCCTACAGTCGTTCTTCCACATATCAGCTCGACAACACTGTTTTTCAAGCTTCATTCGCATTTAACCCTTTACTTACTCCGTTTGCGCATTTCATTCTCGCTCATTCTTTACTAGTTTGTCTACCCTTATCATGGACGTTCGCACTACGCTTGCTTTTCTTCTCCAGACCCACTTTTGCCCTAAACTCACTCTGGACACAACTAAAAAGTGGTCCGGTCTACACTCTGATCCACGCATTCCTTTAGTCTCTCACCAGGTTTCTAAATCGTTCATCATACACTACCAAGTCAATCATTCTTTTAGATTCGCCTCTGTACCATGTATACATATGCACATTTTTATGTTTAAACCACGTATTATATACAAACAGGCTTCTCTCCACACAGGCGTTCTCCATTCTCATTGACCCTTTGGTCTTTGAACTTTTCTAGAATCAGTTGAGTATGTTCTCTCTGTACACCCAACCATCCATTCATATCTGCCAATATTGCCACTCTTTCATTTGGCTTACATGCATTCAACACGTTTTGTACATCATTTCCGATGTTCTCACACTCTTGGTCTCTTTTTCCATTCACCGGTGCATAGCATGTAATAAGAAAAGTTTTTCGAAGCTCTATTTTCATTCTAATCAATATTACACGGGGGGTTGCCAATTCTTACCGTTTAACACATCTTTTCGCCCTTTCACTTATGATCACCCGAACTCGTCTCGCGCCATGCACTTCATTCTCAACTCCTGACCATAGTGCTAGGATGCCATCCTCCCTCTCCACAGGATCCTTTCCTTTGCGTTTTGTCTCTGATACACACAGAATATCAAGCTGCGTTTCGTACATTACATTCGCAATTTCAAATTCTTTACCGTGCACACCTGTAACATTCCACGTACCCACCTTAACCACTCCTTACAGCCAGGTTAATCCGAGGCAATTTTATTGTTCTCTTGAGTAATAATACCATAGCGGGCAGACCGGTTACTAGCCAAATCGTGCCCAACAATTAAACATGCAAACGAAAGACTAGCCAACAAACACTGAAGCACACCCAACCTGCACAAAACACGCAGTAATCAATACAAGAGAAGCTAAAATATGCAGTAATTAACAACCTAAACGTGGAAATGAAAGAAAGTACACAAGCTATTTAACATGCAATAGTACACGTACACCTGATCACACATGCACCCACATACAAACATGCGAACAAATACATCGTTAGCAACACCCGAAACAAAGTAACAACGCAAACATGGAGAAGTGCAGTAAAGACACGGTAATCTCGAGTGACTAATGTTTCTGTATTATCTATCGGGCTATGATTTAAGAATGAATCATTTTAATGGTATTGAAAAAACGTACTGGTCATGCACATAAAGGGCGTTATTGGAAGACTGTGACCAACAGGTGACACGCACAAAAGACATTATTCGGACTTTGTAGGTACACAATAGGTCTTTCTTAGGTAACTGTAGAAATGGTTCATATAAAAGACGTTATTTCATAAGTGTGACCCACATACACACAAAAACAATATTTATACACAGGAGACCTCATTTTAATGACTGTCGCAGTCACAGAAGACCTTAATCCAAAACTAAGGGTACAAAAATTGCCTTATTTCGATGACTGGCTCAATGGTGGTACATAAAAATGCCTTTCACGAAAAGAGTAACTCACCGGTTGCATACAAAAACTGTTACGTGCACAAGGTACTGATGCCCAAAAGTAAAAGGGTGTGCCGGAACTGCTAATAAGATAGCCGCTCCGTTGGCTCAGTCGGGAAGTAGAAGCAGTACACTTCTATCGCCCTTAAGCGTACAAAGGGACCACCATACAGGAAGAGTTCCGGTATAATTAAAATCACTAGGGTAAACTCAGTCCAGGAAGAGGACTGGTCCGATTAGGCGTCAAATCCTAATCCGTAGTAAAAAAGAAATATACTAGTAGTTGCAAAGTAACCCAACCCCCAAATGCACAAAACATAGTTTTCTTTATAAAAAAACATAAATGTATAAGCTTAAACTGATAGACATTCGTATTAAGCTATATTAGATGATAGTTCTAAAACAACCGATATCGTAAACAGGATAACTAATCTCCAGCAAATAAACGAAAAAAAGAAAATCTTTTTCCCAACAATAATTCAACCAATCGTCATAAAAGTACCACACTTACCTTCTTTTTCAGTGCTACTCCTAAAACTGACAAAAAAATTAAATTACAACAAATAAAACTTTTCTGCACTGTTCGACATCCAACGTTGACCCCAGGAAGTTAAATAAAAACAAATAGCAAAAGCAAAATAAATTATTGAACCGTGGTTCTCTTTAAAACTTTAATCTTTAACTCAACCAAAAAATAAAATAAAATATTACACAAAACGCATACCAGTCAGATGTCTACTACTACTATTTAAAATAAAATAATGGATAAACCATCATGACATAAACTTTCAAGCAACACAAAAGTGTTTTTAATTTAATACTAATGCCACGAGCAAACATTAAAAGCATAAGCTAGAACCCATAGTATTGCATAATGAATCACTAAACAAGAAGCATAAACTTTCTGACTGAAGGCCGTATTATTCACAAACTCATTAATGTCTAATAGCTTCCTTATTATGATAACATTTGTTGAAAAGGACATTATATTTCCGTTTGTATACCTAAAGTATAAATCAAACATTTAACTCGTTAAGCAAGTATTATGGTATAACATAGATCACTCTGTATAAGGAATTTCAATTTAAAACAGGACAAAGTATAAGTAAGCTACAATCTTCAAAGCTGTATGGGCATGATGCCACAGCTGTTTAAATAAAGTGTTCTAAAGTAATAACAGTTAACATAACATTAAATAATTCACAATCGAAGCCAAATTAGCAAATGTCAAAAGCGAGCACCTGCGTGAGTATTACTTTTGTTAATTGTTACTAATTTCTAAGTAACCAGTAAAATTTTTAAGTCGATAACCTCGTTAAGTGCATCGACAGATCAAATCTAACATTTAAATTTATGTTGAACACCTACAAGCCGCGGAAACAGTGATGCACTTCTATCTGCAATTAGTTGAATCAAAAGCGAGCCACACTTAAAGTAATTATGACGGTCTCAAGCGATCGTTTATTTCTCCAGGGCTCCGTCACGAATTAAACAAAATAAAGACTCACCGGTTTGTGCCGGGAATAACTAAGCATTTTAATTGTCTTAGCCTCGGTGTTTTCAGTGAGAGCAGAACCGGTTATCTTCGAGCTAGAGCCATGGTAGGTCAACATTCAGTGTTCAATCTTGAGGAAGAACAGCTACCAACCTATTCATAACTCCCTGTTTCAAGACGTATCTAACGTACAGATCCAGGAATTGTAGCATAAACTTGGAGAGGGAAAAGAATTAAAACCCAAGATGTCTTATTTAAGAGTCGGGTAATAATTGTAGAAACTGTATTTATTTATGTAATAACCTGAAGGGTGTAGTAAATGTTATGAAGAACTTACCTCCTGCAGTGAAACGATAGAGCATGTGGCTTTTTTAAGGAAACTTTTATAACCGTTAAAACGACAAGTAAATTATTACTTTGGTACAATTTTAAGTATATATTTGAGAATTAAAACCAGCTTAATGCTAAATGTAGCCTTACAATGTAAATTTTATAGAAATTACAGCTTTCTCAAACGCGTCATTTTCTTAACCCTGCGTTAGGCGCACCCTTATTTGTGACGTGTTTAGGCGCACGGGCTACAATTATAGGCCAATTTGGATTTTATATAAAATCAAATTGTGTTTTTGAAAGTGCATTCTTCACGAGGTATATTCAATATGATACGATAAATAATAAAAATATGAATTTCTTACTTTTCTGTAGATATCTGAAATAAAACAGAAAAAACAAAGAAAAAAATAAAGATGGGAATTCTAGATCAGCGAACATAGCGTATTTTTATTCACTCAACCATACCGTGCAAGAATCCCTCATGTGTTATTTGCGTACAAACCTACCGCATCGCGAACAACTTTTACGTGTTCGATTTGTCATGTTTTCTAGGGCAAATATGTCAGCGACCGGCAGAGTTTTGTGGTGTACTGGAGAGCGGAGGTAGTACCTTTGCAACATTTAAATAACTCTTGCCCGTCGCCCCATTTGTACTGGAAGTGATATACTTATTGCTAGGAACTCAATCAGGGGTCAGATCAGATCTCAGACACAGGTTTGAAGAAAGTCGGACGCAATTTTTGTTTGTGGGTGACTGGCCTTATAAACGCATAAGGCGTTTATATAGGATATGTTGATTAGGTTGTAAAATACTACCACCGGCCAACGGCGTGTGTTCCTCGAAACATTATAATTTTGGCACAGTTGGTCTACCAGATCAACTCCAATTGTTGTACGGTTAGAATCGGTTATGATTACTGGTTTTTTGTCATCGTCCGTTTCCTTATTTATTACGCTGTTGTAGTGCATGGACGACTACAAAATCATATCTATTTTGTTTTCGCCAATGGGACACCATGCTGCAATCCTCATGAAAACCAACGACAAAATACTTTTCCTTCCGGCTCTTATTCGGCAAGACTTGTGTAGGTCAGTTTTTCTTGCAACATTTTTTCAGCAAGGACAAGCTGGTGAACCAGTTATCCCCTGTGATATTGCGGTTGGTACCTGCCACTGGATCTACTAATCTGAGTTCGTAAGTTTGTACGGATCCTCAGGTTATATTACAACGTAGAGTTCCAAGTTGAAGGTGTATGGTGTCTTCACATCGATCAAGGCAAAAACCTTATACCATATTTGGTCCGTTTCGATGGAACGTATTGCTTGGATCCGCGGCGTCCTGTGAAAGCCATCAATTGCTCGTCTACGGTGAGATATTCACTGGCAATAAAATTGTTTTAGTAATTTCCCAATTCTCGGTCATCGCCAGATAGCACGCTTCGATTCCACTTGCTTTGAAATTGTCCCAAATTTTCCGCAAGTTTTTTCGTGCACTTCTGAAAGTTCTCTTTCATCAGCATATACAGGGTGGCCCACTTAAGCGGGATTGCTCCATAACTCCCTTACTATTACAAATACGAAAAAATGTCTTATATAAAAGTTGTCCACAGTCATAAACTACACGTTTTAAAGTTATCTTCAGAAATGCCAACTTCGTTATTTTAAATAGAACAACCTATATATTATTACATTTTTGAATTCCTCGTTGAATTTAAAGGTCACTTTAATAACTATACTATGGGTCTACGTCGCATTGCTGCTGAGTTATTTGACATTTTGTAGAAAAAATGACGTTTGCAGTGCCTCCGAAAACTATCAATATCTCGAAGACCAATACCGGTAGAGATATGTGGCTTTCGTTTTTTACTTCCGAAAGGGTACCGCATCATTCGCATTCATTGCCAAAAATGTTGCTTTTAGAATGCAATAATTTCTATCGCTCCAAAAATAACGAAATAAATCTCAAAAAGCAAATTTCTTTATTGATTACGAGCCACATACGATTTCATGCAAATGTCGATATGCATTAGATCACATTTTGCAATTTTTCTCGCATACGACGCATTTTACGAAAAAATTGCAAGAGATAAAAACGTTTCTAAATTTAATAAGCTTTCTAAAGCAAAAGAAATTGTAATATTAGGACATAGTTTTGGGGCTCCAAAGACAAGAGGGCACTCAAAAAAGTATCTTAACGGATTCTCATCCCGAAAAGCATTACCCCATCAGATTCTACATGTCGCAAGACCCCTGTGTACCAAATTTCGTAATTTGTCCATAAGAGGCTTCTGACTTATTAAATAAAAACTATTCTTGGGTGCGAATTTTAGGGGCTGTAATTGCGAAAGGAGGGTAATTTGAGAAAAATACGGGTCTACTAATTTCGTTTTGAGAATCTGTGGACAATGTTCGTTGCATTAATTTCCGGACACCCTGTATATATATATATATATATATATATATATATATATATATATATATATATATATATATATATGTATATGGTGGTCCGAATTTTATGCTCATAACTTCGAGGGCGTATTCTACTTTAAAAATAATATAACTTTTCGATATAAACATATATCCAAAAATCCTTCGTTTCCAAGATACAGGGTGTCAAAGCTTTGTAAAATTTTTGATTTTTTTTTTAATAGCTTCCACAGTTTTTCAGATATTGATTTGAAATTTGGTAAAGTTATTACCTTATCAAGAAGCATTAATTTGAATATTTTAAATTTTTATAAATTATACAGGGTGGTCCATCTTTGGGGGTCTGTACCTTAATCCCCCACAAACTTTCTTGTGGCACGCCCCTCGTGTATTTTGATTGCAGATTTAGAATTCTTATTCAGTTTAGAAAAAATTTGTCTCTTGAGTTTTTTTCGTAAAGTGCAAAATTTTCGAGATAAATGAGAAGAACTGTTCAAAAACATAGTAATTTTAGTTTACCGCTTTTTCGCATTTTTCTCAAAAACAATGCGTTTCTCGAACAAATGTAACTTATGAAGAATTGTTTAAATGTAATTGACATACCAAGTTTTTTTTAAGTCAGTGTCGCACTCCGAAGAAGTTTGGGTGGAAAAGAAGTTCTGAAACCCAAAAAATAGGTCACCATGCTAGTAAATCTGCGAAGATAATTAGAGTAGGCTATGATGCATAGCAATCATTTGATATCTGACATTTTTGACAACTTAAAACGTAAATAAAGTTTAATTTCGTTTGCGTGTAAATAATTCAGTTGAATTTATTTAAGTGTTTACGAGTTTTTTAAAATGCCTAATGTGTTTACAAACGCCGAATATGCGGACATACATTTTATTTACGGTTTCACTAATGGAAATTCTTCTGAAGCGGTTAGGGAATATCGTCAGAGATTTCCCAATAAAAGACAACCTGACATAAAAGTGTTCAGGGAGGTACATCGTCGATTTAGAGAAGGTGGTTTAAAAAAAAACGTAAGAGGTCATGATATACGGAATGACAGACATAGACCTGAAATATTGCGTTTGTTTAACAATAATGATCGCTTAAGTTCTCGTGCTGCTGCAACACAACTGAATGCTCAAAACCTACTGGTATCCAAAAGTAAAGTTTTACGAACATTGCATAAGGATAACAGAAAATCATTTCACTTACAACCCGTGCAACATCTAAGGCCTGGAGATGTTCCAAAACGAATTGAATTTTGCAACTGGATTATAAGATCGGTTGAAAGAGACAACTCATTTTTACGGAAAATATTGTGGACGGGTGAGTCTACATTTACTCGCCGAGGGGTAGTAAATTACCATAACCTCCATGTTTGGAGCAATCAAAACCCACATCAAATCAGGCGGCGGTCCTTCCAGACCGAATTTAGATTAAATGTATGGTTGGGAGTCATTGAATTAATATCTTGTGTGGTCCATTTTTCCTTCCCCCCCGGGTAAATTCACCATTATTTTTGAATTTTCTTGAAAATGATTTGCCCATTTGTTTGGAAGATGTTCCGCTAGATTTAAGGCACGAAGCTTGGCTACAAATGGATGGTGCACCAGCACATTTTGGAGAAAACGTACGCGAATGGTGCGATATAAATTTTCAGCAAAATTGGATGGGACGGTTAGGAAGAGATGTGGTACATGTACCAGCAATAGGGCCAGCCGCCTAGGTCTCCCGATTTGACCGTTCTCGACTTTTTTGTGTGGGGGTATCTTAAAGACGTAGTGTATGCTAGTCCAGTTGATACAGAAGAGCAGCTACATGCGAGGATCGAGGAAGCATGTGAGATCCTGCGCAATAGGCCACATCAATTATCCGATGCTATAAATTCAACATATCGTCGTTGCCAAATGTGCATTAAATCAAATGGATTTCATTTTGAACAAAATTTATAAAATTTTAAATAATATGTATGTACATATTTATTGTAGTTAATTAAATAATTGGTGTTTGTAATTTCGTTTATTAAAGTTAAAAAATCTCGAAATTCGTGCACTTTACGAAAAAAATTAAGAAACACAATTTTTTCTAAATCGAATAAGAAATCTAAATCTGCAATCAAAATACACAAGGAGCGTACCACTAAAAAATTTGTGGGGGATTAAGGTACCGACACTCCCAAAAATGGACCACCCTGTAGAATTAAAAAGAATTTAATATACTCAAATTAATGCTTCTTGATAATGTAATAACGTTACCAAATTTCAAATCAATATCTGAAAAACTGTGGAAGCTATTAAAAAAAATCGAAAAATTTTAAAAAACTTTGACACCCTGTATCTTGGAAACGAAGGATTTTTAGATATATGTTTATATCGAAAACTTATACTATTTTTAAAGTAGAATACGCCCTCGAAGTTATGAGCATAAAATTCGGACCACCGGTATATATATATATATATATATATATATATATATATATATATATATATATATATATATATATATATATATATATTGATAGGAATAGTGATAATTCCTATGACCGCATCATTTATAAATACCTTCAGGCATTCAATTTCATTGCTGGGATTTCGTACATTACCTTTTGTTCCAGCTAACAATTTTATTATGTTCTGAGATCGGATACGAACTTGTGTATTAGGTTTACGCCTTTCCCATTTGGTGATCTTTTCTTTTCCCAAATAAAATTTTACAGTGCACTCTTCATCTGTTGCTTCTTCCCAATCACATCCTCCGTAAGAATCATGTTGATCTACGTGTGATATTTCTTGCTCTGATTCTGTCATTTTCCACAGCCCCATCCTCTTATCTTTCATCTGACTTTTTGTCGTGATTGGGTTCTCTTATTCACTCGATAGTTCATTGAATCATTTCAACCATATTTCAGGATACCCGCTTTTCTCTATACGCCTTCTTTTCGGTCCAGACATTTTGTTTTAATGATTTTTTCTATAATTCATTTAATTGCTGTGCAAAAAAAATGTTACGCAATTAGTGGCACGGGCTATAATCGTAGACCAGTCGACTTTGAACACTAAAAATAACAACTACCACACGTCTCAAGCACTCAAAACAGACTCACTGGGTGAAGCGAAGTAATTTCAACGACTACTGGGAGGGTCGCTTGCATCTGCGTATTTTCTTAAGAATCACTACTATTCGAAGACGTCTTGCCTACAATTGTAGCTCGCACGCCTAACCGAGGGTTAGACGCACAAATTACGAAATGGCGTGCTGCAAAATGAAACGAAAAATCACCTGTCCTAAAATTTTCTTTTCGCCAATCTCAAACTCCAATTCTATCAAACATTTACATGTGGTACAAACCCTTTCTGCTGAGTTGCCACCTTATCATTCTAAAATCAAAATAGAATGGAAGTAAAGTGTGTTGCCTGACAACCAGTGCAATAATTTCTCAATTGAGAGAGAAAATCCAACCATTACCTCGAAACCTAACAAGGCATTTTTCAGAATCTAAGGGTACAGAAAAGACCTTATTCGGTAATTGTGATCCACCGGTGGTACGTAAAAGGGCCTTACTCGAAGTTTATGACCTATCGGTAGATCACGCTTATTACACAGGTGCAACACACTGATGGGTCACGCGACACACAACAGATCTTGTTCAAATTGGTTCAGCAACTTGGCTTAGCACGTTGGTTCAACATCTTGGTCCTTCGTTCTCAGATAATAATTTTCTGTAGTAGTAAATATCTAAATCTTTCAGAAACTTTTAATGAATAAGTGCTCTAATCTGAGGATGATGGACCGCTGTGCTGAATCGAGATGATATACCAAGATGCTGGAGTAATTTGACACATGTGTTCTTAACGGATAAGCATGATTTACTGCCGGTGAGCCACTGTCATCAAAATAAGGCATTTTTATGCACACTGATTTTTGTGTACTACGGGTGAGTCTTTGCCATCAAAATAAAGCCCAAAGGCTTCCAATGAAGCCTTTTGTGTGTTAGTGAATCATAGTCATGAAACTAAGGCTTTTTGTGTACCCACAGACCTCAAATAACCCCATTTGTATCTTGGTGGTCACAGTCATCGAATAACGCGCTTTGTGCGTACTAACGGTAAATCATGGTCATCAAAATAAGCCCATTTGTGTACCCACAGACCATTAGTGTACCCACAGTCTTCGAATAAAGCATTTCATCGTGAGTCATAATAACATACTTGACACAAGATAAAATTCACGTTTGGTTTGTTTCTTAGTATATGTTTTAGCTTCGTTAGTAGGTTTCTTGCTTGATTCGTCCAAGTTTAGTGTACTTGTGTGTTTGCTAGCTAGTTCTTTTGGTTTGGTGATGGCGTATGTGCAAGTTTAATTAAGTTTTAATATCGTTACGGAGTAAACATATTTGTGGTTGTGCGTTTTGTTGACAGTTTTTTTTTCTTTGTTTGCATGTATATGTTGTATGTTTTGTGCACGTTTTGGATGTCTTTAAGGGATTTGTAGGTAAACTTGTTGAGAGATTGAATACAAACTAAATTTAGTAACCGTAAAACGCCGTTGCAAACTGCATTGTAACTCCTAATCATACCACAAGCAGGCGCTAGTTTTACTTATCATCCAATATAGACGGAACGAGAGAGTCGGAAGATCTTAAAACTTGAAACTTGTTTTAATATGCTGAAAAGTAACATTATTCATGCTTGTGAATTTCTATGTTTGCGTGTGTTACATAATTGCCTGTCGTTTGAGCCATTTTGTTTCCACGTGTCTATTTACATTTCTACCTCCTTGTTTACGATGTCTTGTCTCAGCATGCGTTTGGCTAACCGGCAGTTTGTTTGCACCATCTCATTTCCTTATGCCTTTTTGGCTTTCAGCCACATTTGTTCGTGGTACTGATTCCGTGTGCCTTTTTGCTTTCTCTATCTAATTAACAACATCCTGTGTTCGAGTGCCCATTTAGTTTAAAGCCCTTGGAGAGGAAATCAACGTCTTGGAAATCAACGTTTTGAATCTTGTTTCTGTACCTGAAAAAGAAAGCATCTTGAAACATGTTTCATTATCTAAGGTTCTCCACGTCTATTACTAATATTTCATGGATCAATTAACTGTCTCCCACTTTTTGGGTTTTAGAAGTAAATTTCGGGGTCTCTTGCACACAGCTTTCAACACCATCTTGTGCTATAATTAAAAGTTAGCATACAGTTTGAAAGAGCATTTGGTCCTTGGTCTTATTTTTAGCACTAGGTCTCATTTCTAACAGCTTGGTGGTGAAATTGGTTTCATTTCCAGCGTCTAAGGCACCGTGAGACCCCTATTTGTAACAAGGTCCCCCTTACAGGTACGGCCATATTATGGCATAATTAGCAGTTAGCGTACGGCTTGCAGAGCCAGCTATTAGATAATATGGCTTAAAAGTAAAATATAGTTCTTCTTGTGGTATAATTAAAAGCTAGTACACATTTAACATCCTACTTAACATTTAATTTCGGTTTATGAGCATACTCAGGGAATAAAACATTCACGTGAGGCGAGTAGACGCTGTAGTTCGACAGTTTATACCAAAGGTATGAGAGACCACGTCCAAAGCAGTTGTTTCCCAATAAAAAGTAACGGTTAACGATATAAAAGTTAAAATGGGATCTAGAATTCGTCGGTGTTCAACGAAAATTGGTTGAAAGTCTACTGCTCGATTGGTCATAGTAAGCTCTCTCAGTCTTCTGAGTGTGTGAAGGATCAACCAAAACCAGAAAGAGGAAGTGGTTCTCAGGCCATAAATCAGCGCGCACCATTTAGGGTTTTGGCGGGACTAGGAATGGTCCTGGGATCCAGACTTGAGGATTTTAGCTGACTTAACGACCAATCAGAAACCCGCGTCTTGCACACTCGTCAATGTAAGGTGTATGGTTCGTTTCAAAGAACATTTGTGTGTACCACTGGTAGTACGCGCTTTATTCTCAAACACACAGTGACTCACCAAGTTACGCATCGATATTTAAATGAAAAAACGTCTGTTTTGATGAGCATGTAGACCTTAGATGAAAAAACTACGAGTAGATTTAAGGTGAAAGTCCAAAACGTTGATTTCAGCCGTACCTCACAATTACTACCCAGTCTCAGGAAACAACCGGTAACATACATCAATCAGGTGCACAGTGGGCGTTCTCTTAGCAAGAAGCCAGAACTAATCAGAAACAAGATGTCCGCGGGACAATTCCGCAAACAGAAAAGGCTTTAATTACGGGTAAAAGGGGTAGAAAATGGCAAAAAGGTTCAAAATACGGTATTAGTGGATGAAAATGCCACCATAAATTGACCTCGCTGGCGCGCAAAATCTCTTAAGTTACTTATTCTTGAAATCCGTTTTGTGATTAAGTTATAACTTTTAACTTTAGCGTAAATAGTGCAGAGACCTTTCTTGAGCTGATGTAGTCTTATTAAATAAACCCTAGAAAGCTGTTTTATACAACTCTTAAAGTAAGTGAATATTTGTGAAAAATTATTAACCTTATAGCAAAAGGTAGATATCATTCTTAAATATAGAGTAATCTTAAGTAAGGTTTTTGTAAGAAAATAAATGAAATTTTGTGCGCAATGTTAATCAAAAAAACAAAAACTTTATGTAGCCATAATTGTCAAATTAATGACAAGTGAACAAGAATTGCCATTTCAATGATAATTGACTCAATTCCATTTTCAACCGATTAAATTTTTAGTCGTAACTTTGTTAGCTATTAATCGATCAAAAGTTAAAACGTGGTTTACCAATGTTATAGTTTGTTGTGCAAGTTAGTATAACGTTTGTAACGTGCCAATTATTAGCTATCGTTACCTTAATCTAAGTTTTGAGTTTGTGCTATTATTAGTAAGTATATTTACATTACGTTAGTATTTTTAGATATTTCTTTTTTCAATAATTAAAGTTTGCAATATGTCGATATTTTCTCTTTAGTGTGCATAATTACGAATATTTCGCAACGCGACTTACTTCATTTTCCGTTCGTTCTACCTTCTTATCTAGTACATTATAATTTTTAAGTTTTACTCCCTTATATAAGGGAAATCCCCTGACATTAAGGAAAACCTCTGGACATGTTAATGAATTTCGTATCGTTGTAATTGGTAGTACGGGAAAGCGTAGTGATAACGCCATGTAGTTAAAATACATAAAATGGCGTGCATGATAATTCTATTATATCTTGGAGAATTAAAAATGGAGAGAGATACCTTTCTTTTGTATCAATAACACATGCTGTGGGTATGCCTGCTTTCGTAGTCCAAGCCTGCTTTTGTAGTCCCAACATGTGCTTTAGTAGTCTGGTCTATATTTCCTTTATTTGTACGTTGGAAGACAATTGAAAATTACCTTATCGTACTATATGTTTATCATATTTATAGAAAATGAAGCTCTCAAACTGCTGTTCGTTTCAAAATAAAGTTAACATATTATATTTATTTTGAGTGCAAGAAAATGTAAGTACGTATCTTTTAATGCAAAGTACGTTTTAAGAAGATAAAATGTCAGTATAGTGTTGTTTTGATACGGTTATAATGAAAAGAAACAGCTGACTTTGTTGAACGTTTCCTAAATAAAAATGTTTGAAATAATGTTGAAATAATTTTTAAAATTTGATTTTTTAATTACAAATTAAAGAACACGACAAGTTGTTGTGGTTGCTTGAAAATGTGTTTGTCTGCTTTACAGGGTATTCGTAGTGCACACTCTTCAAAATAAGGCGTTTGGTTGATTTCAATAAGGACTTTTGTGTGTACCACCGATTTGTGCAAAAGCACAACAGTAGTTTTCATTGTCTTTCTGTAATGCACACAGTAAATAACGTCGGACCGTCAGCCATAGTCATGAATGACTGTTGCGGATTCATGCACGTAGATGTCGCACGTAATGTTGTATTCATATACCTACTAAATGAGTGAGTAAGGGTTGAAAAGAAAAAGAAAAGCATATGTTGGGGTAGAAAACAGGTGTTCTGTCTAAACTGCCTCTTAGGAAAGACCGTAACGAGTCGTTGAAAATTTTTATACACACGTTTTTGGGGTAAAAATGTCGCAGTTAATAATTAATTACATCGGAACATACCGCAAATTAAAACACATTTTTATTTGCTACATTGAAATTCCAGACTTAGATATAGGGTTTGTTACGTACGGGTGCATATTTTAAAAATTAATACTTGTTTTAGTAATAAATATGAAAATATTCCCACGTACTAACACTTGTATTTTAAAAACGAGGGTTGATTTGGGGGGCAAAGTTGCGGTTAGAGTTTCGATTCAGGTCGGATCAATCTGATTGTTTAATTACAAACCGTCATTGTAAACCGTTCTGTATATAATATTTTATCGTCTACATTTTAGTAGAACTAAAACCGCGAATTTGATTTTTTCCTTTTTGTGTTGCTTTAATGTAAGCTTTTCACAAAATTAAAGTGGTCGTGTAAATAAACGTATCGCTAATTATTCGGGTTTTAATAAGCCGGCGGTAAACAATGTCTATAAATAATCGTTATGGTCTTGGATTTAAATGGCGTATCTTAACCCGCTAAATATTGGTGAATAAGTTATTAATTGAAGGATTATATTCAAACGTAAGTAGGTATTTTAATGTAAGTTAAAACTCGCAGCAAACAATTTAAGAAGCCTATGTAACCTTAAAAATCAAACATTACCTTGCAAGAAGTATCTATTTAATTACGCAAGCACGCTCATTGAGCTGAAGTCGGTTAAAATAAAAGGACTCCGCTGCAGACAGTACAGTGTTCCTTCCTCATTGCTCACATGAGTTGGCTTAGTTGACTGTTTACTAATGTTTTCGCCCGTGCAGAGAGTAAGGCGTGGGCAAACGTAGCACGATAGACCCCAGTTAAATTGTTATAAGCGATGCCGAGGTTTACAAGCACGGATCCAAATGACCTTAAAACCACCTCTAATTCCATTGTTACCGTTAAACAAACCAGTTCTTATTGTTTTTAAATGCAGAGTGATGAACGTGTAAGCTGAGGAAGGGATGCTGTCATTTGTAGCGTAGTGACTTTCTGGTAAGTTACCGGTTACTTTGTTATGACACATTTGTACCTGACCCTTGCAATGCTTTGTTTTAACGATGTTTTCTTTGTGTCTTTGATTTATCCAGCTTATTTCAAATTGTTTGTCTACGAACTGATTCTTCTCTGTACTTGTAATTTATTGTAACTGTACGTGTGTATTTTTTGTGGTTTTATTATTCACTGTAAAATTGTGTATGTCTAATTTACTTGCCTATTTTTTTCTCTTTGTTTGCCTACGTGTAGGTAAACTGCATTGCAGTTATCTTATTGTTTTTTGTTTACTTTTACTGTTTGTTTTATTTTCTATGTATCTTAACGTGCCTTATTATTTTTTGTTTACTTTAATGTTAAAGACCGGCATGATTGGTTGTATATGAACCAAGAGTTTGGTGTCACCATTTTTGTTCTGATTTATTTATCACACAATTGTGAGTATGATTACACTGTTTGTGTCTTTGTGTTTATGTGTAGTTAGTTAAATTGCTTTTCATTTTTTGTTACTTAATTTGGTAATTTTGAGCGCACTTTAACCTGATTTAATGGAGATTTGTTTCATTGTTTCTTTTTGTTATTTGATTTATTAACGTATTTGTCCAATTACTTATGTATTAATAAATTGGGTTTTCCTGATGGTTCTTTCCCAATTTAGCCGGCTGAACCACCATTGCGTAAAGCTCGTTAATTCTAACATTAATAGTTTTATTGTTTACTTGTCCCACATGATGCAGAACTTAACCTCATCCAATCTTATCTCATTCGCAGAACGTGACGTAGCTTACTACTAGACGGCTAATCCTTTTTATCAAATTTGAGGTTTGCGTGTAATTAAATATCAGACTTGTAAACAAATTCTAATGTTTTAATTATTGCTAGGAAATTCAATGTAAGGCAAGAAATTAAACTGAGTAAGAGTAGCAATATTGTCAGTAAAGTCAAGACACATTCCTTACCGATTTATTTTTTCTTAAATTTGCATTACTGCGAATAAGTTCAAATTACACTTTTAAAGATAGGGTACCTTGAGGCACTACACCCTTTTCAGAGCTGATATAATCTTAGATAAATAAACACTAAAAAGCTGCTTTATAGGACTGCTAAAGTAAGTGAAAAATTATTAACCTTATAGTAAAAGGTATTGAGATTAATTTTTATAGGTATTATAATCATAAGTGAGAAACAAAATTATACTTAATTCATTAAATTATTTTGTGTGCATTCCACATGATTTATTATGTTAATGGTAGCTATAATTTTCAAATTAATGATAAATGAAAAAGAATTGTCATTTCACTTATAATTCTTGTAATTGAATTATAAAATATTTGAAATGGAATTCGGTTTATACTTTTGTGTAGATAGTTTGGCAAATGGCTATTCATACACACATCACCTCATTTGAATGGTTCGGTTAGAAGAGTTTTTAACGGGTATAAATTCAAATTTTTTGTTGTAATTTTGTTTGTTAATGCCAAGTGAATTGATAATTTTCAAATTAATGCCAAGTGAAGTCTTTGACAACGGATGCAATTTAATTATAAAACATTTTAAACGAAATTATTATAAGTTTATTTAATTTATTTAATAAAATTAATAATAATTTTTAATTACATATTTACCTTTGAACTTATTCGTTCATAACAAAAAACTTATAATAATTTAATATTAGTCAAGTTGCTTTGGTATGTGCGAATCCTTGCGATATTGCAGGCTCACATTCCATTAATATAAGTAATTTGATTGTAATCTCATTATATTTAGAATTGACATCCGTTCTACATACATAAAGACAAAATTTACATCGATTGGAGCTTGAACCTTGGTGACGCAGTTGGTAGCGCGGTACTCTAGCAAAGTACAGGTCGTAGGTTCGAATCCTACTCGAGGTAAACTTTTTATTTATGTATTTAATAAAATTAATAATAATTTTTAATTTTAAACGAAGTTTGTTTTGCTTTTTTTTGCAAAAATGGACTTCAATAAAGTCTAACACCAGGCGAATCAAGAAATTGATTGTGGTACGAGTTAGCTATTCTGGCCAACGTTTATTGGCAAATGAGGGGGAGCTTCGTCTTGCTGTAGGCATGCTTTGTTATCGGATTATGTCGATCTACTTCGTGTGGAGATAATAATGTATATGTTTCAACATGTTATTCGTTTCTGGACTGAAGTAATACCAGATTTGAATCTCCTGTAAGCTAGTGGGGACGGGATTACGTATTGTACCTAAGCATTGGGATATATGCGTAAACTAAGGTATTTGGTTTGTATGCTAATTAAAATGAAAGTTTGCTTCTGTAGTAAGGTATGGTACTTATATCATTAATAAGTGCGTCTCCGCTAAGATTTTGCTTTATATTCACACAAAAACACAGATTTGCTTTTAGATAATTACTTTTTTGTGGACTAAGGTATTACCAGGTTTTCAACTCTAATAGGCAAGGGGTATGTTTTGTGAACCTAAGAATCACATCTGAACTAAGGGGTTCATATATTGATTAAGGTGGGAGTAGCTGAATACTCAGAAGTTTATATCAAGATTATATGCATCTCTGCTAAATGCTTTGTTTGTCTATTAGGTGATTTATATCTTGGTAAGTGCGTTTTCGCTAAAAGGTTAGTTATTAACTAAGGAATTTATATATAGTAGTAGTAAGGAAGGTTCCTATCATAGCTGACGAGAGTGCGATTGTTATAACCCGTTGAATAAAAAATAATTTGTGATAGAAGGTGACATCAATTTCTGGTCGTAGATGTAATCCTTCATAGACCCGCCTAGCGCTCATCCTCAGAAGTAACCTTGGAGAACATTTTTAGACTTTGGAAGATCACCATCACAAATGGTCTTGGATGTCATCTTTAGAGGTAGTTTTGGAAATCATCTTCATAGTTGGAGAGTTGATTTTGTTGTCTTATATGTCATGCTCAGGATTGGTCTTCGATACCACCTTCTGGATCATCTTCAAAGTCTGCCTTTTTCATAACTGCAGGTATAGCCTATATCATGGATCTAAATTTATTTTTTATCTAACAGATTATAACTTGCAACCTTGGTTTTGATTCCAGGAATTATCTTCATATCTCAAATACTAGGTAATTACATTGGTAACCTAGAACACCCGTCTCAGCCATAATAACAATCGTAGTCAGTACATAAACTTCATAGTTGAGAAACTAACATTCTAGCGGATTCACATTTATCCGAGGTATGATTCATTTAGTTATGAAGCCATACCTTAGTCCTGATAGGAATTCCTTTCTACAGAACTGAACCCACATCTTAATCGTGATATAGACCTTTAGTTAAGCTATGATAACGAGCCATATCTGTAGTTTAGTCATTTTAGATGAAAACAAACTTGGATAAATCACATCCTAAGCCGAAACCTGGAAGTACGGCAAATTGATCTAAAGTCTATACTACTATAAATTATTAATTACTACTACTATTAATTTTTTCTAATAAAAACGGCCTGCTATTTAATGCGAAATAAATTATTACGCCACTATGTAGCCATTGGAAATTAAATTCATATAACGATAAAGACTGACTAGACGCATAATATTTGTATGTGTATATAAAAATTCAGATATCTCGCAAACCGTCTATAAACTTTTTGATTCAGTCAATATATTACGGGTATACGTTTTATTTTGACTTAACGGTTATATAGTCGGCATTTTCATGGAGTGGCTCTTTTCAGATTGCACGATTAAACGGTTGGTTTAACATTTTCTAAAAGATGGTTTTAGCTGACACAAACATTATGTAAGTTCAAGAAACTGAGGAAAAGGAACCAAGCATGTGGGCTTGAAGACGGTTGAAGCTCGCACGTCGCTGTAATTGGAATTACACGGTTTGCACATTCTTCCCTGCAGAATTCACTTGGTACATGTATTAAGGCGTGCATTTATATAACATATAAAGTACACGTCCTTCTTTTAATAAACGTCGAAGGTGGTCTCACCAAGATGGAGCCCCATCTCATGTTTCTGGAGCTATAATGCAAGGTTTAAAAAACATTTTTGGTGTTCGAATAAGTTGAAGACCTGCAATTCGCTAGCGGGCGTGATCGCCGAATGTGATAGCCTTGGGTTTCTTTTTACGAGATTACTTAAAAGATAGGGTATGTGTAAATAACAATCTTTAATATAAATCCATACAATGTACATATTTTAGCTGTAGTGTTATGAATGTGATAAATATATTGTCAGGAGACAATGTAGCTCAGAGAGCGTCTAAATGAATGTTGATGCCCCAAAGCTACAATAGGTGGTATCACCTGCATTGTGTGAAATTCTGCAAATATGAGGGTTTTCTGCGGATTACTAATTTTTATATTTTTCTTCAAGTATTTTAGTTATAAATCATACGACACTCACGTATAAATTTGAAACTACTTTCCCATTAAAGGATTAGCGATTTATATTTGTTTTAAGACACGCACAAAAAATCACTCAAGCTTATGCATCTAGGTCATTATTACATGCATCAAACTTGCATATAAAGGCACACGCAGGCGCATGCACACACGCACAAGCACACACACGTAAACAACCAGACAGCCTTTAAAAGCTATTTTATTGAACTGAGGGGACCTCGACACCCACTTTTTCGGCCTTTGCTCAATTTTGACTTTTTGACCTATTGCAACAACTTTTCCTTTAAATGGGAGACAAAAATTCCAGCGGAAGGGGCCTTGCGTGAAAGACTAGAAAATAGAAAATATGTCCGATACCTTCATCGCACACGCACACGCACACGCACACGCACAAGCACACGCAAACGCACACGCAAACGCACACGCACACGCACACGCACACGCACACGCACACGCACACGCACACGCACACGCACACGCACACGCACAAGCACAAGCACACGCATACGCACACTTACACGCACGCGCACGAGCACATACACGCTCACGCACACGCACACGTACACGCACACGCACAACCACACGCACAACCACACGCACCCGCACACGCACACCCACACGTACACGCACACGCACACGCACACGCACACGCATACGCACACGTACACGCACAACCACAAACGCGCACGCACACACGAATGCCCACACGTACAAACACACCAACACGCAAACGTGCACCCATACACACCAATTCGCACTCATACAACCACACAAACACACACACATTCACACATTCACACACGAATACACACATACATTTACAGACACTAGTTTTTGTTCTTTTTCATCGTTAATCGAGACTAAAAAATCCTTTTTGGTAGACATGGTAACATTTTAAACTTTTTAAGACGTTGAAAGTGTTTATTCGTCAAACATTTCTAATAACTCTGAAACGGTACATCTTAAATCAAATCGCTTATTAAGGTACACACCCGCGCATGCACAAGCACACGCACACGCATATTTACCCGCACACGCGTATACACGTACACGAATGCGCAAGCTCACACACATACCCACAGATACATACGCACACATGCACACGCGCACACCACACACACACACACACACACACACACACACACACACACACACCACACACACACACACACACACACAAACACATCCACACAGACACACACACACAGACACACACAGAAACACATACACACACACGCACGCATACACACACACACACACACACACACACACACACACACACACACACACCACACACACACACACACCACACACCACACACCACCACGCACGCACGACACTCACACACACACACACACACACACACACACACACACACACACACACACACACACACACACACACACACACACACACACACACACATACACATACACATACACATACACATACGCATACGCATACGCATACGCATACGCATACGCATACGCATACGCATACGCATACGCATACGCATACGCATACGCATACGCATACGCATACGCATACGCATACGCATACGCATACGCATACGCATACGCATACGCATACGCATACGCATACGCATACGCATACGCATACGCATACGCATACGCATACGGATAAGCGTACACGTACACGTACACGTACACGTACACGTACACGTACACGTAGACGTACACGTACACGTACACGTACACGTACACGTACACGTACACGTACGTCACGTACACGTACACGTACACGTCCACGTACACGGACACGTACACGTACACGTACACGTACACGTACACGTACGTACACGTACACGTGCACGTACACGTACACGTACACGTACAACTACGTACACGTACACGTACAAGTACACGTACACGTACACGTACACGTACACGTACACGTACACGTTCACGTACACGTACACGTACACGTTCACGTACACGTTCACGTACACGTACACGTACACGTTCACGTACACGTACACGTACACGTACACGTACACGTACACGTACACGTACACGTACACGTACACATACACATACACATACACATACACATACACATACACATACACATACACATACACATACACATACACATACACACACATTCACTCATGCTCACACACATACAGACATTATGTTTCATTTTCAACCTTAATTGAACCATAAAATTTTTTTCTCTTTTTAAGTTTGGTAGCACTGTAATGTTTGAAAGATTTTAAAGCATTGAAAGTTATTTTTTTAATTTTTAATAATTCAGAAACCGTACAACCTAAACCAAATCGGTTACCATGGTGAGCCTTACATTCAACAAGGAATCTTCAAAAACGGAATAATATACAGTATTTTTTATTCAAAATAACGGCGTTGTTCTCTTGTATCCGAAAGTCGTATTTGAAGATATAAGGCGTTTGGTGTGGATGGGTAGTATCCAGGAGGCATGTTGATGCTGGTATGAAATTTCTACTCAATTTGAAATTCAAGACCTCGCCATTATTTAATTTGTTTAATGGCACTCTATATTATGAAAATGTTATCTTTCAGCATTATTAAACATAACTAAAGTGCCTGGGTTTAAATGGGGTATTTTTATATTTATGTTTATATTATTGATCTGTCGAATCTACTTACCAGCCCCTTTCCAACCAGGTACCGTTTTCGTAGGTTATGGCACTGTCAAAGTTTTCAAGTTTATATCTGTTTAGAGCAAAATACATTTCTTCATTTATTTCATATTTTAATCCTAGTATGTTGTTTGACATATTTAATGAATCGACATAATATAACAGACATAACAAACAATAACAATTAGACAACACAATAAGCACAACGGATTATGAAAAAGACATAGGTATGCTGACATACAGAAAATATAAGCATATGTTCCGTGCGTTCCATTTAATTTTATTAACCTTATATTGTTGTTCAACTATTGTTGATTGTTAGTTTGCTATATTGTCTATATGGTATATTTCTAACAATATATGATAAAAATTCAATAATACGTGAAAAAATGTATTTTGCTTAAAACAAATAAAAAGAGTGATACTTGGCAACGCTACAACATAACGGCGAGGTCTATTATTCTTGACTCACCTTGTAGAAATTTCAATAACTGCATTAGATAGTTTCCTTTGTACTGTGAAAATTACCCTTCCCTACCAAACATCCCAGCGCTTGCCTGTACGTATGTAGTTAAATAAAAGATACTCAATGCAAATCCACCCTCTACTTTTTGAGTAAGCTTTTGACACAGAGTGTGTTCCGCCCGAAGGTAAAATACGCATAAACCTCCTATCCCTTAAAATAATTGAGATATTGCCTGTAAATAGCAGTGTGAGACACCCTGTGTGTCTCCAGTTTATGGCTGAGCTAAATAAAGGGCACTCAGTGCAAACACACTCAGTACTTTGTGTATAAAATTTTGACATAGAGTGGTTTCCTCTGAAGGTAAAACACGCGTATACACTCTATCTCTTAAAATAATTGAGATATAGCCTGTAAACAAAATTGTGAAACACCCTGCATGTCTACAGTTTATGCTGTGTTAAATAAAAGGCGCTCAGTGAAATTCCACTCAGTACTGTTTATGTAAGCTTTTTATACACAGTTCGTTCCGCCCGAAGGTAAAACACGCATAAACCTCCTATTCCTTAAAATAATTGAGATATTGCCTGTAAACAAAATTGTGAGACGCCCTGTAAGTCTACAGTTTATGCTGAATTAAAGAAAGGACACACAGTACCTTTTGAGTAAGCCTTTGGCACAGTGCTTCTCGCCCGGAAGATTAACACGCATGGAAACAAATAATATCAAATCCTCTTGTTGTGAACTAATGTTACTAACTAGTGTTTTGGAATTTATGTTCTGAACTTTTCTCATATTTTGGGTAACTGGATCTTATCAGTATAATATTAAGAAATAATCGTAGACAGTAAAACGTTCTAATACTAGGTTTAATAATTATTCTAGAATCATCTGAGTGAAATATGCCATTTCAGAATCTCAGTTAGTCATCGAAAAGATCCAGTTCTATACATCCTTACTAAGATTTAAAAATGAACCACAAAGTTTGATGCTTTGTCCGTTTAACACTTAATTTCAAACAAATTAAACATTGGCAAACCACGCCTCCTTATTTATTACTAAGTTAATTAATGTTGTCTAAATATTAATTTATGCAGAAATCTGCACTTTTTATGGTGTACGCACGCAAAACTATAATTCAATTGTCTTTTAATGTTTTTTTTCTACATGTACTTTTTTTTTCTTTATCTTGTGCTACTTTGTTTTAATGAATTTTTTACTATTTCTTTATTTATGTGACTATTTACACCTTCGGACTTTTAAAACAGGTACTCCATGTGCCTAATTTAGAATTTTGGCAATCTCTCGTTCATAAACTTTAGATTAAAATCTCCTATCTAAACGATAGATTTTTTTGTATTCTCGTTGTGTTAAATTAATGAAGCGTTCACAAAACCATAACCTCAAAAATATGATAGATCATAGTAAGATAATTTATAGCTAAAAGGTGAACGGCGTATTACAAAAACAATCTAAATGGAATTTAAATTTTACGATCAAAGTCAAGATTGTGAAATTTGGTAAACTTTAAAATTTTTAATTAATATTAACAAAAATGTGTTTTATAAATATTTTGTGTACGATAAAAAAAATGTTAACGCTTTAATAATCGAACGTAGCAAAAGTTATGTATTTAAATTAAATATTCCCACACATTACGATCATTTAGTTGGAAAGACTATCTGGTTGCGCATCGCAGACCGTTGTTGGGCCTTCACATATTTCGGCAGTGTCAAAGACAGAAAAGTTACATGCTTGATTTCACCGCATGCTGTTCAGACGCCACTAGTGCTTGTTAGAGTCTGTTACGAAGTTTCAGTTGCCGACCTTTCATCGGCCTTTAAAATATTAGCAATAAGAAGTACCCTTGTTGGCTTTTCTTCCAGTTACGTAAACGATACCAATAGTTTTGATCATTTTTTCTATTGATAACCTGCCGTTTTTAAAATCTATAATTTTTTTAGCTGCCTTCATAACTTAAAACTTATTTAGAGCAAGTCTGTGTAACGCTTAGCTGACGATAAGTCGAGTGCTACTTCACGGTAAAATTATTTCGCACAAGGAACGTTTGTATAGAGGGCGCCTCCGGCACGGCGCCACCAAACTCAACTTCCGGCGTGTTAACAACGCCGGATATCAGCGCTCGTTCTGTTTACCTATTTTCAATAGTCGGTATAATATACGAGGATGTTTAGTTTCATTTGAAAATTTATCCAGCATTTTATAGAGCAATTCTTTTAACTAAGGCAACTCGTATTACGCGGTTTTATTCTAACGGAAATTACCACAATCAGTCTGGAGCTGATTCAAGAGACTCGATTATGTTTTACTTTAGAAAATGAGGTCACACGTTATTATTTGGGTTGACTAATAAAGCATTTAAATTCGGAAAAACAAAAATGTTTTTGATGCTCATGAACCTCTTTTGTGCAAATTTTTTATTTTTCTGGATTATATGTTTTCTAGACATAGATTCATTTCTACGAATGAACACTTGGATAACCAATGGATTCCTGATTTTGCAATAGAGCTTGTGCTTTTTGTTAGAAATCTCTGCAGTTTTATTCAATGCAATTTCAGAGTTTTAATGGTAGATACAACTTCGTTGTTAAACAAAGGCAATAGTTTGCACTCAACCGGACTCGTTAATTTCAGCAAATTCAAAGTGTAATCCTAAACCATTTTTACTTACAAGACTATTGCAGTTCTGTTATGGTTTCATAAATTTCTATGTATTATTACGTTTAACAAATTTACACTGGTAAACCCTTCAGGTATATCTCAAGTATTAAGTACTAATCTAAGGGATTTGAGGGTATGAAAGTGAAAACTTTCACGATTATTACTCATTATTAGGATACTTAGCTTTAGGGCATGAACAATTATCTCATAACCACTCGTACATTCTCATATCCACGTGCATTGGAAGGAGCCTCCAACATAAGAAAAGGATAGGTATATACATTATGGCGGATGTTAGTAAAGAACAACATCTTGTGTGTTTAAATGGGATTACATCCAATAATCCAACTTATTAGCAATATTTTATTAAAAAAAATAATAAAACGGTTGACAGAAATAAGAATTAATGTACATATCTTAAATATAAGAAATGTTTAAAATATAAAATAGTTATTATTGTACATTTCTAGATAGTCTTGACTAAAATTTCAGCCAAAGCATTTAAATGTTTGTTATATTTGTACAATCTTAGTAAGTAAGTACCTAATTAACATTAATTCTAAGAATTATTAATTGTCATGTTTATGATGAACAAAATGCTTAAAAGGAGTCGGATGAGCCTATCTCCCCAATGTTAAATTGTTGACATTTATTTTTTTAAAAATGCTTAAAAAAGTTCATGTTTTGTTTTAAAAAATCTTAATAATTCATTTTTTTATACTTTACAATAAGCCCGGGTCAAAGTGTGCATATATACTGCCCCTAGAAAATAAAAAAAAAATCATGAAGATATCTTTAGTAGTTCCTGAAAAAAAGGAACATAAGTGCAAAAAATCATAGCTTTCGGGAAATTGCGTTTAAAGTTAAAATTTATTCAACATTGGCAAATAAACACCAATCTCAGTTCATTCCAGCCACATATTCTGGGTTGTCTGGGCCCACTTCTGCTTCATGGTCATCATCCAGCCGCCATTTCGCCAAAGTTAAGCGTTGCCGGCACTTTTTCTCTACATCGTCGAAAGCTTTTCCAGCCTTAGCGATTCTTGATTCATCGATTTTTTTAACACACTTACACAATTGGCTCCAGAAACTATGCCTAGCTTTACTAAAACCTTACATCTATGTAGGTTTCCTAAGTTAAAATAAGCTAATGCCTCATAAACTACAAACTCAAGTGTGTTTCGCGTAACAAATGTCCTTTTGGGTCCAGATCATGTTGTTGAGTGACCCGCTCGGATTTTGTGTTCCGCCATGTAAACATTTCTTAAGAAGCACTGGAGACGCTAAATCTTTCAAAATGGGCTATATTTCAGTCATGACACTGGCAGGAAGATGGAAATGTTGATTATGGTCACACTTTTCATTGCCCAAAGTTGCTTTTGAAATTTGCACCAGCTAGTGTTATCTTTAGGGCAAAGACCATGTGCCGGTTCTACATTGCTGGAGACCAAATGAAAATAAACAGCCAATCCAGCTTCTTTCATTTTTCGTAAGCTACCAGTATTTCGCCTAATGGCAAAATCATAATAAATTGCAATCTGTGCGATTTCAACCCCGGTAAGTCTGCCACGACCGCCAATTGTTTTGCCGTCGGAAAGTTCTTGGTTGCCCTTTTTATTTTCCAAGTTGAGTAGTCGACAGGACATTCTCTTTTGAACGTGATCGCCATATTCCAATTTCTTAATTGTAAAGTCAGGGCCACAAGGTCTCAACTTTGACATAGTAGAAAACGAAGCTGTGTAACCATCACCAAGATAGTTCTTATACCTAACATCGTGGAACGTTTGAGACCGCTTGAAAATATATACCACCCCAGCAACCTCCATGCCTCTGCTCGACCCCATGTAATTGGCCACACAATTAGCCTGATGTTTTCTCTGAAATCTTCTTGGACATCTGCAGTGCTTACATAAGATCTGGGTATCCAAAACTTTACCTTCAATTTAGTGAAGTGTGCCCACGTTTCTGCCATGAGCCGTCCAGTGCGATAGTAATATCTCTATTTTCTTCAGCATATTTCCTATTCTCTACCTGCACAGCTTCCTCTGCTGCTGACTTCATGACTTCCAAACACACTTCTTTTGTCTCATCGGAAGGAACATTGCTGTAGTACTTGAATGATGCAGGAGATGCTATGTTCATGACACCACAAAATGTTTGTGCGCCTTGCTCGCCTGCTCCAATACAACGGGTAGCGTAGGCTAATGCAACATCTAGATCAGCCTTTCTTGTAGACACAATAGGGTTGCTCAGCTCCTTTGCCCTCAGTTCACAGCTATTACACCTCAGTTCTAATTTAAAACTCAGGCCTACTCTATTTGTGGCAATAAGATCTAGTTTCGTACCACAATGCACGCATACAGCTATTTTATTCAGTAAATCTTGAATGGTTTTCAAACTAAGTCATAGAATATCACCATTACCTAAGAAATCTTGGTAGTATGGCAAATTCTTTCCAATTTTCTTGCTTTACTTGCCTAGACCTAGGCCCATCTTCAGCAAAATCACAGTTACTACCGGTACTTTCCTCATTGATACATTGGTGTACAAACACAGGTTTACGGTTTCCTACACATTTCGGCTTACGCCTTTTAAACACTAAATTATCTAGGTATTTTATTATAAAAAAAAACAGTAAAACAAACTTAGAACGAAGTTACTGGTAAAGAAACCACATCACAATCACAAAATTTGTTTACAATTTTTGAAACTGTACTAAAGTCAAGAAAACAATAAAATTTGTACAGCTAATAGCTCACAAACCAGTGAGTGACAACATCAGAAAACAAAAACACTGTTATACAGAAGTACACTGCACACTATGTGAACGTAAAAGTAAGACAGTATACAAAAGGGGGGCTTCTTGCGTCAATACCATTGAAAACTCTGTGAATTGCTTTGCAAAAAGTGTTGTAAAATGAAAAATACTCATCGGATTTGAATGAAATTTTTTTTAAATTAACCTAAATAAATGTATAACAATTTCAAGAATCTTTTTTTTATTTTTTTGACCCTGAGGGTCATCCGACTCCCCTTAATTGTTTTACAAAACCATAAGAAAATGTTAAACGATATGTCAACACAATAAAACTCGCCTTGTGTCAAAAATTAATATCTTTGCGTTCTGAAATTGATGGGTAAAGTTTTTCGACGGTTGTAAGTATATTTTGAAGTTTTTTTTAGTACTCATACATGTTCATATACGTATTATTCACCTTTTTACGTAACTAATTTTGAATATCTGTGGCTGATTCGTTGTTTTACCTCTGCAAGAGGTTTCTTTTTTTGACTGATTCCAATGGTAAAATAACTATTTAGAATTAAATTAATTAATTTAATAAGGTGATTATTTAAGGGACCGTGGTCAAAAATATGAGCTTTTAAAAAATACAGATATTTTGAAGATTCAGATTTCTAAAATTAATAATAATTTAATTGTCCACACTTCTGAATACTTTTTCAGTAGCTTTGCATATAGTTATTACATCCGTAGACGAAGGTCACCTGTTTTTTAGATTGAGTAAATCTGAAGATGTTTGATTGGTATTATCAAATAAAACAATATTTTTTCTAACACCTAACAAATTCTATCAAAATAGTGTGCGGATGTATGCTCGTATCCACAATAACCTCTGAACCACGTCCATACTTCAAATGTTGTATTTTATGCCTCATCTCATTTCCCCTGGAGCTAATTAGAGAAACACAGCGGCATTTGCGTGTGTGTGTGTGCGTGTGAGCGTATATGCGGGTGTGGCGTGTGTGCGTGTGTGCGAGAGCGCGTGTGTGCGTGTGTGAGTGTGTGCGTATGTGTGTGTGTTTATGTGCGTGTGTACGTGTGCGAGTGTGTGCGTGTGTGCGTGAGTACGTGTGTGCAGGTGTGCGTGTGTGCATGCGTGCGTGCATACGTTTGTTCGTGTTTGCGTGTGTGCGTGTTTGCGTATGTGCGTGTGTTAATGTGTACGTGTGTGCGTGTGTGAGTGTGTGCGTGTGTGCGTGTGTGCATGTGTGCGTGTGTGCGTGTGTGCGAGTGTGCGTGTGTGCGTGTGTACGTGTGTTCGTGTGCGTGTGTTTGTGTGTGTGTGTGTGTGTGCGTGTATGCGTGTGTGCGTGTGTACGTGTGTGCGTGTGCGTGCGTGTGAGCGTGTGTGCGTGTGTGCGAATGTGCTTGTGTGCGAGTGTGTGTGCGTGCGAGTGTGCGTGTGTGCATGTGCGCTTGTGAGCGAGTGTGCGTGTGTGCGTGTGTGTTGGTATGCGGATGTATGTTAGTATCCACTATAACTTCAGAACCGTATTACGTACATACCTGAAATGTTGCATTTTATGCCTCATTTTATTTCCCTTGTAGCTAATTAGAGAAATCCAGCCGCTGGTAGTGTTTTAGGGGCACTTTTTGTATTTTGTCAATTATTTCTAAAACAACTGCATATTTCATAGATATAAAAGTGCCTAAATATAGACTTGTCTGTCATGAAGTTTTAAAGGTCTGTTTGAGATTGTTTATTGTTTTTGCGTTTAAATTGTTGCTTATTTTTGTGTTGAACGTCTTATAGGAGCGGTTACTTAATTATCCTAAGAAAATGTTATTAAAATTATTGCATTTCTTTTATTTTCCATTTTGTAGGTTGGAAAGTCGTGTGGTGTTCCCCGCCAAATTTGTTTCAAGTTAACATACATTTATGTCTATTAATCTGTATCTGACATGTTTTTATTATGAACGTATCAAAAAGAGGTTGCATGGTTATATTAAAAAAAATTATAATTAAATTTATTTCATTTCATAATTTCCATTTTGTATGTTTTAAGGTCATGTGTTGTTTCATACCAGATATTTTTTTAGGAAGGGAATTACTTCGCGTAACTTTACTTGGTCGAATTCCTTATTTTGATCCACAGAACAAAGAAAGTCTGGAGAGTTGTATTCAACTGTAATTGCATCTGCTGTCGATGGGCTTTCGCGGTAACGCTTTTGTTCTTCGGTTACTTCGGTGTACGGTTGAATTTTTTTGTTGTATTTTTGTAAATACGTTTGAGGCATTGTTTACGAGCGTTATGCCTCTGTAGTTGTCAGAGCTATGTTTATCTCCCGTTTTAAACGTAAGTACTGTCATACTGGTTTTCCATTCTTCTGGAATATGCCCTAGCTGCATCTATATTCTCATCTATGTTTTAGTAGTTCATCCATGATGTTACCTAGGCCAGGTGATTTCTTGTCCTTGGTGCGTTTTATTGCTTTATTTAAGTCTTCTTTTTCCACCACGGCTCGGGTCTGGGATGTTTTGCTCCTGTAGGATTCAGAAGTACTTTGCTCCGTCTGGCTGAGTCTATTTTATTTAGTTTTAATGTTCTTTTAATTTGCATCTTTCTGCTGCGCAACATGTTCATATTTTTTTTTGCAATCAATACGGATCACTTTCCATTTCTTTTGTGAAGTGCAGTATGATTCTTTTATAAGTCGAACTTGGGTATTTGCCTTTTGCTATTTGTTATGTTCTTGACTTCTGGAGTGTAGCACGGTTTTTTGAGATTTAGGATTTGATTCTACTTTCGTTTCTGTTCCCTAATACTTCTTTTCCTGCTCCCAAGATGTTATCTTTTATTTTTATGCATGCATGCTCGATTTGATTTTCTTGAACCTTTTCTTCTAATTTTTTTATATAACTTTCCTGTCGATACGTTTTGGAGAGATTCAATAGTTAGTTTGCCAAGGGATTCACGTTTTCTTTTCTTTGGTTATTATGTTTCAATCTTATTTTGGTTAGCAGCGGGTTGTGATCTGCTTTTATATTTGCGGAATTTAGGATTCTAATATATAATATTTCGGTAGAAGTGAATGATCTATTTGTTATTGTACAGTCAATCATCGACTTTTGTCGAATATGTATTTATATCTCGAATCATGTTCAAAGAAGGTGTTGATTCTTAATGAGTTTTGTGCGCAAAATACAGGAAGTAAATATCCATCGTCATTATGTTCCGGTTCATGATATCGTTGTTTTACTCCTGGTATTATGTCGGTTCCTATTCGAGCATTCATGTAGCCTGCTATGATTGTACAGGGTGAGTTGGGAGGAATGCTCGAAACTCCAGGAGTGTATTGTACACGCGAAAAGAATGTAAAATGTTATTATCGGATTTTCAATTGACTTCAAGTTTTACCGTAATTAAATATAAACAAAATTTCATACATTAGGTTTGGTAATCATGACGTTCTTATAATAAATGTTCAAAAATACCGCCATTCGCCTCTAAACATTTTATGCTACGAAGGTCGCCTGTTACTGTCCTGATTGAGTCATCCCTCTGTACACTTCATCTTCGAACTAGCTCCATAAACAATAATCTAGTGCTGTGAGGTCTAGAGATCATGGAGGGCAAGCAATATGACCACCGCGACAAATCCAATGCCCTGGAAACGCTTCGTCCAAATGTTACATAACCTAACGAGCGAAATGTGCAGGAGCTCCTCCAGCTGGTAGTACATTTGCATTCTGATGTTTAAAAGAACATCCGTCGAATTCATTCTGTAAAAAAATTAAGTGGTTGTCCCCTGTGAGGCGATTCGCTAAAATAAAAGGGCCAATTTAACCGACCGAATGTTGCGCGGGGATTTTTGTATGGTCAATACATGACAGTTGTGAGGATTATTAATGCCGTCACAGGTGAACGTTGCTTTATTTGTAAAAAGTATGCGCGATACAACACGAGGATTATTATTTGTTTACCGACAAAATTCCATACGTTTAAGCTAATCTTCCGGTTGTAGGTGCTGTACTTACTCTCTGTACATGGCATAGATGTAAGCCTTGCTCGTTGAGTGTGTTTATTACTCGTGTTTATGACAAACCCCAATTGAATACTAATTTTTCGTGAGCTGGTCGTTGCATCTTCTGCTACTACATCCAGAATATCTTTTACCTCTTCTAAATCTTGTTCAGATGTTATATTAACACTGGGAAGCTTTCCGGCGTCGCACAGTTTATTTAGAACTCTGATAAATCCATTTTTATTAGACCATCTCTGATGTGGAAACCGTTGATGATATTTTTCAACAGCAGCTGTAGCATTCCCATTACAGAAAAACATATTTGCAAATTCTAAATTTGAATAAGTGTGGCATTTTGTAACACTTTAATCGTACGAACTACAAAGTAAACGTTATATTCAATTCTGGGTATTGTATCTACAATATGTTGTAGTTCTTCATTATATCTTCTTCGTTGCTTTCCGTTTCTGTTCATATAGGGGTACATGTACCTACTTATAATGTGAATACATTTGAGTTTTAGTAGTCTTTAGTTGAAGTAATTTATGTCATGAATGCACTATTCATACTTTTTTTGCAGGAAAATTCCAACACCAGCTTTTGATTTTGCTTTATTTACTCCACTATGTTATTCTGGTTTATCAGTTTAAGTAATTAAACAGTGAAGCAAATTACACTAACAATGATAATCAATCATAAATAACTATTACAAACTACATTTAAAAAGTATTTTTTTTGTTTATTAACACATGCCTATTTAATAAAATCCTTTCTTATCATTTTGTATAAACGTAGAAGAAGACAAGCGCACGTCGTGTGCGATAAACACACACTGTTTGTACTTGTTACATAAATAACCATTTCTTCGGGACAAACTGCATTCCCCATTTGCTACAGTTACTGGTAATTAGCAATATTTTTAAAGCAAGAGTAAGGTTTGGGCCCAAATTTAACTTTGTAGTTAAGCTCAGCACATTGCTTAGGCTTTCCATCTTGCTCCAAATATTGGGTGAAATTCGTGCAAAAAGTGTTCATTGTACTTATCATGTTGTCAAGCTCGACCTAAAGGCCTCGTTGGAGAAATGCACTTGTTACATAAATAACTATTACATCAACTCGTAAACATCTCACCACTGATAAATTGTTGTAACGAAAATAAAATAAGGAAAACTAAATATAGATTAAGTGTAAAGAGTCTCCAATCACCCATTCATACCCACACATTCTCCATTTATCCATTCATTTATTTACCAACTATGTATTTATTTTACTGCATATGATAAGCTACTTAAGAATGCCAAATTGTTGTTTTAGAAATTAAGTGTGTATTAAGTTTATAAATGGTGTTAAGCTTTATTGGTTAATGCGACTTTTTTCGGACTGGGACGCCCCAATTATCACTTACAAAAGTGATTTAAAAGGTATAACTGAAAATGTAGAACTAGAAATGACAGTTAGATGCAAAATATTTTAGATTATTACGCCTTTAATTTCATTTTGGAAATGGTATCGTTTAAGTATAGGTAAAACGTAATTAAGTAATAGTGTAATTAATAAACCACTGCAGCTAATGCATTTAAGTGTTTTATTTCATTTTGTTTAAAATATTTACGACAAAAATACGTTTTGTTGTGATCAGTGCATGTAAGTTGTTTCTATCGCCATATTTAAGTATTTTGTTTACCGGAAATCGAACACAAGAAAAAGTATGAACTTAGGGCCTTTTTTTTTACAATTTGTATGAACATAGAAGAAATATTGTATACAGCTCAAGCAAACAATGTTCAAAGCACTCGGCGCGTTGTCCAGCTCGGCCTAAACACTTATTTGGACAAACACACGTAGCGTGCAATAAACACCCCCTTTTTGAGCTTGTTACATAAACAACTATTTTTACTCTTGATAGTTTTACAAATTTTTGTTATTATACTTTTAAATTTATTTAACCAGCAATTTAATGTTCAGGTGACAAAAGGGCCAAACCATTAAAACAATTTTGTGTTGTAGTTGAACGTAAAAGTTTTTAATCTTAACTTAGAGAAGCTCCTTTCGCCATTTTCTCCAGTTCTTGGTGCGTTAGCCTTCGTTTGGCGGTACATACAGCATTTAACACTAAATTTCAAAAACGATTCAAAACTGCAACCTTTTCACAATATAACGTCATGACGTGAATCGTGTAGCTCTATTATATGAATAGTCATAGATTTTAGTCTTATAAAGAATAAACCGCCAAGGCTATGGGTACGCCTGAGTATGAAACGTCGTAGGTCTAAATCACCCTGGGTGTGAATCGTTGTGGGTATGAATAATCATTAGTATGGATCGTTCAGAATATAAATTATCCGGGTACGTACCCTTTGAATGTGAAGTATCTGAAAGGTCCAACTCTTCTACTACTGGCATACTACACCATGATCATCACTTCCACGGTTATGTGGGTTTCTCCTTTTTTTATAGCATTTTCTACAACAGTAAGGGAAATGCCAAAGTGTTGTACTCCATGTAGCGTTCGGAAATCTAGTTAAAAAATGTTAAGGTTTAAGGAATTTCAAACGCTTTTAAGTAGTTCAAAGGCTACTAAGCACAAGCATAGTTGAATCCGCTTGTTCAAACGATCATGGGAAAATCAATAAATAGAAACCGGACATAAGATGCACATAGGAATAATTGTAAAAGGTAAAACGTCAGAAAGAGGAAATGAAAAAGAAGTAATAAGTAAACGTACTTGTATACGAAATTGTAAAATGTAACAACACAAAGAGAAACTACCTTTATCAAATTTTTCCCAGATATGCCCTCTAGAACAGTTTATAGAGAGTCTTTTAGTATAATCATACAGTGCATTCCAGTTAAAACGAGTCACGTTGAGTATGTAAAAATCAACACTATCTCATACACTCCCTTCTCACATCAACCCTCTTGTCAAAAATTTCAAATGAAACATACACCTTACTTGAAAAGTCTTTCAATTCTGTATTCAACCTATTTACCCTTTTGACACTAAGAACAATAAGAAATGTCAAACAAATAAATTTCTTTTCTAATTTTTTATTAATAAATTCCAACAATATGGTAACATTAAACAGAAAAGTTGATTTTATCAGATGTACAAACTGTTCACCATTGAATGATACTACACGAAATAAAACGGAATTATTACTTAAGGTATATAAATCCTTGTTTTCAAAAAAATGGTTTTTAACTTTATCACTTAGATACCTACTGCTAAATAAACAAGTTTTTGATATTTCTATCAAAATTATTCTGAAATATCGATTGTTAGCTGCACTTCATTATTTACGTCTTGAACTTGAACATGAACGTTTGAGATAATTAAGTGGTCTCATGAATCAATCAGATGCTTTCATAATTCCTCATCGAAATAAATTACACCACTACAAAATAAAATTTACTGTCCCAACCTCAACTAAAATATTTAGAGTGGTTTATCTGCACAAATTTTAATTTGTTGCAGTAATCTACAAACTTTAGACTCTTTAAACTCTTAGCACACTGGACCCTTTACAATATTTGTCCTCTAGAATATGAACTTCAAAATCATTGGAACACTTAGACTCTAAGAAACATTGGGTTTATAGACTCGATCGACCTTCTTGTTTCTACTCATTGAATTCTTTATATTCTCTAGGTTTTTAAACTTTTTAGACTCTTTAGACCCATTGGACTCTTTAGACTCTTTACTCTTTAGACTCTTTAGACTCTTTAGACTCTTTAGACTCTTTAGACTCTTTAGACTCTAGACTATTTAGACACTTTAGACTCTTTAGACTCTTTAGACTCTTTAGACTCTTTAGACTCTTTAGACTCTTTAGCCTCTTTAAACTCTTTAGACTCTTTAGACTCTTTAGACTCTTTAGGCTCTTTAGACTCTTTATACTATTTAGACTCTTTAGACTCTTTAGACTCTTTAGACTCTTTAGACTCTTTAGACTCTTTAGACTCTTTAGACTCTTTAGACTCTTTAGAATCTTTAGACTCTTTAGGCTCTTTAGACTCTTTAGACTCTTTAGACTCTTTAGACTCTTTAGACTCTTTAGACTCTTTAGACTCTTTAAACTCTTTAGACTCTTTAGACTCTTTAGACACTTTAGACTCTTTAGACTCTTTAGACTCTTTAGACTCTTTAGAGTCTTTAGACTCTTTAGACTCTTTAGACGTTATAGGATCTTTTTTAGACTTTTTAGAATTTTGCCACTCTTCTGGATGTCTATACGCTTCAGATACCTTAGATTTTTTGTATGATTTGATACTGCCACTCTTTATATTTAACGTTATTCGGACCCTTTGTGTAACTAGGACATTTGACCCCTTTGGGGTCTTTTGTTTTTTGTCATTATCGATTCCTCACTTCCTTAGTAATGAAGTACTTTGGCTTACACACGCTCTGTATGGATATATTTAGCTATTGGTACCTTGGTTCTTTTTTATCTTTAATATAAAGTATACTATTTAAGAATAATACAAGAATGGTTTAGGCATGTGGAGTGAATCTGATTGCAAAGACAAAAAAGGTTAGCTTTTGTTATTTGAATTTATAATTATAGATACTTGTCTTTGAACATAAATTATACAGAATTGGTATATACCGAAAATAATTCCAGTTAACGTTGTCATAAACTATGAAATCATTATCCACATCGAAAAATTAATGTAATTAATACTTTAGTGGATGCTAACGGTTATTTCCTTAAAAACACAACGTAATTAAACCTGTTAGGCATACCCGTAAAAAACAACTACCGATTAATGTTGGTAAAGCTGTTCAATCATAACTGACGTTACGGGTAAAATTGAAAATATCTTAATTAAGATCTTAGGAATTGGAGCTACTTTCAAACCTAGAAGGAGGGTTAGCTTTTGGAATGTGTAAGTTGTCTTGTTATTGTGGTAAAGTATGCACTACAACTAGAAATCATAAATTTGATACCAGACGCAAAGCACTTTGTTTAGACTGAGTCAACCATAGACGTGTCCATTAGCCGAAAATGCGTTAAACAACTTACCATTACATTTAATTTGATATGAAAATTATATCAAAGCCAACTCATTAGTATGTTGGAAGCTTTTGAGATGTACAAAAATCCAAATAACTCAAACACGCAAAAGAATATCTCTGATTAAATGAGTTTTGACTCTTGGGGTATCCTTAAATTTCTTTATTATGTTTTTCCAAGGCTTTGACGTAAATGATTTAAATATTTCTAACGGAATTAAAATTGAACTGAATGTATACATTCTATTTTTGATGTATCGTAACACTTACAGTCCTTCAGTAGTAACGAAAGTCAAGTTTTCAGTTGTGAATGTTTTTAGTATTTTTGAATTAGTTTTCACAAATTTGCATCGAAATAATGTGATTAAATTTTGTACCTGCTTAGCATTCGGGAGGTAAAGAGTTACGTTTTCATATTTGATACATTTATTTAAACAGTTTTTAAATTTCATTACTACTAACGACAATAACAATTGCAATTGTTGAAATTTCCGATTGCTCATACTTTATTAACCTTCTAAACTAAAATTAAAATGTTATGTATGACTTGATTTTTTTTGTATAATTCTTGCATGAATATTTTAAAGTTCTTAAATGGCTTGTAATTGTAGGTATTCCGTGTACAAGTTTAGTAATTAGTATTATTTCGTGACTTGTAAATGTACGATTTTGGTTAAATATGCGGGTTCAAAGCAATATTACCTCCTTGTTGCAATTAAAGTAGGTTTTGGTTTACTAAGTAAACGTTTACGTTTTTGCATAGTAATTACTTGGTCATTGGTGAATTTACGTTAAATGCGTCAACTAAAAAGTCAATTTAATTTAATTTATGGTGAATCACAGAACTAAACAAATTGTTACTTTGATATATTTAAATCATTCATTTACAACTAGCAGGTGGAATAGTAGTCCAATTGTAATAAGAGTGATTAACCTCCCACACTAGCCATAATGGTTTGTAATAAAAAAAACTTAAGCTATTGCGTATATCAGAGAATCTATTAAAATTGAAAGGATGTAATAATTATGCCAAAAATAATCATTAATTAAAAATTTTGCATTTTGGTGCCGGATTTAACAGATAAAAACAGGTAGCAAGTTGTCTTCTACATTAAACAAGATAATTTTAAGATAATCAGTTGGTTTCATCTCAAAAGAAGCAGACTAGTTTATTTTTGCCGAGTGGTTTTAAAGTACAATTATTTTTAAATCACTTACAATAACTATATGAATGGGGGTTAGATCTTTTAACTATTTTATGTTATTGTCAAATCAATAACTGTTATAGTGACCTAAAATATAAGTAATGGAAGAAAGTAAGGTAGAAATGCTCTTTTGTCGGTAGTTTTCTTAATTGTTTCCCATTGGCAAAAGTGTTTACCGATTTGGAAATATTTAATCTTATTTTCAAGATTGTTAGCAACTTTAGAAAATTAAAAACCTTGGAGACGGTTCGGTTTTTTACTGTCTGCTGATTCGAAAAATTGAACAACGTTTTAAGTCTTAAATGTCTAAACATAAGCTTTTGTGTTTTTGTTGCTTTGTTTATTGCCGTGTTTTACTTTGCATTAATTTATGTTTGAAATTAGAAAAGAGCGTATGATTATATAAATATGTATTTGGACAAAACACAATAATTTAATAGTCAAATGTTTTCCAAATAAATATGAACTTTCCATTATAAAATTAAATTTTCTTTCAAGAAATGTTTAAAGATGATAATTAGTAATACTAAATATCTGTTGTGGAACACCACACGACTTTCCAACCTACAAAATGGCAATTAAAAGAAATGAAATAATTTTAATAACATTTTTGTAGGATAATTATGCAACCTGTTTCATAAAAAGTTCATTACGAAAATAAGCAACACTGTAAACGCAAGAACAATAATATATGTCAAACAGACGTTTAAAACTTCATGACAGACAGAGGCCAATAGACATTTAGATGCTAACTTAAATTAAAAGATATGAAACAATTTGACTTTCAATTATTACCTTCCAACCTACATATACATATGTAGGTGTAGAAGGTTATGCAATCGACTTTTTTCACTATCGCAAAATCGACTTATAAGACGGCAGCTTGCGGGGCGCAAGCTGCCGTCTTAGGAAAAAATACCTCAGCCATAAAAAAGGAGTTTAGATTTATAAACATGCCCCTAGGGAAGATATTAGAGTGTGGTTAGGTCAATACTTCAAACTTCCCTCGAAGATAACCGATTCTACCCGAACATTGACGAGCGCGCCAACGCACAAGACCCTAGTCTAGCTGCGTTCTCGTTTCTCGTGTGTTTCGCTCTTTAAAGTGTAACTGTCATCGAGTGAGCATTATTATGATGTATTCTCCTGCTTATGAACCAACATCAGCGGCCATTAGAGATTTTACTGACTTGTTAATGAACTATTACAACATGACCGTTAAAGATGATAATGGAAACGATGACGTGGATGAGCTGAATGTATCTCACATCCAAGGTGATGGTGATGATTCACAGAACAGGAAGAAAAGCGATGAGGTAGAGGAGAAGGACGAATCTCAAAACCATGATAATGATGGCGACGAATCACAAGTATTGTTGTTTATAATAATAATATAATATTTTCAAACGCTAAGCTTTCCTTCAATTTTGTTAATAAACTGGTTTTTCCTAACGGTGCTCCCCGTCTTTATTCATGTATGTAGCTTTACGAGTTTTCGCGTTAGCGTGTCTTTCGCTGGCGTGTTTTCGTTTGTGTGTTTTCGTTTTACGTGTTTTCGCGTTAGCGTGTTTTCGTGTTTGCGTGTTTATTTTGTGTTGGCGTGTTTTCGTGTTTGTATGTTTTCGCGTTTGCGTATTTTCGTGTTAGCGTGTTTTTCGTGATAGCGTTTTTTCGTTTATGTTTTCGTGTTAGCGTGTTTTCGTGTTTTTGCGTTAGCGTGTTTTCGTTTGTGTGTTTTCGTATTTGCGTGTTTCTGCGTTAGCGTGTTTTCATTTCTATGTTTTCGTGTTTGTATGCTTTCGTGTTTTCGTGTTAGAGTGTTTTAGTTGGTGTGTTTTCGTTTGTGTGCCTTTGCGTTAGCGTGTTTTCGTGTTAGCGTGTTTTCGTGTTTGCGTGTTTTCGTGTTTGTATGTTTTCGCGTTTGCCTGTTTTCGTGTTAGCGTGTTTTCGTGTTAGCGTGTTTCGTGTTAGCGTGTTTTCGTTTGTGAGTTCTAGCGTTAGCGTGTTTTTGTATCAGCTTGTTTTCGTTTGTGTGTTTTCGCGTTTGCGTGTTTTCGTGTTAGCGTGTTTTCGTGTTAACGTGTTTTCGTTTGTGTGTTCTAGCTTTAGCGTGTTTTCGTTTGTGTGTTTTCGCGTTTGCGTGTTTTCGTGTTTATATGTTTTCACATTTGCGTGTTTTCGTGTTAGCATGTTTTCGTTTGTGTGTTTTCGTGTTAGCGTGTTTTCGTTTGTGTGTTTTCGTGTTAGCGTGTTTTCATGTTAGCGTGTTTTCGTGTTAGCGTGTTTTCGTTTGTGTGTTTTCGTGTTAGCGTGTTTTCGTTTGTGAGTTTTCGTGTTTGGGTGTTTCTGCGTTAGCGTGTTTTCGTTTGTTTTCGTGTTTGTATGTTTTCGTGTTAGCGTGTTTTAGTTAGTGTGTTTTCGTTTGTGTGCTTTTGCGTTAGCGTGTTTTCGTGTTAGCGTGTTTTCGTTTGTGTGTTTTCGTGTTTGTATGTTTTCACGTTTGCCTGTTTTCGTGTTAGCGCGTTTTCGTGTTAGCGCGTTTTCGTGTTAGCGTGTTTCGTGTTAGCGTGTCTTCGTTTGTGTGTTCTAGCGTTAGCGTGTTTTCGTATCAGCTTGTTTTCGTTTGTGTGTTTTCGCGTTTGCGTGTTTTCGTGTTTGTATGTTTTCGCATTTGCGTGTTTTCGTGTTAGCATGTTTTCGTTTGTGTGCATTCGTGTTTTCGTGTTAGCATGTTTTCGATTGTATGTTTGCGTGTTTCTGCGTTAGCGTGTTTTCGTATTAGCGTGTTTTCGTGTTTCGTGTTAGCGTGTTTTCGGGTCAGCTTGTTTTTGTTTGTGTGTTTTCGCATTTGCGTGTTTTCGTGTTAGCGTGTTTTAGTTTGTGTGTTCTAGCTTTAGCGTGTTTTCGTTTGTGTTTTCGCGTTTGCGAGTTTTCATGTTAGCATGTTTTCGTTTGTGTGTTTTCGTTTGTGTGTTTTCGTGTTTGCGTGTTTTCGTGTTAGCGTGTTTCTGCGTTAGCGCGCTTTCGTTTCTGTGTTTTCGTGTTTGTACGTTTTCGTGTTAGTGTGGTTTCGTGTTAGCGTGTTTTACTTTGTGTGTTTTCGTTTCTGTGCTTTTGCGTTAGCGTGTTTTCGTGTTAGCGTGTTTTCGTTCGCTCCTCGAGCTAAAACAATGATAGTCGATTGTATGTAGTTGTAGGCAATATTGTGTTGACTAAAATCCCTAATTGGAAACGCTGCTTGCTATGCCCAGCCTATGGAGCAATGTTTAATTAGCTTTTTGACAGATGTATTTATGATAAGGTTAGGCTTGTAAAATAATATCGAGGTGAAACTAGCTAACTAACGTGTTTCGTTGCTACATGCATCACAGTATTGAAGATTCTGTTTATGTATTAGAAAACGTACTACAGTCTCGAAACAGAATGCAGATAAAATTGAAGGAAATGAATATGGTACAGCTTCTGAGAACGAACTGAAAGATTTGAAGAGTGTGCAGCATTTCCAGAGCCGTGCTGAAACCAGTTAGTTTAGGGATAACCTCATGTCCATGTAATAATAATAAATAGCAGTAGTGTCATAAAAAACTGTCAGGGGTTATTAGCTGCTTTATAGGTTGTTACAATATAATCGTTCAAGGTGAAGACGACGATGAGGTGAATGTATCTCAAAATCTCGATGATGGTGATGCACTCTATGAAATTTCAAATAAAATTAGATTACGTCACTCTTATTTCAGATTAGAAATTTTAGAGCGTTTAGTTAACATTGCTATTAATCTCAACCGATAAAAATTTACTGTGTGTGTGCGTGTGTGTGCGTGTGCGTGTGCGTGTGCGTGTGCGTGTGCGTGTGCGTGTGCGTGTGTGTGTGTGTGCGTGAGTGAGTGCGTGAGTGCGTTAGTGCGTGCGTGCGTCCGTGCGTGCGTCCGTGCGTGCGTGCGTGCGTGCGTGTGTGCGTGCGTGCGTGCGTATACAATGGTTTATATAATCTCAAGAACAAGTTATTTAAAGTAATTTTGCGTTAGAGAAATTTTTAAAATATTTGAATATAAATTTTATAAGTACGATATAATTGCTAAATACGAGTAGCAGTAATCAGGTTTTGTGTATTACTTTCTAAATTAATTATCAATGGTTATCATTATTAGAACAACTGAAGGAAAAACACTTCTAAAGGTAAACGTATTATTCTTAATATATATATATATATATATATATATATATATATATATATATATATATATATATATATGTTTTTTTTTACTTGATATTGCTAACAAAAATATCGATAAAGATTTTTAAAATGTATTATTACTCTTATGTGATGACGTCATAAGATCAGGTCTACAAATAGTTGGTACGTATTCGTGGATTTTAAACTTGTAGTTATTGTTAATTCGCGTATAATAATAAAACCATTAAAACCTTTTGCCTTTTATTTCCATTATATCAGTTTGATATTCTTAAAAACATGTTAATTTAATTTATCTCTATATTATATATAAGTAATTATTACTTTCCGGTCTTTTTAATGGGGTTTTTATAACAGTTAATGAAACAATTTTGTGTGTATGTAGTTGAACATGCAAATAAATCAGATATAATTTTCCGAATGTATAGGTGGTGCCTGTTTAGAAAGAGAACTGCCTATATATAAATCATCATTGCATTAGGGTAGAAATTATTTATTATTTCACGTCATATTTAATTAGACTTCAATGTATTCAGTTTTGAGCTTTAGTCTGGTTTCCGCAAACTGTAAGACATAATTTCGGTTGATTGATTGAGATTGATCTGGTTGATTTGATCGAGCATGATTTGTTTGAGATTGATTGATTAATTAATTAATTAATTGATTTTTTGTGTGTGAGAAAGAGCCGAAAGAGAGAGGTAGAGAGAGAAACGAGATAGAGCAAGAGAGAGGTGTGCATGATTTACTTCTATTATAGAAAATGTTCATTAATCTATACGCCACTAGATGGCGCTAAAATTAATTTTAACTCAAAAGTGCCAGGGCGCAGACCCTGATACAATTGCAGCAAGGGGGCACGATAGGAGTTAAGCTCTACACTTGTCTTATAAGGTTAGGGTCCCCATACCATCTCCAGACAGGGGGCGAAGGCCCGAGAACAAGTTGCGAAGCCCTACACGTGTCTTACAAGCTGGAATTAGGGCCCCTTTTTCAAATTTCCCTGCTAGGGACCGCGACATGGGGCGCAGACCCTAACACAAGATCGAAGGCCTACATGGTACTTCTTACACTTGTCTTACACGTTAGCATTAGGATCCCCTTATTATAATACTATTTTCAGCCAAGGGGCCGGGGTGCGGACCTAACACAACTTCTTATATCTGTCTTATGAGGTAGCATTAGGGCCTCTTATTAGAACATTGTACGGGCACGCATTTGCCTACCTTCTAGGGGCTAAACTGCCAAAGAGGCGGTAATTAGGGTAAACACTCCATCAGTGGTTGAAAAAGTCCTCTGGAAAGAAACCATAAAAAAATAAGGATGGAAAATACGAATTCACACGTGGATGGCCCTAAAATAAGGGGTGAAAGAATACGTCCCTCAAGTAAGTGAGTAAAAAAAAAAATAAGGGATGAAAAAGGGTTGAAAATAACCACCGAAAAGAAACCTTAGGGGTGGTAAATACGGTCTCCCACGTGGGCGTATAAAAAAGTGGGTTTTCCCCAGAACATCCAAGATGGCGGCCAAGGTGCCTCACTACTACTATGAACGTTAAAAATGAGGTTGCATAGTTATTTAAAAAAATATCGATAATATAGCTTCAGCAATTTCAATCATATTTATTTAATTTTTACATTTATTTGGCTTTACATTAAAAAACTTTATAAAGAAAATTTATGTCAAATTAAATTTTCTTTAAAAAATACGTCTACACATTATCTTAATCCTTATTCAGATAATGAAAGAAAATTAACCAACACATACATCCTACCTTAGGAACTCTTTTGCCCCTAATTATGCGTCATATCAAAAAATTGCATAGACCATAATTAATCGATATGTTTAAGATCTATATGTAGATGTTTTATGTTTTAGAAATATTTGGTAAAAACCAAGAACTGCCTCTAATAAACCCCCACTCTCCTTCACTGGATTTCTTCCAAAATCTAATCAGCTCTAAGCCAAATGAAAACAAGCTTAAATACAAAATTTTAAGTACGTAGGTATTTTTGTTCTGGAGTTATCGTGGATACTAACACCCACCCACACAGACATCGAGACATGATGGCCGATTTTGGTGAAATTTGCCCAAAAGTTGTAAAATGAACTAATAAGTCGATTCAGCGATAGTGAAAAAAAGTTCGATTGCATAACATTCTACACCTACATATGTACTACGTTGTATATGTAGGTTGGAAGATCAAAATTGATTAGTTCATTAGACTAAAACGTGTCGGTAAGGAAGATTGCTGGTAATGTTAGGCAAGATCTACATTACATGGGACAAGTCCTTATATTTTAATCGCACTGATCTTGTTTTTGCTGTAAGTTTTAGTACCACATTTAGTTGGCATTTATTTACTTTTCTAAATTGTAACGGATATTGCTAGTAAGAGTAATGATAATCAAACCTGAATTCTAAGTCATACAATCAAGTTAAAGAAAGAAGATTAAGTAATTATAATAGAATTAAATAATTCTAATCGATGAATTATATTAAAAAGTAATTAATTTAAATTATTACAAAATTAAATCACTTTTAATACACATAAAATTTAACTAAATTACGTAAACGTCTCAAATTAATTTTGGTAATTAGAAGAAAATTTAAATTTAAGGATTTAGTTAAGAATATTTTTATGTATATTTCGGAACCGAATCATATAATAATTGGTTTAACCACCTTAAGTTTAAGCAGCAATTAAAATGAATAGTGACATTTTAATTCACTCTAATTAATGTGGTTTAGCTAATATATGTATATAGAGAGGAGAATAAATAAAATTAGATTAAATAAGTGCTCAATGATAATGACTTCAATAATGGTTTTAAAGTGAAATTTTTATAACATATAAGCGGTCGTAATTTACTATTTATGAGATTTTAATTAATTTTAGGCTTTAGCAAACAAACATTACTAGTTCTTGTAATTTAATTTGTTTTAATCGACAAAAAGATATCAATACCCTTGTCCACGATGTTATCAGATCAATTTGTTTTTACCTTCCAACCTATACAGGTATGGAAAAACGTTATTACGGGTCTGACTTATATTAAGCCAGAAAGAAACCCAATCAGCATTATATGAGTGTGAGAGAGACATAACTTTACCGATGTTGTCACTTGTACATATTTGCATGTAGGCACAAAATATGAACTACTTAAGCTCCTTCAATCTAGCTTCAACATTTCTAACGAAACCAAACCAATTAACATGAAGTTGAAAAGTCGCGTGTTCTTTGAAACTATTAAGTAAATACTTTACACTTAAACATTAAATGACAATACCTCAAACATCGAAAATTATTGTAATTGTGAATATACGACATAGTTCGATTACTACTCGTAAGAAGAACCAAGAAGAAACTTACGAGAGCTACAAACAAGAACATTAGCATTCACATTGATAGTATAACTTAAGTTTAAGGTTTAACTTTAGCATTATAATTCTTAGTGAAAAACCAACTATTTTTAAAAATGAACAGAATACACTTTTTTTCAAAACTCTAGTATTTTCGAAAAGACCTCCACATGCGCAAGGCAGTAACCCAATCTGTGATAAAATTCAGTTCGGGTGATTTCTACATTTTTTGGGTGATGCTGTTTAAAGAGTGTGTAATTTTGACACGAAGTTCGTCCAATTTGTTAGCACGTGCATGCCTGTGCCTATAAATTTGCTTGGATACGTTTCCCCAAACAAAAAAGTTGTTCGGCGCGATGTCAGGTGAGCGAGGAGGATATTTAATAATACCTTTTCCACTAATAATACGGTTTAGGAACGTAGTTTCCAAAAACTGTTCAACTATTATTGTAGTTGATACCAAATATAAAAATTTATATTGAGGCGTTGAACAGCTGGAACTATCTGGTTTCTCAAGAGTTCTAAATATTTGTCTGCATTCAAGTTTCCGTTGATAAAAAATGGACCAATTAAGGAATTACCTAAAATTCCTGCCCACACATTAACTTTTTGGGGGTATTGTGTCCGGTAAAAACTACTAATGTGCTTGTTTTCCCGAGAGTAACCAACAGCGACAGACGGACATAAAAGAACACTGGTCGGTAAACAAAATATTTTCAATAAATCTTAAAAAAACTAAATACTAATGTTAGTGAACTGGGATTAACTTAAAAATTCATTATGAATTAATGGTTAGAAATGAAACACCTGCAGTACTTTTACATTTTGGTTGTCACTGCTATACTGTTACTGATAACTAAATGCTGCTGAATACACGCTTTTAAATTTGGTTGTGCAATAATTCTTGAAATGGAAATATAATTGGGTTTTGATACTTGTTGATCCCAAATATGTAAATTCCTTTAGAAAGTAGCCAAACTTAGTTCATTTGAACGGGTTAAGGTACCATCCATTTATAATTCTTCTACATAGCAACAAAGTTTTACTGCATCATCCTTGATCAATTGAAACGTATAGCATAAAAATAACGGAAAAATTAGTTGTACAATGAAAATACGCAAAAAGGAAAAGTTACCTTAAAAATAAAAGTGCCTAAAAACGTAAACATCTTAAAACAATTTAAAACAGGTTCAAATTGCACTTACTGTAAAACTATACAGCACCTTTCTGCAAAATTTTTAAGAGAGCAAAATGGGTGCTCTTTTCGGTTTTAATCATCTTCAAAACGATGCAAATGAAATCCTTGCGTATGACCTGTCTGAAACTCGAACGATATGCGTACGAAATTAGAATAATTCTAATGCATGTTTTCAGCCACAAAGGTATGCAATTTACATGACACAAAAATGATCGAATTTGCCTACATTATTGCAAATTTCAACATAACATAAAAAGTTTGTTACAAGTATCCACAATAACTCCAGAAAGAAAACACCTACGTACTAATTTTGTATCTAAACTTGTTCGCATTTCGCTTGGAGCTGATTAGATTTTGGGGGAAATCCAGCGGCGGAGAAAGTGGGTTTATTAGGGGCAGTTTTTAGTTTTTATCAAATACTAGCCGTAGGGGGCGACATTACAATTTTGCCATATACGTCTCATAATTTCAATTGAAGAGTATGTTTACCAATTTTTGAGTGAATCGACCCACAGAATAAAAAGTTTTACAAAAGAAATTCAACCCCCCATTTCACTCCCTTAGGGGTGGAATTTCGAAAAACCCGTTCTTAGTGGATACCTACATTTCATAAATAACACACCCTCGATCGATAAATCCTGACCGATGCAGATGTTAAATGACACTTGCGGCGTGCGAACTGTCAAACGCGCGAAGTTTAAACAGTCGTTTTCTTACAGCAAAAACAATAATCTATGCCAAATAGACGTTTAAAACTTCATGACAGAGGTCAATAGACATCTAGATGCTAACCTAAATATATATATATATATATATATATATATATATATATATATATATATATATATATATATATATAGAGAGAGAGAGAGAGAGAGAGAGAGAGAAGAGAGGGAGGTAGGTTTCTAAAACAGTTGCATATTTCAAAGATAAAAAATACCTAGATATAGTTCTGAAACATATCGCTTAATTACGATCTAGCTATTTTTTGATACGACCCGTAATTTAGCAGCAAAAAAAAATTCTAAAGTAGAATATTAGTGTTATTTAAAATTCTTTCACTATCTGAATAACGGGTAATTTTATAAAAAAGTGTAAATAAAATTTAATTTTACATAACTTTTGTCTTTTCTTAACATAACGGAAGGTAAGTCTAAAAATTAAGTAAATATAAATGAACATGTTTAAACTGTTACTGATACCTTATAGAAGTGGACGGCTTAGGAACTTTTTTTAAGTTAATGTGTTTATTTGTATTAATCAAAACCTGACATGAAATTTTAAACGTCATTCTGATATATAATATTGTTTTTATTTTTACAATGTTACCTGTTGTTATGAACGTATAAAAAAAGGTTGCACAGTTAACCTAAAAAAATTATAATTCAAATTATTTCATTTCTTTTAATTTTTACCTTCCAACCAACATGTACATATGTAGGTATAGAAGGTTATGCAATCGATTTTTTTTCACTATAGCTAATTCCAATTATTAGCTCATTTTACAACTTTTGGGCAAGTTTCGTCAAAATCGACCATCATGTCTGAATATCTGTATGTCCGTGTGTGTCCGTGCGTGTTTGGGTGCGTGTGTGCGTGCGTGCGTGCGTGTGTGTATGAAACGAAAATACCTGCGTACTTAAAATTTTGTATTTTGGCTTGTTTTCATTTGCCTTAAAGCTGATTAGCTTTTGGAAGAAATTCAGCGGCGGAGAAGGTTGGTTTATTAGAGTCAGTTATTGGTTTTTATCAAATATTTCTAAAACAACTGCATATTTCAAAGATGTAAAAATACCTAGATATAGACCTTAAACATATCCATTAATTATATTCTATGTAATTTTTTGATACGACACTTAATTTAGCGGCAAAAAAATTTCTAAAGTAGAATTCGACTGTTAGTTCAAATTTTTTCATTATCTGAATAACGATAAATTTTGTAAAAAAAAGTGTAGCGTATTTTTTAATGAAAATTTAATTTTACATAATGTAACGAAAAACAAATGTAAAAGTTAAATAAATATGATTGAAAATGCTGAAGCTATATTATTGATATTTTATTTATTTTTATTACATTTATTTATGTCTATGAATCTCTGTCTGTTTTTGTTTTAAGAATGTTGTCTGTTTTCTTTATGAATGTATAAAATAATTTGCATAGTTATCTAAAAACATTGAAATTAAACTAATTTCATTTTTTTAAATTTTTTATTTTAAGTTAGCATCTAGATTTGTATCTGACATAAAGTTTTAAAGGTCTGTTTGACATAGATTGCCGTTTTTTGTTTTTACAGTGTTGCTCATTTTCGTAACGAACGTATTATAAAAATAGTTGCGTAATTATCCTAAAAAAATTTTATTAATGTTTATTTTCTTTTAATATCCATTTGGTAGGTTGGAAGGTCGTGTGGTGTTCCACATCAGAATGTAACGCACTTATCTCATAAAATAGCAAGCGAGTTAGACAATAGAAAGTAAGTTGGAAATGTTGGATTCCATTCTTCCCTTCTTGTGTTCTTTAAATCCTATTTCAAGACCCGTGTACAACATGTCGTCCACGACAGTCATAAATCAGACGATATTATAGCTACATCAGGAGTGCCTCAAGGGTAGAACTTGGGACCTTTACTCTTCCTTTTGTTTATCAATGACCTTCCAAGCCAAATAGTTAGTGACAAGTTATTGTTTGCAGACGATCTGGAAATACTTTTCTCAACATCGTCTGATTCTGGCTGCCAGTTTTAGCAAATTAGATAAAGTGTTTCAATGGTGTTCTTTAAATAATTTTCCAGTAGAATTGGGGCACTTGCGCTTTCACTTTTGACCTTGAACCCGTCTGCGAAAAACCCACCCCTTTTTTAACGGCTTCTTTTCGGGGGCCTTTTTCAACCCTTGATGGCATTTTCTACACATTGGTGACATTTCCACACCTTTTGGCGTTCAACCACAGCCGCGCTGCTAGCGCATTCTGATTGGAGGGCCTGAGGGTAGGTTACGACCCCTAGTTTCTGATTGGCTCATGGACTTCGCTCAGATACACCACTTTGGTTCTGATTGGTTGCGGCCATTTTGTGGGCTTGGTTTGTCGGCCATTATTGTCTAGGCGGCCATTTTGCCGACCATTTTGTTGACCATGACGGGAAATTTATAGAAGTATTCTAATAAGGGGGCCCTCATACTAACTCATAAGACAGGTATAGGACGCCGTAAGCCCCTTGGCTTCTGATTGTTGGCAGCCATTTTGTTTTGTTGTTTATTTTGTTTTGGTGTTCATTTTGTCGGCCATGGCGGGAAATTTGAAATAGTATTCTAATAAGTTTTTGTTTTGCCGGGAGATTTTAAATAATAAGAGGCCCTCATGCTATCCCATTAGACAGGTTTAGGACTCCGGAACTTGTTCCTGGAACTTCGCATCTCTTATTACGGACCTTCTTATTTTGATTTTAATTATAAGCGTCAATTCGACCAGTTATGAGTCATAATTAAACTTGACCCCTCATACTATCTCATAAGACAGGTATAGGACGCAGAAACTTGTTGTAGGACCTTCGCCCCCTTATCAAAAGACAGACATTATTCAAATCAATCAATCGATCAATAAAATCATCTGAAGCATATCAAACCAAATCAACCAATCTCGATCAAATCAATTAATCAAATGATTTAAGCAAATAAGAATCAAACAAATCACTCTTGATCAAATCAAACAACCAGATCAATCTCAATCAATCAAAGTAATTAACCAAATCAGTCAAATCAAACAATCTCAATTTAACATCTAAGATAGAAGAAAGGAAGAAGAAAGAAAAATACGTTTTACAGATAAATTAGTAAAAATGCCTATACAATAACAAATATAACCAAACTCGAAATCAGACCACTTTATTTTACATACAATGACTGCCTCATCCGAAATACCTCTGGCAAAAAGGGTCCTAGATTTCTTTCATTTCCAAGTTTGATGATATATATGTGATTTGAAACTAACACCGATCTCATTTCGTAAGGCAACTGTAGAAAAGATGAAGTTTTTTTCTAAATATCACGATGTTGTAAATAAGAGATGGAATGTGGAAAAGTTATCAAATGAGGAAATTCAGAAAATTATGGAATCACTTAGCGATGTCGAGTCGGAAACAAATATGGATCCCAGCGGTGATTTAGACCACGACGATAATATAAAAGATCTAAACTTATCTGATAATGACCAGAAACAGATTGAAGAGTGGATCAAGCTCAAAGATCATCGTCTGCTGATTTCATTAGTAAAGTGGTATCTGAAAGTTTAAGTGTCAGTAGTCATCTTGAAGATGCAGAAGTAGTATCTAAATCAGTTGAAGATCCTCCTACTCAAATTGAATTGTCGCCTCAAGCGCAATCATCATCATCATCATCAGAACATGGATCATTACCTGATACAAGACCATCATCTGAAGCAAAATTACCTCAAGAAAAACCAACTGAGACGATGTATGCTGCGCACCCACGTATGAAAGGCCAACGTGTGAAGCGGACGCATTCAACATTACCTGTAGAAGAACTAGAAGGACCAAATAGACAAGCAAATAACGGTGGATTTGTTGGATGCACTGCTATAAATCCTAAATCAAATGCATTAGAGAAAATTGTTTGGCGAAACAAACATTTGCAACTTCATCGTTATGAAGACACCGTTTCCATGTATCACGTATTTCTTCATTGATGAACTTCTGGAGGTAATAGCTGGTTTCACAAATTTGGGCTCTCGACAGGACGATGTAAATACAAAGTTCAGAGTAAGCAGTGTAGGTACCAGGCAGTACATCGGAATACTAATTTATATATCTGTTATATATACATATATATATAATATATATATATATATATATATATATATATATATATATATATATATATATATATATATATATATATATATATATATAGTTTAAAATAATGCTGATGTGAGCATTCGCTGGAACCTATTCGAACAACCGTGACATCAAAACGTTTTTGCCATATTCGCAAACACATCAGATTCAATAATTTTCTCTTGTGAAAGATCGTACTCATAAAGAACATGATCCAATCTTCGAGATCAGACCAAGTTATGATCATTAGGATGAACGTTTTGATCCCACACAGGAATCAGCTCGATTATGTGTTGATGAGCAAATGTGCTCCGCAAGGATAAGTTCCTTCATACAACTCATGCTAAACAAACCTCATAAATGGGGAATGAAATTATTTGTGATGTGTCATTCTTCTGGATTTTCATCTCGTTTTGAAGTTTACTATGGCAAACATGATAATACTATTCTTCCCACTTTAGGAGCAACCCTTAATGTGGTGGTACGACTTTCACAATCAGTTCCAGACTTCAAAAATCACGTCATCTATTTTGATAATTTTTACACGTCGCTACCTCTATTTAAGAAGTCGTGGTATTTATGCATTACCCGTGCAAATCGGATGAGCAATTTCGAGTTGCCAATGACAAAATTAAAAGCAAGCAAAGGGGCAATTCCGAAGGATGTGTCGGAAATGCTCTTGGTGTAAACATTGCCACTCTGGTATGAACAGACACTAAAAATGTTCGTCTGGCATCCACATACGTTAGTGTGGAACCTTTACTAACAGCTAAACCACAGCCAGCTGAAAAAGTTCCAAGGCATGATAGAAAAGCAAAAAAATTATTGAACTAGGTTGTCGTATTATCGTATTATCAAAGAGTATAATTATCGTATGGGAGGCGTGGAACTTATGGTGCATTGTTGAAATTATTTTATCACTTTATCCACATGGCAATGGTTAACGCTTATCTCCTTCACAGACGTATTCATAGCGACGAAGGAACCGTTTAAGTCACTCTTGAGTTACCAAAATTTCGCACTCAAGTTGCAAATGGTATGTGTTTTTATTAACAAAAACCACAAAAGCACCAATCGGTAGACCTTCAAGTTCCGGCAAAAAATCACCAACAACAGGCTCTTCAGGTATCAAGAAATCGCATGTATTAGGTTTAGATGTCCGTTATGATGAAAAATTGGCAAGCCCACGTGTAAATTACCTGGTTGCAAATGCGAAACACTAATGTATTGCCAAAAAATAATTCCAAATACAGGGCCCGGCAGGAGGTATGATGTTTTTGAAATGACTGCCACATATTTATAATCAAACCAATTTTAAAATTTATCTTTAAATTACTGAAACATTGCCATTTGCAAAAAAATACATCAAAACAAAAAAAATAATCAACTGCGAAAAATGCAGTTAGATGGCGTCCACTTTTGTCGGCGCATTCTTGTAGACGGGTGCCGAAATTGTCCATACATCTTCCAAGCATGGCATACGGAATCCTTTGAATTGCCTGCGTTACGTTTTCAGAAAGCGCTTCAAGAGGTGAAGTGCTTACTTTGTGTAAACCTGAACTTTTAGGTAGCCCCATAAAAACTAGTCACAATCAGATAGGTCCGGTGATCGAGAAGGCAACCCCATATCTCCACGCAATGAAATCAGGCGTCCTGGGAAATGCTGTCTTAAAAAAAGCCTTGGTTGCTCTTGATGTATGGCAAGTCGCTCCATCTTGTTGAAACCAAACTGTGTTGAGATCGATGTTTCGTCTCCTGACTTCCGGAAAGAAATGATTACGCAACATGGTAATGTAGCGATCTGAGTTAACAGTCACTGTTCGTCCCAAGGCCCAATAATTCAGATTCGAGATACACCACATTAAACAGGAATTAAAAGTCTGCGAACTAACCTGTCTAACATCCGAAGAGCGCGTGCGTGACATATCGCCGAACGACGAGAGCTGACTTCCACGCTTGTCGCACTCTTTCAATGTTTTCCGGAGTTCGCACAGTTCGATCACCTCCCCGTGCATTCCCCGGTCTCAAAGACCCTGTTGTTTGAAAATTATTCACCCACTTCATAATGGTATCCCGTTTGGGAACACGACCATGACGACCAACATTAAAATGGTTTCGAAATCGTCGCTGCGTCAACACCACATAACGACCAGTTTCAATAAAGGTGTTATAAATAAAAACGCGATGTGCTCAAGACCAAACCTCCTTTTTTACTAAAATGTCATATGTCATTGAGTACATGTCAAACATTTTCAAAACAGTGTGATCACGCAAGCGGGCGTAACAGTCATTTGAAAAACACCATACATCCATTTTTTTTATTTAGATGTAATTTTTCGCAGTCGATTATTATTTTTTATTTTTTTTGCAAAATAGTACTGCTTGTGTTCATCTTTTTTATTATCTTTCTTTCTCTTTTGTAATAAAACACTAAATAAAATACACGTATTTATATTTCTATTTCTTCCCTTACCCAGCCAACCTGACTTCTTATGTCGGATATGATTTTTGATTTTGTAATCGTGATCTACGCATTACAATTACTCAACGATAATTGTTTCATTCAGAAAAAAAAAATGCCCTGCTATAGGGTAAACTATTAATTCATAAAAATTGGTTTTAAGTCAAGATTGGTGAAAAATGGTGTTTTCTGGACTGTATTTCGCTCCAGTACTTAGCTAAATGTAACAAAAGATATCAAATTATGTTCGCATCCACAGAAAATATATATATCGATCATGGTGCAAGTAGTTTGATTAAAATCGACTTAATAGTTTTCGAAATATAAACGTTTAAAGTCAGGTGACTAAATTTTTTTACTTTGATAGTAAATAGCTCAGAGATAACGGTCTTAATTAAAACAAAAGGTTAGAAATTAATATCCTAAATTTTAAAATTATGGGACTCCTTTAACAATTAAATAGGTATTAATCCAAAATTTTAAGTGTTTGTCATCTCAAACTTACAATAATAGTTTTAATATAAAAGGATTCACAATCCAATTCAAGTTTTTGTGCAAATAAAACATCAAAAACCCAAAATTACGTACGAGTAACATAACTTATACAAAGCGTTCGACTCTGCGTTCTTACAGGCGATTACATTTGTACTTAAGAAATAAACATGTCTCTGAATACGGGTACTTAACGCGCTTAATGAAATGTTAAATCCTAATTTTTAAATCTTGTGATGAATAGAGGACTTTTGTGCGAATTGTCCTTATACTATCTTTTTTGCATTGTCTCTTTTCAGGTATACAGAAGAAGAAAAAGAAACAACCAACGGAACATCCTTTATATTTCTGTCTTGTCTATTGTACGCATTTATACTCTATTTTGTTGAAATTGGTAAACTAATCTTATTTTTGATTTCTACAAGATGGCGAATACGTAAGAAAACAAGGGACAATGGCGTAATGCTTGAAGTCCCTTACTTTTAAAATGTGAAAAAGGGATTTATTTATTGTAACAGATTGCTGAAATTCTAAATTATAATAAAATCCCATGGATTTAATAAACTTAGTTTGAAAAAAACAGCAACAAAATAAAAAAAAACACAGGAAGTAACTTTTAATACACGTAAGAGTTAAAAACTTAAAAATTTTGTTTATTTTTGCGTTATGTGTTATGCATATTTCACATACCGCTTTCATAGTACTTTATTTAGCAAACTATAGACATAACTTTCCGTGTAACTCACTGACGTAATACTATACTTTTTTAAGCGCAAGGCGATTCCAGTAGATTCTCAAGAAATGTTCAAGGATTTAAATAAAATTCGGAAAGCTACGGTAGACATTCCTTTCAATGAATTAGTAAACAACTTAAAACATTTTACAAGAGCTTTTAACCTCCCTAAAAGGTATTGCCAACGTTTAATGTGCAACATTCTTGTCAAAATGTGGGGTAAAGCTTAAAAAACTACTTTCACCAAGACATGTTGAGGAAAGCGAGCAGTATCTAAAAATTCAAGGTATGAGATTGGTACTTTCACAGCACTGTGTTCCGATAACTAAATAATTAATCAGTATTGCTGTTTAAAGACAAACATATCGTAAGTTTCGAAATGTGTTTTTTCATCGTGAATCCAGAATGTCGGGTGAATAACCAATCCAGAAATCATGAGCAAATAATACCTAAAACCATGTTATTCTTGGTATCCTTATTTTAATTAACATACAAATCTCCAAAATACACTTTTGATGAGGGTTATTAGGCAATTATATTTGATTAAGTATTCGTTTTGGTTTTCCATGACGTTAGATCTTTAATAGTCAAGGAATTATTTCGTACAATTAATTTTGCGGAAGCTGATAGCATTTTCAACACTACAAAATCAAATAAAGGTAATTTTAGCTGCTAACCCTAAGCATTTTGAAACATAAACGCATAATTTTAAAATACCAGAACTAAGAATTTCAAGTCCCCAATTTGAATACCTGCAACAATACTAAATTTCCGTGGTCAAAAATCACATTAAACCTTCTAATTGTTTACAACGACATTATACAATTTGCACTAACATCGATACACACGCAACACACACACACACACACGCACGCACGGACGCACGCACGCACGCACGCACGCACGCACGCACGCACGCACGCACACACACCGACACCGACACCGACACCGACACCGACACCGACACCGACACCGACACCGACACCGACACCGACACCGACACCGACACCGACACCGACACCGACACCGACACCGACACCGACACCGACACCGACACCGACACCGACACCGACACCGACACCGACACGGCACCGGCACCGGCACCGGCAACGGCAACGACAACGACAACGACACCGACACCGACACCGACACCGACACTGACTAACACTCACCCTTGCTGTCACTCTTACTCTCACCCTTACCCTCACTCTTACTCTCACTCTTACTGTCACTCTTACTCTCACTCTTACTCTCACTCTTACTCTCACTCTTACTCTCACTCTTACTCTCACTCTTACTCTCACTCTTACTCTCACTCTTACTCTCACTCTTACTCTCACTCTTACTCTCACTCTTACTCTCACTCTCACTCTCACTCTCACTCTCACTCCTACTCTCACTCTTACTCTCATTCCCACTCTCACTCTTACTCTCACTCTTACTCTCACTCTTACTCTCACTCTTACTCTCACTCTTACTCTCACTCTTACTCTCACTCTTACTCTCACTCTTACTCTCACTCTTACTCTCACTCTTACTCTCACTCTTACTCTCACTCTCACTCTCACTCTTACTCTCACTCTTACTCTCACTCTTACTCTCACTCTTACTCTCACTCTTACTCTCACTCTTACTCTCACTCTTACTCTCACGCTTACTCTCACTCTTACTCTCACTCTTACTCTCACTCTTACTCTCACTCATACTCTCACTCTTACTCTCACTCTTACTCTCACCTTTACTCTCACTCTCTCTCTTATTCTCATTCTTACTCTCACTCTTGCTCTCACTCTTACCCTCGCTCTTACTCTCCCTCTTACTCTCACTCTTACTGTCACTCTTACTCTCACTCTTACTCTCACTTTTACTCTCACTCTTACTCTCACTCTTAGTCTCACTCTTACTCTCACTTTTACTTTTACTCATACTCTCACTCTTATGCTCACTTTTACTCTCACTCTTACTCTGACTCTTACCTACTCTTACTCTCACCCCTAATATCACTCTTACTCTCACTCTTACTCTCACTCTTGCTCTCACTCTTACCCCCACAGTTACTTTCACTCTTACTCTCATTCTTACTCTCACTGTTAATCTCACTCTTGCTCTCACACTTACCCTCACTCTTACTGTCACTCTTACGGTACCCATAGTTTCAGGATCACTGTCTACGCTCTTACTCACACCATCTCTCTCTCTCTCTCTCTCTCTCTCTCTCTTTCTCTCTCTCTCACTCTTATATTCTTAACCTTGGTCTCGCGCAATGGCATTCACTTTCACTCCTACTCTTACTTTCAGTTTTGGTTTCTGCCTACTATTTGGTATAGTATATTCGTCCTCTCACCTCACTACCATTCTCGCTCACCTTGTTACACACTCTTACTCCTGCTTTCATTTATTCATTCTAACATTCAATGTCACACTATCTCAAACTATCGACTAATAGCTATCACTTCCAGTCTGTCGAAAATCATGGACAAAGCCATCAAGCACCAATTACTTTCGTTCCTTGAGGCCAATAAACTCTTAATCGACCACCAGTAAGGGTTCTGACAGAGTCGTTCAACTGGTAATCTTCTTTCATATGTCACCTAACTTTGGAATATCACATTAGAGAGTCCGGTGAAACAGTCGTAGTACCTTTAGTTTTTTCCAAGGCTTTTGTCCAAGTGTGGCACAAGTTCCTACTTGCTCAATCTCTTACAATTAACTAAGTCAGTTTTAACTTACATTTTGTTTAATAGTTTCGGACCTGAACAGTCTAAATCTAGCCTATCATGCTAAAGAACTCAGGAACACTTATGAGGATGGATAGAGGGACATTGAATTGCCAAGAGATACCTGTGAACAGCTACCTTAAATTTTTCATAAGTGTCAGGAAAACGGGAACTAGGGAGATCATTCCAGAGTTTAGAAGCCGTGTAGAAGAATATGGATTGCGCCCGTTTGGTACGACAAGTGGAGATTTGTACTGCATACCGATGATGTGAATGAGCGAACCGAGTATTCCTAGCAAAGGTAGCCCGAGATGGTATCAAAGAATGTAATTCATCAGCACTATAACCATTGCAATACCGATAATACAAAGAAGGAACTGAAATGATTCTTCTATGCTTAAGGGACCGTACGTCAGAAGTTAGGGACGGGTCATTTATAAGTCTAATCGCTCTCTTTTGAATACTATCAACGATATCGACAACGTATTGGGGAGGTCGAATTTGGGCCTTATACAGCAGAAAGAGTTGTCGGGACGTAAAGTACTGCTTAGATATGTACAAGAAGCCTATTTTACGAGCAGCTGTTTTGGTAACTGACAGAAGACGGTCAACCCATGATAGAACAGAGTCTGAAAACTTAAGATCTGAGCAATTCATACTTACAATAGGAAATGAACGATTTTTTTTGGCGGACACAAGGCAACACTGCGTTTTGTTAGAATTAAATTTAACTATATTATTGCTTCCCCATTCGAGAATACATTTAATCTCTTTGTTAATTGAATTTGCCATTTCGGCTTTAATGTCTTAAGACATCGAAGGTAGATTACGATTATGAGTAGACTGAGATAAACTACAATGAAGAGTTGAAGAAATAAGGTCAGTTATGTATAGCAGGAAACATGTAGGCGCTATAACTGATCCCTGTGGCACGCTCGCGTTAATGCTAACTTATTTTGAAAACAGCCATCAATTACGATACGTATTCGTCTTTTTTCAAGGAAACTAGAAACCCAATTGGTGAGCGTATTATTTAACCCAAACGAGGTGAGTTTGGTAAGTATACACTTATGACAAGCTTGGTCAAATGCCTTTAACATATCTAAAGCGACTACAACTGTTTCACCGGATTGTTCTAATATATTATTCCAAACCTGGGTCAGATATTAAAGAATATCGCCTGTTGAACGACTCTGCCTAAACCCATATTGCGGTCACTTAGTTTCAAGGAACGAGATCTATTGATGGATTTTTCCATGATTTTAGATAAAACATGTTAAGACATGTTATTTAAGATACCGCAAAGAAGGATTTTGACAAAAGTTTTAAATGGAATACATACTTAAATTTTCCATAAGAACGCTTTGGTTAGATATGGCAACACAGCATACTTGTCGAGGTCGTCTTAAAATACATGAATTATTGCAGTATTTATTCTATAACTTTTTAGGTTTTCAAAATAGTATTATCGTGTTTACATTTTAGAAATGCTCAAGAAACACTCTTTTCAAAATAACAGAGGGGTCCCGTTAACTTTATGCCATAAGTAAAAGTAATATATTTTATTTTTGTAATCTACGCCAAAAATGACATAAATAATGTCTTTTAGTAGCAAACAGTATAGCGATCAAATGAAGAGAGAGAGGGAGAAGAATTGATAGGTCACAAAATGTATTTTTTTAATCTAACCCATGACATCTACATCAGTTTTGTGTATTCCTACTCCTTCATACACTTTACCTAAAATTCACTCGAAATCTGTCCACCCCGTACATGAAAGCAAAATAAAACAAGATAAAATTTTAAAAATAATTTCCTAGATGAAGATGAAAGCATACGATCTATTGCACAAAGCAGTCATGCATTAGGCGGAAATTAAGTTAAAAAAATAAAAGCGTATCATACGAAAATCTTTTCTTTTGAAAATATACACATAATGATTATTTAAAAATTTTTGGCACAGTTTGTAGCCTGGAAAATTGTTTCAGTTAATTACAAACGTACAGCAATAGCGTTGTTAATTACCTTTTCTATTTCAGGCATATTGAAGCATGACATCTGACAACTTCATAAATGTAAATTTATTTAATGAAAAAGTAATTAACAGATAAGATTATGCTAAGATATTATTGAATACGCGCCAATTGGCAGTTACATGTAACAAATATTACACGTGTTTTTATTCAAAATTATCTACATACATTCAACTATTTTCCTTTTTTCTTCTTACTCTTTCCTTCGTTTAGTTAAATAACGTGCGACTATGTCTGTAATTAACATAATATTTCAATCCTTATTAGCGTATAATTGATTTAAATATGATAGAACATCAACCTGCTAGTAAAACTATTACTTTTGGTAATTTATTAGACTGTTATAAATGCGATGGTGCACCGTCATGCTGAACATGGTTCGTTAAAAAAGAAATCAATTTCTTTACACTATGCATGAAGTAAATGAAATCATTATTTGTGCAATATAAGCAATAATGATACATTCTAATTATCCAATTTCGTAAATTTAGAAATCAGATTGAACTTAAAGCAATCTATAAAATATTTGCTACTCTTTCTTAACCTCTCATTTATTTTTGCCTGCATTTACACTCCTTAATATTTCCACCTCTAACAACGTTATTATATTAACCTTTTCTAAGCTCGCAATATAAAAATACAATTCATTGCATCTGCGTATACTGTTAAGAGTAAATTTCTCGCACGAACAGACCAATAACTGTAAATCCTATTTAATTAGATAATTTTCGACGCACATACATCTATTTTTTCCCTTTTTGTAACTTTGCTCCAATTAATGTGAAAATTTGGTGTACAGATTAGTTCATCACCAAAACTCTTATTTATTTAAGTACTAAATGTTTGCATACATTTCATACAACGTATTCTTTACACATCAATTTTGAAATTGGTACTCTTCTCTCAGTACCTTGGAAGGAAAGATTTCTTATTCTAACGCATGCAAGAGTGTAATATCTAGAAAAGCAGACTTCAATCTATACAAAAGAAATTATAATCAGGTGTTACGTAACAGATTTATTTTGAAATACCATTTTCTAAATTTATCTTCACCTGTAAAAATTCAATTGGCTAAGGTAATCTAACTACTAATAGGTTTTTGTGTTTTATCAGATTATTCTAAATTAAATTAAATACATAAAAAAAGTTTACCTCGAGTAGGATTTGAACCTACATACATAAAGACAAAGTTTACATCGATTGGGGCTTGTACCTCGATAGCTCAGTTGGTTAGAGCACTACTCTAACAAAGTACAGGTCGTAGGTTCAAATCCTACTCGAGGTAAACTTTTTATTTATGTATTTAATAAAATCAATAATAATACATATTTACTTTTGAACTTATTCGTTCATAACAAAAACTTATAATAATTCTTAATTGAACTTTGAAATTTTATTTCTAGTTACTAAATATCTGAATCGTTCCACCTGGAACAGAACCTCGATGTTTTAATGTATTAAAATATTATTACTTAACGCTGCATTTGATTACAGAAGGAAAGATGTGATACATCGTTACCACGATAAAAAAAAACATAAATTTTAAAAATCGTTTTTTTTTGTAAATAACTCGAAAACTATTAACTTAAAAAAAACTTACAAGCATTCTTTTCGATCAGAAATTTGGTTTTCTATATAATTCCACAATAAATCGTGTGGTCGGGTACTAGAATCTATTTTTTTGTGAATATTTCGAAAATGACAAAATTTTCGAAAAAATTATAATAACACTTTTTGTGAGAAATTTTATTTCCTATCTAATGGTCTTTTCACTTTGAATATGTTAAATAGTTCCGGAGATATTTAGGAAAAACCTGTTTTTTAAAGTGTTTTTGTTCAGGTTCTCTTGTTTTGAGCATACTGGTTTCGCTCTATCGTACAAACATTTTGCCACGCCTAACTTCACGCTTTTATGGTGATTGGAGTTGTAGTGTAGGTAGCTGTCCGTGTGGGTAGGTTTCCTGTATACACTTGTCCTGAAAGTGACTTTGTTCCGACTCCAATCCCATAGCGAATTTTAAGGAGAGTGCGCGCCTATTTAGATGATCTAGGAATTCATCTAGCTTATGCTTGCCGTGTTGCCAAACTACGAAAGTATCGTCCACGTATCTAAGCCACATCCTTGGTCTTTGCGTGAATTGGGATATCACTTGATTTTCAGTCTTCCATATGTATATACACAGATATTGATTAATTTTACGTGTCCAAGCATATACATATTTTATCATAAAAGAGAAAAAAAAAGTTTAAGAAGCAAAAATACTCTACATTCAATTATTAATAATGCTACATATTCAGAAAAACAAACTACACAAAAACAAAAAAGCATCGCAAGACAAATGATTTTTTTAAAATGGAACGGGCACTTTTTTTAATATTCTGAAAGAGCTTTAAATTCTCTTTATAATGGTACCAAATAAATTATTATTATTTTGGCAATTATAGGCACAATATTTTTTTAAAGTTTGTTTTCTGTATTCCTATAAATACGAACAAAAACAACAAAATTGGAACAGTAGTCTTGGGAAACAAATAAAAAGCTGTAACAGATACAAACTACATCACTACATTATAACTTAGAATCACGTGAAAAAAGACAAAAACATGAATTAGATGAGATGTTCGAAGTGCATCCTATTATTTTGAACACATAGTCGGGCTCTTCTCAGTAAATTTCTGCGTGCTTTTTGCAACATGTAAGGAGTTATTTGACGGCAGACTTCAGTAATTCGATTTCTGAGATTCTCAAGGTTTTCGGGAGCTGTGACATAAACTTTTTGTTTAACGTATCCACAAACGAAAAAATCCAAAATCGGAAGATCGGGCGACCTGGCCGGCCAAGATACTGGACCACCATTCGGTATCAAATTATTTCTAAACATTTGACTTAAAACATCTTTAACAACTCTTGAATTATGTGGAGGTTCCCCATCTTGATGAAACCACATATCACGCCGAATAGCTACTGGTACGTCATCCAGCAAGTCATGAAATTCATTTATAAGAAAGTTCCTGTACCTATCACCTGTAAGAGTTCCTTCATAAAAATAAGGACCCATTACAAAATAATTCACAGTGCCGAGCCACACGTTAACAGAAAATTTATTTTTATATTTGCATGGTCGTAATTGTCTAGGATTTATGTCATTTCAGTAGTGGTCGTTTTTCCTATTGGATATACCATTTCTTGTAAAGCGTGACTCATCGCTCCAAACTATGACATTAATTAAATGACTGTGATTAATCAGCCATTCACAAAATGTTATTCGTCGTTTGCTGGTCTCCGTCATTTAGTTCTTGTACTAATTTAATTTTGTAAGGCTTCATTTTGTTCCTTTTAAGTATTTAAAATATCTTGTAGTAGGTAAATCCTAAATCAACCACTGCTTCACATATAGAATTCCGAGGATGCGCTCGAAAGTACACCAAAACAACAATTTCATCATTTTCCATAACACCTCGCCGATGTCTTTGCTGCGCTCGTTTTGCACTAAAACCGCCAGTTCTGCGTGAATTTGCTTCCAGTCTAGTAAAAATTCGAGGACGTGGTTGTCGTCGCTCGAGATACAAATTTAAATACATTGCACTTGCCTCCAGCGCAGTATCATTGCACCGAATAAAAACCCTTAACATACCCATTTTTTCATCATTTGTGTAATTATTATTTGCTTGCATTGTGACAGGTAATATTACGAGCACTGAACAATAATTTAACTGTCACAAACAATGCTCTAATATTGACAATTGTTCTTCATTTGTTTCCCAAGACTACTGTTCTAATTTTGCTGTTTTTGTTCGTATTTATAGGAATACAGAAAACAAACTTTAAAAAAATATTATGACTATAATTACCAAAATGATAATAACTTATTTGGTACCATTGTAAAGAGAATTTAAAGCTCTTTCAAAGTATTAAAAAAAGTGCCCGATCCATTAAAAAAAATCATTTGTCTTGCGATGCTCTTTTGTTTTTATGTAATTTGTTTTTCTGAATATACAGCACTATTAATAATTGAATGTAGAGTATTTTTGCTTCTTAAACTTTTTTTCTATCTTTTATGATAAAATATCTATATGCTTGGACATTTAAATTCAATCAGACGGTATATATTGCTTGCTATGGGTGATAGTGGTAACCCATCACCATCCCAAACTCTTGTTGGCAGAGTTTAGAAAATAGAGGAATAAGTTTATTTTGACAATGCAGTTATTTTTTTCAAGCTAAAAATTGATACTAAAACGTTTATATTTGTATAGAAGACAAATAAAAATACGCTATTATACCCAGAGATAAGTATCTTAATTAGACATTAAAAAGTTCATAAAGTTTATGAATTCCAATGAGAGTCTAAAGATTAGAAAATGATCTGTAAACAATATCACAAGACCTAAAAGTCAAAAAGTATCTGTTGCTCAGTAAGAGTAAAAAACAGTAAAAACAGACTAAAAATGGTTAGAGTGTAAGCAGACTTGTACTAAAAAGGGTCTCAAAATAGTCTGCAATGTATCAAAAATACTTTCGAAATAGTTAAAAGTGAAACATTGAACTAAATGGAGTCTACCAGTAGTACAGGGACACCTTCCCCTCCCCTCATTTTCATTTTTTCACGCCCCACCTACACCCTATTTTATATGCCCACGTGGGGGACCGGATTTTCCGCCCTTATTTTTACTCGCTTACGTGTAGGACGTATTTTTCCACCCTTATTATTACTCGCTTACGTGTAGGACGTATTTTTTCACACCTATTTTTACACATCCACGTGTGAGACCGTATTTTCAACCCTTTCTCGAAGGTCTCGAAGGTCCTTTTTAACACCTATTTTTACTCGCTTACGTATAGGGCGTGTATTTTCAACCCTTTTTTATCCCTAATTAAAGACCTTTTGACAGCTATTTTTTTAACCCTAATTATTATGGGTAGTACTAAGGACCTTTTTTGTTTTTATTAGCTTACGAGGATAGTATTTATACAACCTTATTTTTATGATTTCTTTTGGGGTTACTTTTCAAACCTTATGAAAGAAATTGTATTAAGGACCTTTTGAAACAGGTCAGGACTTTTTGTGGTTGTTAACGTGAGGACTGTATTTAGGGTGTGAATGAGATAACTAAGGCTGGAGCTTAGGGTGGGGTCTGGGGTATCTAGAGGTAGGTTTTTCTGGTATTATCTTCAGCTTTAATTAAGGTCCTTTTGGTTGTATCCAATGGAGGCTACAAAATTGCTCTTTTAAATTGTTGTAGACTTAATACTCTCTCTCTCTCTCTCTTCCTCTGCTCTTCTCTCTCTCTACCCTCTCTTTTCACCTTACACTATCACAACACACATCATTATCACTAGATATATAATAAAAAAAAAAACTTACATTGCACACAGACGCAAACAAAAACAGGAAAACGCAAACACAAGAATCAAAACATGAAAACGAAAATTGTTAATCACGTTAAGAATGAAAACACGCACTTACACAACGGATAATGGTCACTGAGTTGTAGAATAAATCAAGACAGGAATTGGGTCTGAAATAAATAATTTTCTGTTTATATGTTTCTATCTCCTTATATCCAAATGGAAGAGTATCAAAATTCTCAATTCTTCGTCGCTTAGAATAACTTATCCAACTGCTTAGATTCTGGTCTACTTAATACATTGTAACAACTATCGTCTAACAATTTTCTGTCATTATATACAAACAAAGAGTCTTTACTATTGAAGTACCATATCTTTCATCGCATCAAAGTTTATAACTCTTGAGTTTTATAGTTTAAGTAATGCCCTTCACTTTACACGGATTTAATGTCTGTTCACTGGTTGAAAACACATTATAACTATAGATTTTTCGGTCCGGACAACGAATCGGTAATAGCTTTAAAGTACGCTCCAGCTCGTCGGTCATCTGGCCAAGGAAATCCACATGCTGGATTCCAGTCGTCGGGTTCTTGCGACAAAATCACATAGTCTGTGTCGTAACCAGAACCGGGTCTAGCTTCTCCAGGTAACTATATAGCTCTAAACGTGCATGCAGTCGTTTCGGCTATGGACACATTAATTGTTTTTGTGATTCACCTCTCTCGGTCTATCGCCAATTCACCATTACAACATTACTCATTTATAGGTATTATGGATTGTACCTGAACCAACGGATCGGTAAACAATTTGAAAAGTCCTTTGGTTCGGCTAATACTACACTGGTTAAATCTCGTTGACCAAACTTACCCCAAAAAGAATTCAGCATAAGTTTAGCCGGTCCTTAAACCGGTTCTTCTTAATATTACTCGCCTCTAGTCGAATCTCTTCTCATAATATTTCACGTAACTGCTTCTCGGTTTCAGCTAGCACCCTGAACATTCCTGACTTAAGTTTCAGGAAATTATCGATGTACCCGCTAACAAACCTCCCTGTTTGTGCTTTCATAAGGTTACCTCGTATTCCCAAACTTCAAAAACATCAAGGACTTTATAGTTTTAGAGATAGCTTTCGCAGTTCGTCAGTACAAATGTTCCAACGAAACTGCGCTCGGTTTCACATGTCTAATTCTGTTTAGCTACACGCACTCTACACACACAAACATCAGTTTGCCATGCTTTTAACGGTAAAACAGGGTATGGATTAAGGGCAGTACTCACATTTAACTAAACCCTTCACCGTGTTCAATTGAAATGTTTTAAATCTAACTAATGATTTTATTTACATCGGATAAATGAACACATCTCAACGTCATTATGGTATTACTCAGACTCCTAAAACCTCTCAGGTTTAATGGTTGTACTTGATTACTTGCCTAAACTCATCATTTACAAGTATTTGTTTTTTAAAACTGCATTCACGCATCTCAACTAAATTATACCCGCGCTCGCGTATAAATTGGGCCCGTGCCACAGTGTTCTCATTCCGTGCAAGCATGGAAGTGCTTACACCCAGTTTAGGGTCCATGTTGGCCTGGTTAGGGAACATTCCTCGCAACCGTGCCAATAACAACCAAGAAATTCAAAAACGGTGTTTGACTCCGCACAATATCCGTCGACCTTAACACCTTCAGGTGTTCTAAACTCGCGAGCTTTCCCAGCGTGCTGTATGCTTACTTGTTGTGAATGTTCCATCCAACGTAACCATTGTATCGCGATTTTGGATTGATTGTCTGCCCGTCTATAACCACCCTTAGGAATAAGTCCTATACTGTCTTCTTTGAGAAAACGTCTACGAAATACTTTATTGCACGCACTAGCAATAGTAGTAGCCTCCTCAAACGGATCGACTTTATTTTGGGTCGTGAAGGTGGACCAGAAGCTAATGCAACCTTTAACGAGGATCTTAACATCCATCAGGCAATATCTCTCAATCTCCTCACTCATCTTAAAACATAATTACTCTGGGCCGTGTGCCAATCTAAAAGTTTTGACGATTTTCGCAGACATCTGATCTGCACAATAATATGCAAGTGCTGGCAGAGGACCCTCGTAATTCTGGTTCTCGGATGTGTTGAAGAGGTATGGAAATAACCTTTGGACTCTGGGAAATTGAATGTTTTTGGAAATGCCGAGAGCGGTGAAGGTATGAAATTAAGGGAGTCAATGAATCTAATATCGTCACACTGAATAGAAATTAATTTTAAACCGTTGCTGATGACTTTAGGTTTGCACTGATTATTATTAGCTAGCATGCACCTGAGCACAAAACACCCGTCGTACCCCTTCATGTTATGTGCGATGCATGTAACTTTAAACTTTCGTGCTCTCTCGGAAACATATGACAGAAACGATTCAACAGGGTTTTCCCTGAAAATGTGCACTCTTTTGCTACATACTGAGCACTGCTCATCTAAATTGTCAGCGTGTTTGATACAGACAGAGCAAACATTCGCGGCTATGCATAGATTGGGCTCATGTAGAAACCTATCATTCGTTCCCTCACACACCTTCTCTTGCATACACTCCAGATCATAAAATATAAACATAGATGGTTTACCATTAGTACTGTCACGTCGAGCCTTGTTAACGGCCATGTAGCAGAGATGACCGATAGGTTTTTCGCTCTGGCATGTGGGGCAGCGACTGTAACCACATCTATGTTTACCCTTTACTTCATGGGTTTTAAGACATTTTAAACACCTACGCAATTTTTCGCATACTTTAGCGTCCTTATGGTTTTTAAGACATTCACTACCATAAAAAAATCTACTGCAATCATTACAAGTAATTTTTGGATTTTGAATGGAGCAAGGTGGTTTCTGATGACATGCGGGGCACTGGTACATAGATTTTACATGCCGTTTCTTGTCGTTACACCGTTTTTTACAATGTTCGCAGTAATAGCCGCAAGTAAATGCGGAAGTGAGACTGGTGATGACGTTATAGTGCTCGTCTTCTAATATTAAATTTAAAACTACTCTATTCGGTCCCCTAGGACCCTCAAAATAAACCGAATCACCTACACGTGAATTATAAACTACAATGGTATATGAAGCTAAATGATTTTGAAATGCCTGAATATGCTCGTAACTACCACCCTGACTAAGATCTACCCCACTATCTTGGCAAAGCTGTATAGCTCGTTCTTGAAGTAAGGGGCGCCCCATTTCCATACTATGGCGCATTGAATCGTTATTTTTAAATGCAATAGCTGTGACTAGAGCGCGAGCTAAACAGTTGTTTTCGTTAATTTCTGCCGGCACAACAACAATACCTTGTTTTTTAGATTTACAAAAGTCTGCAAATTTTAACCCCGTCAGGTTTTTGCGCCCATAGCCTACAGGTAGCGACACTCTATCCACGTTTAAAATTAACAAGTCACTTGAGAAAGAACTAACATTGCTCTGCATTACCTTTTCCAGCAGCGACATTATCACTTTCACCGACAACTGGTCCACCCTTCTAAATGACAAGCCAATTGGTTTTTTCTGGGAAATTTGGATTTCTTAGCGTGATTCCAACACGATCTGAAGGAGCCGCATCCTTTACAATATATGAATACAATTTCTCAAATGCATTCTGTAAAAATGTGTATTAGATAAATTTTTAGTAAAATGGTATATTTTACCTCTAACCACGTTAATGGATTATCCTTGCACGTCTCGTCATTGAAGTTAAACCGTAGCGTTTTACAGGTTGTATTAAATTTTTTAATAAATTTACTATTTGATTCACCAATTGTATTTATATGGTTGAACCCTGAGGATGGTCCGGCCTGTTGCTAGGAACCTGAACCCGATTGATCTTGTACCTGTAATGTACTCATTCAGTAAGTAATACAATAAAAATTAAAAAAGACATACCGTTATCAGATCCTCCGCATCTGCAGTTTCCATTATCTCATCATTGTCAAACACATCATCCATATTTATTTGAGCAGGGCTATAAAAAATATTATTAAAAATTTTAAAATCAAAACAAGCATATACCTACACTCCACCAGCCCGTTGTGCAGCCGCCACAAAATTATTATAAACATCTACCGAATCGATAGTGTCATTTTCGCACAACAAGCTAAGCGTTTGTTATTATTCATTACGGTATAAAAACGTTATTAAAATTATTACATTTCTTTTAATACCAATTTTTGCTTCGTATGCACAATTATGTTATTACCTGACTTCACCTTCAGGTCATTCGAAGATAAAATATCATACTTATTTTACCTTCAGAAAATTGTTAGCCTTGAGAAAACAAGTTGGCCTTGAAGTTAGCCTTGAGAAAATTGTTAACTATGAGAATCAAGTTGGCCTTGAAGTTAGTTAGTCATAGGTTTTAAGATAGCCTTGAAGTTAGCCTCAGGACCTGGAAGAATAGTATAAAAGCGTACGCCAGGGTTTAGTTAATTTAGTTCTTGTTTGAAGAGCATCATATAGCTATGGAATCTTTAACTGTTAACCAAATTTTGGGTTTATTCAGTGCTGGTGCGTTAACCGACGAGGGTTTGAAAAACGCATACAATATTATCACTTATAAGATGTTGTGCGAAAATGACACTATCGATTCGGTAGATGTTTATAATGATTTTGTGGCGGCTGACAACGGGCTGGTGGAGTGTAAGTATATGCTTGTTTTGATTTTAAAATTTTAATAATATTTTTATAGCCCTGCTCAAATAAATATGGATGATGTGTTTGACAATGATGAGATAATGGAAACTGCAGATGCGGAGGATCTGATAACGGTATGTCTTTTAATTTTTATTGTATACTTACTGAATGAGTACATTACAGGTACAAGATCAATCGGGTTCAGGTTCCTAGCAACAGGCCGGACCATCCTCAGGGTTCAACCATATAAATACAATTGATGAATCAAATAGTAAATTTATTAAAAATTTAATACAACCTGTAAAACGCTATGGTTTAACTTCAATGACGAGACGTGCAAGGATAATCCATTAACGTGGTTAGAGGTAAAATATACCATTTTACTAAAAATTTATCTAATACACATTTTTACAGAATGCATTTGAGGAATTGTATTCATATATTGTAAAGGATGCGGCTCCTTCAGATCGTGTTGGAATCACGCTAAGAAATCCAAATTTCCCAGACAAACCAATTGGCTTGTCATTTAGAAGGTGGACCAGTTGTCGGTGAAAGTGATAATGTCGCTGCTGGAAAAGGTAATGCAGAGCAATGCTAGTTTTTTCTCAAGTGACTTGTTAGTTTTAAACGTGGATAGAGTGTCGCTACCTGTAGGCTATGTGCGCAAAAACCTGACGGGGTTAAAATTTGCAGACTTTTGTAAATCTAAAAAACAAGGTATTGTTGTTGTGCCGGCAGAAATTAACGAAAACAACTGTTTAGCTCGCGCTCTAGTCACAGCTATTGCATTTAAAAATAACGATTCAATGCGCCATAGTATGGAAATGGGGCGCCCCTTACTTCAAGAACGAGCTATACAGCTTTGCCAAGATAGTGGGGTAGATCTTAGTCAGGGTGGTAGTTACGAGCATATTCAGGCATTTCAAAATCATTTAGCTTCATGTACCATTGCAGTTTATAGTTCACGTGTAGGTGATTCGGTTTATTTTGAGGGTCCTAGGGGACCGAATGGAGTAGTTTTAAATTTAATATTAGAAGACGAGCACTATAACGTCATCACCAGTCTCACTTCCGCATTTACTTGCGGCTATTACTGCGAACATTGTAAAAAACGGTGTAACGACAAGAAACGGCATGTAAAATGTATGTACCAGTGCCCAGCATGTCATCAGAAACCACCTTGCTCCATTCAAAATCCAAAAATTACTTGTAATGATTGCAGTAGATTTTTTTATGGTAGTGAATGTCTTAAAAACCATAAGGACGTTAAAGTATGCGAAAAATTGCGTAAGTGTTTAAAATGTCTTAAAACCCATGAAGTAAAGGATAAACATAGATGTGGTTACAGTCGCTGCCCCACATGCCAGAGCGAAAAACCTATCGGTCATCTCTGCTACATGGCCGTTAACAAGGCTCGACGTGACAGTACTAATGGTAAACCATCTATGTTTATCTTTTATGATCTGGAGTGTATGCAAGAGGTGTGTGAGGGAACGAATGATAGGTTTCTGCATGAGCCCAATCTATGCGTAGCCGCGAATGTTTGCTCTGTCTGTATCAAACACGCTGACAATTTAGATGAGCAGTGCTCAGTATGTAGCAAAAGAGTGCACATTTTCAGGGAAAACCTTGTTGAATCGTTTCTGTCATATGTTGCCGAGAGAGCACGAAAGTTTAAAGTTACATGCATCGCACATAACATGAAGGGGTACGACGGGTGTTTTGTGCTCAGGTGCATGCTAGCTAATAATAATCAGTGGAAACCTAAAGTCATCTGCAACGGTTTAAAATTAATTTCTATTCAGTGTGACGATATTAGATTCATTGACTCCTTAATTTCATACCGTCACCGCTCGGCATTTCCAAAAACATTCAATTTCCCAGAGTCCAAAGGTTATTTCCATACCTCTTCAACACATCCGAGAACCAGAATTACGAGGGTCCTCTGCCAGCACTTGAATATTATTGTGCAGATCAGATGTCTGCGAAAAATTGTCAAAAACTTTTAGATTGGCACACGGCCCAGAGTAATTATGTTTTTAAGATGAGTAAAGAGATTGAGAGATATTGCCTGATGGATGTTAAGATCCTCGTTAAAGGTTGCATTAGCTTCTGGTCCACCTTCACGACCCAAAATAAAGTCGATCCGTTCGAGGAGGCTACTACTATTGCTAGTGCGTGAAATAAAGTATTTCGTAGACGTTTTCTCAAAGAAGACACTATAGGACTTATAGACGGGCCGACAATCAATCCAAAATCGCGATACAATGGTTACGTTGGGTGGAACATTCACAACAAGTAAGCATACAGCACGCTGGGAAAGCTCGCGAGTTTAGAACACCTGAAGGTGTTAAGGTCGACGGATATTGTGCGGAGTCAAACACCGTTTTTGAATTTCTTGGTTGTTATTGGCACGGTTGCGAGGAATGTTCCTAACCAGGCCAACATGGACCCTAAACTGGTGTAAGCACTTCCATGCTTGCACGGAATGAGTAAGTAATACAATAAAAATTAAAAAGACATACCGTTATCAGATCCTCCGCATCTGCAGTTTCCATTATCTCATCATTGTCAAACACATCATCCATATTTATTTGAGCAGGGCTATAAAAAATATTATTAAAAATTTTAAAATCAAAACAAGCATATACCTACACTCCACCAGCCCGTGCAGCCGCCACAAATTATTATAAACATCTACCGAATCGATAGTGTCATTTTCGCACAACAAGCTAAGCGTTTGTTATTATTCATTACGGTATAAAAACGTTATTAAAATTATTACATTTCTTTTAATACCAATTTTTGCTTCGTATGCACAATTATGTTATTACCTGACTTCACCTTCAGGTCATTCGAAGATAAAATATCATACTTATTTTACCTTGAGAAAATTGTTAGCCTTGAGAAAACAAGTTGGCCTTGAAGTTAGCCTTGAGAAAAGTGTTAACTATGAGAAACAAGTTGGCCTTGAAGTTAGTTAGTCATAGGTTTTAAGATAGCCTTGAAGTTAGCCTCAGGACCTGGAAGAATAGTATAAAAGCGTACGCCAGGGTTTAGTTACTTTAGTTCTTGTTTGAAGAGCATCATAGGGCTATGGAATCTTTAACTGTTAACCAAATTTTGGGTTTATTCAGTGCTGGTGCGTTAACCGACGAGGGTTTGAAAAACGCATACAATATTATCACTTATAAGATGTTGTGCGAAAATGACACTATCGATTCGGTAGATGTTTATAATGATTTTGTGGCGGCTGCACAACGGGCTGGTGGAGTGTAAGTATATGCTTGTTTTGATTTTAAAATTTTTAATAATATTTTTTATAGCCCTGCTCAAATAAATATGGATGATGTGTTTGACAATGATGAGATAATGGAAACTGCAGATGCGGAGGATCTGATAACGGTATGTCTTTTTTAATTTTTATTGTATTACTTACTGAATGAGTACATTACAGGTACAAGATCAATCGGGTTCAGGTTCCCAGCAACAGGCCGGACCATCCTCAGGGTTCAACCATATAAATACAATTGATGAATCAAATAGTAAATTTATTAAAAAATTTAATACAACCTGTAAAACGCTATGGTTTAACTTCAATGACGAGACGTGCAAGGATAATCCCTTAACGTGGTTACAGGTAAAATATACCATTTTACTAAAAATTTATCTAATACACATTTTTACAGAATGCATTTGAGGAATTGTATTCATATATTGTAAAGGATGCGGCTCCTTCAGATCGTGTTGGAATCACGCTAAGAAATCCAAATTTCCCAGACAAACCAATTGGCTTGTCATTTAGAAGAGTGGACCAGTTGTCGGTGAAAGTGATAATGTCGCTGCTGGAAAAGGTAATGCAGAGCAATGCTAGTTTTTTCTCAAGTGACTTGTTAGTTTTAAACGTGGATAGAGTGTCGCTACCTGTAGGCTATGTGCGCAAAAACCTGACGGGGTTAAAATTTGCAGACTTTTGTAAATCTGAAAAACAAGGTATTGTTGTTGTGCCGCCAGAAATTAACGAAAACAACTGTTTAGCTCGCGCTCTAGTCACAGCTATTGCATTTAAAAATAACGATTCAATGCGCCATAGTATGGAAATGGGGCGCCCCTTACTTCAAGAACGAGCTATACAGCTTTGCCAAGATAGTGGGGTAGATCTTAGTCAGGGTGGTAGTTACGAGCATATTCAGGCATTTCAAAATCATTTAGCTTCATGTACCATTGCAGTTTATAGTTCACGTGTAGGTGATTCGGTTTATTTTGAGGGTCCTAGGGGACCGAATGGAGTAGTTTTAAATTTAATATTAGAAGACGAGCACTATAACGTCATCACCAGTCTCACTTCCGCATTTACTTGCGGCTATTACTGCGAACATTGTAAAAAACGGTGTAACGACAAGAAACGGCATGTAAAATGTATGTACCAGTGCCCAGCATGTCATCAGAAACCACCTTGCTCCATTCAAAATCCAAAAATTACTTGTAATGATTGCAGTAGATTTTTTTATGGTAGTGAATGTCTTAAAAACCATAAGGACGTTAAAGTATGCGAAAAATTGCGTAGGTGTTTAAAATGTCTTAAAACCCATGAAGTAAAGGGTAAACATAGATGTGGTTACAGTCGCTGCCCCACATGCCAGAGCGAAAAACCTATCGGTCATCTCTGCTACATGGCCGTTAACAAGGCTCGACGTGACAGTACTAATGGTAAACCATCTATGTTTATCTTTTATGATCTGGAGTGTATGCAAGAGGTGTGTGAGGGAACGAATGATAGGTTTCTGCATGAGCCCAATCTATGCGTAGCCGCGAATGTTTGCTCTGTCTGTATCAAACACGCTGACAATTTAGATGAGCAGTGCTCAGTATGTAGCAAAAGAGTGCACATTTTCAGGGAAAACCTTGTTGAATCGTTTCTGTCATATGTTGCCGAGAGAGCACGAAAGTTTAAAGTTACATGCATCGCACATAACATGAAGGGGTACGACGGGTGTTTTGTGCTCAGGTGCATGCTAGCTAATAATAATCAGTGGAAACCTAAAGTCATCTGCAACGGTTTAAAATTAATTTCTATTCAGTGTGACGATATTAGATTCATTGACTCCCTTAATTTCATACCGTCACCGCTCTCGGCATTTCCAAAAACATTCAATTTCCCAGAGTCCAAAGGTTATTTCCCATATCTCTTCAACACATCCGAGAACCAGAATTACGAGGGTCCTCTGCCAGCACTTGAATATTATTGTGCAGATCAGATGTCTGCGAAAAATCGTCAAAAACTTTTAGATTGGCACACGGCCCAGAGTAATTATGTTTTTAAGATGAGTGAGGAGATTGAGAGATATTGCCTGATGGATGTTAAGATCCTCGTTAAAGGTTGCATTAGCTTCTGGTCCACCTTCACGACCCAAAATAAAGTCGATCCGTTTGAGGAGGCTACTACTATTGCTAGTGCGTGCAATAAAGTATTTCGTAGACGTTTTCTCAAAGAAGACACTATAGGACTTATTCCTAAGGGTGGTTATAGACGGGCAGACAATCAATCCAAAATCGCGATACAATGGTTACGTTGGGTGGAACATTCACAACAAGTAAGCATACAGCACGCTGGGAAAGCTCGCGAGTTTAGAACACCTGAAGGTGTTAAGGTCGACGGATATTGTGCGGAGTCAAACACCGTTTTTGAATTTCTTGGTTGTTATTGGCACGGTTGCGAGGAATGTTTCCCTAACCAGGCCAACATGGACCCTAAACTGGGTGTAAGTACTTCCATGCTTGCACGGAATGAGAACACGGTGGCACGGTCCCAATTTATACGCGAGCGCGGGTATAATTTAGTTGAGATGCGTGAATGCAGTTTTAAAAAACAAATACTTGTAAATGATGAGTTACGGGCATTCATACAGAATTTAGGTAATCAAGATGACGAACCCTTAAACCCTCGAGATGCGTTTTACGGAGGTCGCACTAATGCTAGTAAGCTTTACCATCAATGTGACGGTATTAGTGAGAAAATAATATATTATGATGTGTGTTCATTATATCCATATGTAAATAAAAAATTCATGTAGGGTTAGATTGTAAAAACATTTCATTGAACACGGTGAAGGGTTTAGTTAAATGTCGAGTACTGCCGCCCTCTAATCTCTATCACCCTGTTTTACCGTTAAAAATGCATGGCAAACTGATGTTTGTGTTGTGTAGGACGTGCGGTGCTGAGCTAAATCAAGGGGAATGTAGACATAGTGAAACCGAGCGCAGTTTCGTTGGAACATTTGTAGCTGACGAACTGCGTAAAGCTATCTCTAAAAACTATAAAGTCCTTGATGTTTTTGAAGTTTGGGAATACGAGGTAACCACTTATAATAAAGCCACGAAACAGGGAGGGTTATTTAGCGGGTACATCGATAATTTCCTGAAACTTAAGCAGGAATGTTCAGGGTGGCCTAGCCACTGTACGTCAGAACCCGAGAAAGTACAGTACGTGACAGAGTATTATGAGAAAGAGGGGATTCGACTAGAGGCGAGTAATATTAAGAAGAACCCCGGTTTAAGGTACCTGGCTAAACTTATGCTGAATTCTTTTTGGGGTGAGTTTGGTCAACGCGAGAATTTAACCCAGTGTAGTATTGTATCTGAACCAAAGGACTTTTTCAAATTGTTTACCGATCCGTTGGTTCAGGTACAATCCATAATACCTATAAATGATAATGTTGTAATGGTGAATTGGGATAGACCGGAGGGAGAGGGTGAATCACAAAAAACAATTAATGTGTCCATAGCCGCATACACGACTGCTCATGCACGTTTAGAGCTATATAGTTACCTGGAGAAGCTAGACCGACGTGTTCTGTGTTACGACACAGACAGTGTGATATTTGTCGCAAAACCCGACGACTGGAATCCAGCATGTGGGGATTTCCTTGGCCAGATGACCGACGAGCTGGAGGCGTACGGTGTAGGAAGCTATATAGCCGAATTTGTTAGTGCCGGACCGAAAAATTATAGTTATAATGTGTTTTCAACCAGTGAACAGACAATTAAATCCGTGTGTAAAGTGAAGGGCATTACCTTAAACTATAAAAACTCAAGAGTTATAAACTTTGATGCGATGAAAGATATGGTACTTAGCAATAGTAAAGACTCTTTGTTTCTATATAATGACAGAAAAATTGTTAGAGATAGTTGTTACAATGTATTAAGTAGACCAGAATCTAAGCAGTATAGGATAAGTTATTCTAAGCGACGAAGAATTGAGAATTTTGATACTCTTCCATTTGGATATAAGGAATAAAACATATAAACAGAAAAATTATTTTTATTTTATAGACCCAATTCCCTGTCTTGATTTATTCTACAACTCTGTGCTTTCGTATTTTCGTTCTGTGTTTTCGTTTTCATGTTTTCGTGATTACGAATTTTCGTTTTCATGTTTTGTGATTCTTTGTGTTTGCGTTTTTCCTGTTTTTGTTTTGCGCGTCTGTGTGCTTGCATGTTTTTTTTTTTTTTTTCTTTTATTTCTCATATCTTAGTGATATATGCATGTGTGTTTGTGTGTTTGTGCTAGAAAAGAGGGTGAAGGAGAAGAAGAGGAGAGAGAGAGAGAGAGAGAGAGAGAGAGAGAGATAACGTGTCTTACAATACACAATTTAAAAGAGCACAATTGCGTAGCCTCCAGGGGATACAACCAAAAGGACCTTAATTAAAGCTGAAGATAATTACCAGAAAAACAACCCTACCTCTAGATACAGCCCCAGACCCCAGCCCTAAGCTCCAGCCCTAGCTCTACATACAGCCCCAGTTCACCCCCACCCCACCCCTAAATACAGTCCTCACGTTAGCAACCACAAAAAAAGTCCTACCTGTCAAAAAGGTCCTTAATACAACCATAAGGTTTGAAAAGTAACCCCAAAAGAAATCATAAAAATAAGGGTAATAAATACGATCCCTCGCGTAAGCTAATAAAAACAAAAAAGGTCCTTAGTACTACCCATAATAATTAGGGTTAAAAAAATAGCTGTCAAAAGGTCTTTAATTAGGGATAAAAAAGGGTTGAAAATACACGCCCTATACGTAAGCGAGTAAAAATAGGTGTTAAAAAGGACCTTCGAGACCTTCGAGAAAGGGTTGAAAATACGGTCTCACACGTGAATGTGTAAAAATAGGTGTGAAAAAATACGTCCTACACGTAAGCGAGTAAAAATAAGGGTGGAAAATCCGGTCCCCCACGTGGGCATATAAAATAGGGTGTAGGTGGGGCGTGAAAAAATGAAAATGAGGGGAGGGGAAGGTGTCCCTGTACTACTTCTACTAAAGTCTAGAATGGTTTTATTAATAATTAAAATAGTATATATATATATATATATATATATATATATATATATATATATATACAGGGTCCAGCAACTAGAGCGCCTTCTTCTATATCTTCCGTTTCATATAAGCTAGATCAATAAAATTTGGGATAGAGCACATTCTAAAATTATTCACGTGTATACAGCTTGTTTATTTAAAAATGACCAAACTATAATAAACAAAATTAAATTGAACACCCTGCATATTATTACTTTTTTTAATTCTACACATTGTTCCTATCAAATTCGCAATATATTTCCCTATCCCTAAATATAGCCGTTTTTGAGTTATGCCGATTTTTATAAAAAAAATTGAAATTACAGAGATAGCTTTGAAAATGTACCTCCTTAACCGTTGAAAAACAAAAGTTATCTAATTTAAATCAGAACAAGTACACAGATAGAGCTTTGTTATAATGCAACGAAAATGTCATAATCGCATACAGGGTGTATACAATTGACTTGCCAATCAGACATTATTCCAACTAGTAAAAGTTTACTTTTTCATATAAAACACCCTTTATATTATTCCGTTTTTGGTTTCTACATATTAACCCTTATCAATTCGATATACAATTCCCTATCCCTAAATATAGCCGTTTCCGAATTATTTTCAATTTTTCAAAAGGTATAAGATTATTGGAACATTTTTTTAAATTCATGGCCTCGTATAAATAGAAAAAAAAAACAACAGTGGAAAACAATTGTATTGCAAATTAAAAAACGCAACAGAAACTAATACACTATAATTATTAAAATTATTTCAAAAAATACAAAACTAATAAAATAAAAAAAAAAAACTTAACGCTTATCATTAGCGATAATGATTTATAATAATTGTTCAAAATTTTGTCCGTTTTCTCGGATGCAGACCTGAACTCGATCTTTAGAAGATTGTTCAACTCTACGCAACTACTCAGGAGTAATGCTATGAAAAGCCTGTGTTATACGATTACGCATATCTTCGGCAGTGGTTGGTGGTTCCCTGTAGACAATACTTTTTATGTATAAAAAATCTATTCTTGTCAGATCAGGGGACCTAGCTGGCCACCTCAGAGGTCCATTTCGCCCAATCCATTTATTGGAAAAGACTCTATTGAGATAATCTCTTACATCTGCAGAGTAGTGAACAGGAGCGCCATCATGTTGATACCACGTTGTGGCTCTAATATCAAGAGTAATATTTTCTAATAAGCCCGGTAAATCGTTACCCAAAAAGTTAAGGTACTTCTCACCATTCAAGTGTCCATCAAAAAAGAATGGACCGATGACATAATCCCCAACGATGGCACCCCAGACACTTAAAGACCACTTATGTTGATTATCAACTTGTCTTAATAAATGTGGATTTTCTGAGGAATAATAATGAAAATTATGTGTATTAACAAATCCATTCTTATGAAATGTTGATTCGTCTGTCCATAAAATATTATAAAAGAAATTTGGGTTTTGAGTAATTTTTTCTCTGGCCCAGTTACAAAGTCTGCACCGCTCAATTCTTGGTGTAACTGAATATGATAGGGATGTAAGCAATTCTTCTTTAAAACACGGCTTACTGATCTCTCACTTATACCAACTATTTTACTTATGTCCTTTTGGATTCTATGATGATCCTCTTCGATTGTGAGAAGAACCCTCAATTCACTATCTTCATTTGTAGAAGGTTTAACACGTTCATGTTTGGAGTAATTGGCACATGAAGTTGGAATAAATCTACTCATAACTTTCTGAATCGATCCTGCATTTGGATGTCTTCTATATGCATATCTTTCAGCATAAATTCTGCTGGCCAATAAACAGTTTCTTTCTGCAGCACCCAACACGAATATTATTTCAACTAACTCATGTTGTGTAAAATTCATTTTACAAAAATCTTGATTACTGACAATAACACTCGTGAATGGTTAACTACAGTTTTATTTATTTACGTCAAACATTCAATTTTTATCAGAAGCACCCTTGATTTTAGAATTTTACTTGAAATTGAAGTAAACATTTGTCAAATTCTTGTTAACATGCAATGCCTCCAGTACAAAAATTGTAATTAGTCTTCTGTCATAATATATTAGTTTCTGTTGCGTTTTTTAATGTATAATACAATTGTTTTGTGATGTTCTTTTTTATCTATATGGGGCCATAGATTTAAAAATGTCTCAATAACCTTGTACATTTTGAAAAATTGAAAATAATTCGGAAACGGCTATATTTCGGGATAGGGAGTTGTATGGCGAACTGATAAGGGTTAATATGTAGAAACCAAAAATGTAATAATATACAGGGTGTTTTATTTGAAAAAGTAAACTTTCACTAGTTCGAATAATGGTTGATAGACAAGTCAATTATAAGCACCCTGTACGCAATCATGTCATTTTCTTCACATTAAAAGGAAGCTCTATCTGTGTACTTATTCTCATATAAATTAGATAACTTTTATTTTTCAACAGTTAAGGAGATACATTTTCAAAGCAAACTGTGTAATTTCAATTTTTTTTAGAAAAATCGAAATAACTCAAAAACGGCTATATTTAGGTATAGGGAAATATATTGCGAATTTGTTAGGAACAGTGTGTAAAATTCAAAAAAGTAATGATATATAGGGTGTTCCATTAAAATTTTTTTATAAGAATTTGGTCCTCTTTAAATAAACAACCTGTATTCGCGTGAATAATTTTAAAATATGCACACAACTAAACTATAACTGATTTCCAAATTTTATTAATCTAGCTTATATAAAACGGAAGATATAGAAGAAGGAGCTCTTGTTTCCGGACCCTGTATATATATATATATATATATATATATATATATATATATATATATAGTATGTATACAGGGTGTCCCGTAAAGAATGGGCCATGGTTCAGAGATAGTTTACTTGGGTAAAAACCCCGTTTAGGCCAACTTACCTTAGTTCCAACTTCCTTAAACCGTTATGACCTTTCAAAGATGCATGTTTTAGTTCACTTTTTTTCGATAGCTGCCGCATTTTGCATGATATCTTGTTTAAACTTGGTACAGGTGAGACTGGGTAAACAAACATGAATATCTATTTACTTTCAACATAAAAGATAGAGGTCGCAACCAATACCTTACTCATGTTTCTGGTTTCCCCTGTATTTTTTTATGTGTATAAAGATTTTGAAAGATTTGTTAACATTTCTGAAAGGTCACTGTGATATTTTATTTAAAAAAGGTACTTTTATTGTATATCGCTACATGGTTCGGCTTTAGATAAGAACGCACTTATAGTGAACTCTGCAGAATGTACATATTCAATCGCATATTTACAAACAACTAAAAAACTAAAAAACATTGAACAGATATTTAATTATGATGAATGGTATTCTCAAAATGTCCGCCCTTCGCCCCAATACATCCTTGGTATCTTTTCAAAAAATCTCTTCTTACTGTAAAAACGATGAAATATACTAAAGTTTTTATGTACCCCCAGAAGAAAAAGTCCATTGGATTTAAATCAGGACGTCGTGAAGGCCAACGATGTTCACCTCCTCTTCTAATAGCTGGGAGTTCAAAAAGACCCACAAGAAAATCGTTCCCTATTCCAAACCAACCATTAATTTTAAATTCGTGTTGAAGGTGCGCTCCCTTGTGGAGTTTGGGTTTTCGTCAGACCAGATATGGCAATTTCTGCTGTTAAATATCCATCTTCTGGTAAAGGTTGCCGCATACGTGAACAAAATATTGTTTAAAAAGTCAATCATGGCTTAGAATCCAGTTAAAAAAACTCTCGCTCTTGCCAAAAATCATGTGGCAATGAATATTGGACTGGTGTGTAATGTTATGGGTGTAGTTGCTGTTCATGCAAAAAGTTGATATTGCCCGGCGAGATAGCCCAGTATTTGCAGATATTCGCCAAACGAGAATGAACGAATCAATTTCAACTAAGTTTAAGACCTCTTCTTCTTGTTGGACAGTACGCACTGTAGGTCGCCAGAACAATATTTCTGGCGCAGCACGTTCATTGAAATTTTGTTGAGCGTAAATTGTCACCATATAACTCATTTCACTATTTGAGAACAAATTATGTAGCGGCATTCTTAAAACGGAAACCTAATACGTAAACAATGAAATACTCAAAACAACTAAGTCAAATCAGAATTACGATTTTGTGACAGATACCCACTAGATTAAATTGGTATTAAATTTTATGCAAATGAAATATGTACATTCTGCAGAGTTCACTTTAAGTGCATTTTCCTCTAAAGCCGAACCATTTAGCGATATAGAATAAGAGTATCTTTAAAAAAAAATATAAAATGACCTTTCAGAAATGTTAACAAGTCTTTCAAAATCTTTACCCACAAAAAATACAGCGGAAACCAGAAACATGAGTAAGGTGTTGGTGGCGACCTCCATCTTTTATGTTGAAAGTAAATAGACATTCATGTTTGTCTACTGAAAAAATCCCCAGTGCGAAGTTAAGACTTCTCAAAAAATGGGACAGCTATCGAAAAACAATGAAATAAAACATGCATCTTTAAACGGTCATAACTTTTAAGGTAAGTTGGCCTAAATGGGGTTATTTTAACTAAAGACCATTTTTTACGGATACCCTGTATACTTACATAATAGAACCAAACAGTGTCTAAAGGAACCTAAGCATAGTATAAAAAGCGCCTAAAAAGGTGAAATAGAATCAAAAGTGTCGAAACAGAAACCAGGATGTTCTAGAAACATTTATACATTGAAAAGACACAAGTCAAAAAGTATAGAAATAGAGTCTAAAAAAGATTTAAAGGGAGTAAAAGAAATGTAATGTATCCTAAAGTTAGTATAAAAGAGTAATCTTTAAACGCTTTTGTTACGTGCACAAAGGTATTGATGCCCAAAACTAGGCGGTGTACCCCAACTCCTATTAAGATAACCAGTAGCTTAGACGTTTTGGAAAGCACCTGAATGCGTGGGCGTGTGGTTGGAGTAGAAATATAATAACAATTTAAAAATGGTACCACTTGGTTTGCTCTTGTATAGCCCTCAAACTAGGAAAAGTATCACGGCACAGTAAAGACTATTGTCACAATTAAAAGAAAATCGAAACGCTGAGCCGGAAGAGGACAGGCTAATTAAGGATGTCTCACCCTAACACACACAAAGAAAAGAAATACTAGTCGTCCAACACAGTTCTTTATTTATTACAGAACGCAACCCAAATAAAAGAAGAATCGCTATCACCCTAGGACAAAGCTTGTCAATTTACTGTAAGTTTACGTGTAGAGGTAAATTAAAATACACTCTGCCAACCGATAATGATAATTAGATTATAATAATCATACATCCCACATAAATAAGAAATCAATTAAAGTTATAATAATAAAATACTTATCTTTTTTGGGGTTTTTAATAGTGTATTTTAAATTATACAATCTAAACGTTTCGATAACACTTACAGTTATCTTCGTCAGTAGTAATATCTATTAAAATTGTGTAAACAATTTTGTCAAAATTGAAAAATTAAAACAGTTATAATAAATCGTTTATAATAAGTACTCTCCAATAATAATAATAAACCACTTGCCTTTCCAGTGCTTCAGAAAAAAAATCCTAGTGAAGAAATCAGTCAGTTAAAACAACACTGTCAGACATCCAGAAGGAGGCTGCGTGGAACCAAGTGGCTATATTAAAAAAACAAACAAAAAAATTTTGCGAACCGTGGTACTAGAAAGAGTTCTCCTGAAAACGCTAGCAATCCAGCAAGACCAGCTAGGCGTTTATTACGTTTTTAAACTCTAAAAAAAATTAAATATAACTGCAAAAATCCTATCCTAGACTGAGGTCCACAAATGAGGCTACTGGATTTAATAAATAAAAATAAGCAGCGCATAGCAGCACTATAAAGCAGAGCAAAAGGTATGTAACTCACATAACATTGGCACAGTTAATGATTAAATATATAAAACAGAAACCCCAAAATTTAATAATAATCCCAGTGATCCCCAGATGTGACGTATATGTCACTAAACAACATCTAAAATTGAACGGCGGATGGGCTTATCACTTACGAATACATTACCATACAGTAAATTCTGCGTTATTATCAATTTTTTATAAACCACATTAAAGCCTAAGTTTAGACACAGAAAGTAGTAAGCACAACAAAGATCACGAAATACAATTAAAAGTCTAACATGGATCACCCTCTATAAAGATGTGTATTTACGAAAGCATAGTGCAAATGTAATGACGGCAACTTCATAGATATAGAATGAACATTTTTACAGCTGCTTACAATCCAGTTATTATATGTAACAATAGCTAACACACGATATAGTTTAGGAAATTACAATACGAGCCCGTTTCGTAAGTAGCATATTGAATAATTTTTATTAATTCCAAGGTAACAACAAAATTTTAGGTGCATAACGTTTCTACATGAATCACTAAGCCATGAAGAAGGAAACGAATACCTTTTATGGTTATATCGAGTGCCCGTAAGCTACTGAAGGAAAATCTCCAACTTCTGTCTATAATTCGTCGAAGTAGTATCTAGAAGTGAGTAATACCCACTGCGATTAGGGTTATCATATATTTATGTATTTATTACTCCAGGGCTCCGTTACGTAATAAACGAAATGGAACACACCTGTAGGTTGGTATTCTGGAATACCCAAACGTCTTACGTGATTTAACCTCGGTGCTTTAGTGGAATCGAGTCAATAACGATTACCTTCGAAGTTGACTTGTTGTAAGCTACCGTTTCTGATCAGTGTCGAGTAAAGGTTCTGCCAGCATATTCATGAATCCCACTTTCGAAAAGCATTCACGTAGATGTGCAGAATCAATTACAGCGTACTACACAGAAAGAACGACGGTGAGAAAAACCTAAATAAATCGTCTTAGTTATTAGACTAGCAGCAACTGTGGAAACTTTAAAAATATAAGTAATAAGCTGAAGGGTGTAGTAACATTATGGAGACTTACCTCCAGAAGAGAAGGCATATCATATAGATTTTAAGCAAACTTATATCCGTATAAAACGAAATACTAACTTTTAACTTAGTGTAATACTAACTTTGACACCCTGTATCTCGAAAACGAAGCATTATTGGACTTACGTTTATATGAAAGTTTTGTGTTAAAATGATTAAATCTATCATTTCCTGCAGTTACCTGTATTATTCCCGAAACACTGATTTTCAGATTTTGATGTTTCCCAAACACTATAGAATAATAACCTGCCCAAGCAGTTGGTAATAAATACATAAAATGCAAATGTCTCAGAAACTGTTAAAGTTATCGATTTAGACAAAGTACACTTTTTTTATCTGAAAAACGTCTAGGTTTCGTATTTTAATAAAGAAATCCAATTTACTTCATTGGCGTAGAATTAGGGACTAAAAGGTTGTACTACCCCTTGCGTTTTACGCCACTGTATATAATAAAACCGTATTAATAGGCTACAATCAATGTACTTTATATCTCTATTTAATATGCCAAGAATGGGAAAAATACCTTTTTTCATTTTGGAGATATAACAAAAATCAACTCTTCATTTCGTAACTTGATACCCTGTATCTCGAAATCCGTTGATTTTTTAGATATAGGTAAATATGGGTCAATCGATCACAAATAAGTCATACTAACATCTACTTGAACGTTGGCATCTCATTTGGAATCACCTTGTATTTAATTCTGCAAAAACACGTTTTACTGAAGTGAGCGGAGGTACACCCCAAATGACACGAATAATTTTTTGTGAGATGAAAATGTTTCGACTGCTCGAGCCCTAAAACATTATGGCGTATAATAAATGTGATTGAATATACGAAAAATAAAACATTAATAAAGTATCAATAGCTACCTGTGATTTAAGGTGTCTTACTAAATAACAAGCTGAAGTTAGCTTTTTTTCGTAATTGATTAGTGTAGTTAAACCATTCCAATCGAGTATCCAATAAAACACCTAAAAATTGTATTGTATCATGTTGTTGTATAGACTTGTTGTTAATAGGGACACAACGGGACATAAAATTTGTCATTGAAAACGATTAAATCAGTTTTATTTTCATGAAGTTGTAAATAATTATTATCACACCACTTTTGATACCATGTTGGTTGCAGATTTTGACAATTCCTGTACTGAGTGTGCTGAGATTATACATGGTGTGTCGTCTGCAAACTGGTATACTTTATACAATGGAAATACCTAGTTTTTTACTCAAATCGTTTGTGTATAATGAAAATATAGTAGAACCTAGCACAGAGCCTTGTGGTACACTTCGGTTTACAATAGTCGAATAAGAGTGATAATTTTGAATTGTATTGTTGTCAAATTCAGGCAAGCATACTGTTAATGTTCTGTTCTCGAAAAACGATTGTATCAGTTTAGTTGCTTGAGTTCTCAAACAGGATATAAAGAGTAATAGAAAGTAATATAAATAAAGCGAAGTAGACTGAATTTAATAGAATCTAAACGGTCTTATAGGAAAGGGTTTAATGAGTGGCTAACAAAACAGTTTAAAAAGAGTTTAAATAATGGCTAAGAGCTTAAAACGAGTGTAAGAGCAAAAAAAGCCCAAATGGTCTGCAGATCTGCAGTATTCAGTCTACAAAAGGTTTAAAATGCAGCTAAAAAGACTAATAATAATGAAAAAGGTCTAAAAATGTCTAAATAGCTTTTGTCATAGATAAATTTACAATGTAGCCGAATTGCTTCTAAAGCAGTTTGATGTATTCTAAAAGAGTCTATTAGAAGTATACAAGGCTTTAAGAACGGGTTAACCATACTCCAACAAAGTCTAAAAGGAGTGTAAAAAACTAATGAAGTCTAAAGCGAAAGTAAAGAAGTACCAGACGGGGCCAAAATGAACCCAAACAATCGAATAAAGAGTTTGTAACCTAAGAACGGAACTATGAACGTCTTGTACTAATCAAAACGGGTTAGAAAATGGAATAACATGAAAAACAAGAATCTGGATAGGACGAAGGCACGAAGCGAGATCGGGCCAAAATATTATGTCATCGTTCTGATGATGGGTATTAATAAAAAATGCAGTTTCGGTAATCATCTTTGAGCATAAAGCCCAGCATCCGCTGCTTCTCCCCGAAGTCTGCCAACATAAGGTGTTGAAATACCAGCCACTGAAATTACAACTAGACTAAAACTTTTTCAGCAAAATTTGCTTTTGCTTTGAATTTTACCTCGTTTGGACAATTTTCAATATTAGAGGTATAAAACCCGTCGTGACTTTTCATTTCAGAGTGTGACAGCGTAAAACATTTCTTATCATCCATTATGATCACGCAGTTATTCACAACATGCCTTCGTCTCAAAGCTCTGCAACATATAGGTATTACTTCGAGCTGGTTCTGGGTGTATTTAGTACACTTCTTTCTCTTTGTATAAAGTACACTACACACAGTTCTCTGGATGGTCTTGTGTGAGGTTCCAAAACGGCGACCCATATTTCGACTAGAGGTTCCAATTCTGCCTTGAACGGATTATACCAATATATTGTAAAGAACCAGCGTCCTTTACGTATGCTTTTTAGCATAAATTATTTGCGAACCATCCTATATCTAAAATTTCAAAAGTTTACGCGATATTGCACAACGAATAATTTATTAATCACCGCTGACGTGTATTTCTAAAAAACCAGTAAGTTTTTGCACGTCAGAACGATTACAACCAATCGCATAACGGCATCCCCCGCACGGTAGCCGCGAAGCCGCCCACAGATGCACCTTTATAAACCCGCGACGCGCGTGAAAAGAGGATGAATCGAAGTAGATTCAAGTCAAGCCGATATCCAGCCGCCGCCACCGTACCGTTTGCTTCGTGTAAGCACCGACCTGTTATTCACCGTCGAAGAGTCCATCGCGATCGTGTGATAACGCGCACCACCTCGCACCGGGCAACCTAAAGTTTAATCCTGTACTGCCATTGATAGACACGTAAGTTGTAAAGTTATAAAATCTGACAATTTACAATCAAACACTACAGAACGTAAATAACGCCGGGCTGAGTCTCCAGGAGTTATACCAAGTACACTAACACCTAGAGTCCCACGGAAGGTAGATCCCGACGTCACTCGCAAATACAAAGTACACTAACACCTAGAGTGCCACGCAGGGGTAACCCCCGACGTCACATCGCAAACACTTGAGGGTGAAGGGTTGTTACAGGGCTGTAAAGACCTGCGACCTTTCTCTTAGTCTATCCAGTTAAGACAGGCCGTCGCCTACGTCTTCTGAGTATTACTGAAATCCCGCTCGAAACTCATACATACAGACCAACACAATAACCATACACGGTGTCTTTAATCGCAGGAGAGTACACCCGAAACCTGTTGTATAAATTTGTAGTCAATATAACCATCGCAAACACCTAGTGTGATATCGTTTGTAAATAAATTAGATAGTACGTAAATTATCCAATATTTACCTTAAACCTATTAAAGTCGTTTTAGAGTAGTTTTAATATCAAGTATTTTGTTCCCTTGATTGATTGTAGATAATTAGACTTAGTATAGAAATCCGTAATTAATTCCGTTAAATAAATAATCTAATTGCCTAATCAAACCGGTTAGAATTAAAGAAAGACAGTCCCGAGATCTCGCATTTGCATACGCGCATTTCGCGTGTATTATTTCCTGGGAGTACGACATACTCGCTTCAGCGCTCCAGAGTTACTGAAGGATAAGCACGATATTGATTTTCTCAGTCCCCGAAACGATTCGAGTTCATTGCGCTGGCGCCTCCGACCAAAAACGGTATCGAGACTACCACGCCCGCTTCTGTAAATACAGGACCGTAACATAAATTTTACGTATTAGGTAAGGAGTAGATTAAATAATATCTCTGTTCACAGAAGTGACTACGCACACAGTAACTAGTCGCCCACAAGGAGAACGAGAGCGAGGAGCCGCCAGGACCAAGAAGCCCCAATACATTCTGAGTTGATGTTAATTCAAGTTTTTATTATATTGTTAACTTTATTTAATATACGTTATAAACCGCTTTAAGAGATTTATTTAAGGTGACAGTGTTAAGCCTATCCAGTACTTAATACGAACCACACCCCGTTTATAAAATAAATTATAAACACGATTGAGCAAAGCCGAGGCAAAATAAAACCGCGTTGGGTTACCAAACCAGAAGGCGCGTAAATAATAATCATTTAATTAAAAAAAAAACGTAATAGGGGGCATTACAATATTAGTCGTGTTTTGGCTCAAAACATGAGGTCTGCGAGTTTTAGGCAAATTATTACAAGGTATACCCTCTTCGTATTCTCTTATTTCCAGTTAAATTGTTGTCTGACTAACGTTTTGATCTCTGAATAAGTTTACAGTGTCACTTTTGGGCAACCATCCGACTGCCCTATAGATACTGTTCCGAATTTAAAGTTAGTATGACATTCTGAACGCCGTTATTAAATAAACTGGACGTTTGTCAAAAGCAAGAATACGTGATTTGTTTACCGATCGCATGGCAACTAGATCAGACATCCCAATCGAGTAGAAATTTCAAAGCAAACTTTTCTAGAGGGACCAAGTAAGGCATACACATAGCTTAAGAAGAGTCTAAGCGTATCTAAAAAGGGGAAAAGTAGTGCAAAGCGAATCTAATATAACATTAGAACGTGCAAAGAAAAAATTTCAAAAGGGTCTCAAAAGTGTTAAAAGCCCTACTTAAAATAATCAAAATAGCATGTAAATAACAAGAATCAGTGGAGAGTCTGAAAACGAGATAAGAAGAGACCAAAAGGAGTCGAAACTTTGAGATAATTTAAAAACAGTCCACAAACCAGAGACTAAAATTACCAAGAAAATGGTCCAAACAGCATCAAAAATGTGTAAGATGAGTATAAAAAGAGTCAAACACAATCTAAATCGTTAGCACTCTAAAAGAATATAAAAAAAGCCAAATAGAATTTCAAGTACCTAAGAAGGACCTAATATATTTTGGAACAGAGTAAGTGCGTCTAAAAAATCTGGAAAGGTTTAAAGAGGGGCAAAGGATCGTCCAAATAGTGTCTATAAATGGTATGAAAGGAGTCCAAAAACGGAAATATGCTCTTATGAGTAAAAAAAATAATCAAATCTAAATCCAGTGATGTTAAATCTAACGGAACCTTCAAAAGGTATAAAGTTTTAAGAAATTTTAGAACACAAACACTAAATGAAGGATAAAACACATTTTAACTGGAGTCTTTAAGTTCTTCAAAAAGTCTAACAAGAGTTTGATAAGAGTCTAGAAGGAGTCTAATAAAATGCAAAAAAGACTTTAATAACATTCTGAAATGGAAATAACAAAAGTCTAAAAGGTGCACAAATCGTCTAAAACAAGCATAAACAAGTATGCAGTCTAAACAGAGTAAAAATGGTCCAATGCGAATTAAAAAAGGTAAAACCGATTCTAACAAAATGGAATTTCAGAAGATGTAAAGCAGTACCATAAAATGTGGTGAATCACAACAATTTTCCGGAAGAACTTGTGTTTGTGTGTAGAGATGGCAACATTGTATTAACTAATTCGCGCCAGCGTATTTGTGTTGGTAGTACTCAAGCAAGTTGGTTTCGGTCGTTAACACGTGTTGATGAGGATAATGTGCATGTTGTATAAATACTTGTGGTTAGTAAATATTTGTAATGCTCGCAAAGTATCTGCAAGAACTGATAACCTTGTGAGCCATAGTTACGTTTTACATTCAGGTAAGTTATGCTTAAACATGAAAACGGTTATATTTGTAGCCTAATCATAATATTTTTGGTGTCCAGTGGTGTCCGTGTCCGGTGCATTTTGGAGTGAATGACAACGCTATGCCGCGCCACCATAAACGCGACTCTGGTGCCGCACTACATCGGAAATATGATGTTATCGAAATTAAATCTGCTATTGCCGACATTAAAGCAGGTCTTACCTGTAGAGATATAGGAGAAAAATATGATATAGACCATACAGTCCTGCATAGATATTCAAAAAAGGAAGATTCTGTAAAGAAAAAAGGAAGACAAGCAGTTCAAGTCGCCGGAGTGGAGGAATTATTGGTTAAAAACATTATGACCTGTGCAAATTGGGGGTATTCCATGGATGCCTATGATGTCAGAATGCTTGTCAAGTCATATTTAGACAAAATAGGCATATAAGAGAAACGCTTTAAAAATAATTTACCGGGCAAAGGCTTTGCTCCATTGTTTTTAAAACGCCATAAGGGGAAAATATACATCCGTTTGTGTCAAAATATAAAACGTGCGCGTGCGGGAGTGTCTTCCCAAATCATGAATAACTACGACAACCTCTAAGAATCTCAATGAATTTTGCCATGCCATATCATCAACTAAGACAAATGAATCTGGACGACGATCCAGGTCACAAAAAAATAATCGTTCAAAGGGGAACGAAATAGCCAATAACCAATCACAGTAAGTCGTCCACTTCCCTTATGTTTGCATATTCGGGTGATGGATCCCTTCTACCCGTCTATATATGTAGTCTATCGGGCGTCTGGATCGTTCGATTCGCGTTGGTTCAAAGATTGGCTTAAAACTATTGTTATACCCTATTGCATACAATTAAATGGTCCGCGAATACTAATAGGGGATAATTTGTCCTCGCAGATTTCAGTGGAATGTGTGGAACTTTGTCAAAAAGAAGATATTTATTTCGTTTTCCTATCCTCGAATTCAACCCACACAACGCACCTCCTAGACTTTGCATATTTTAGACCTATAAAAATCGCTTGGCGCGATATTTTAACGAAGTGGAAGAAAACAGCCGGCCGCGGAGTATCAACGATTCCAAAGAACCGTAAAGAGTGTAAAGAGTGTAAAAGTAATTGAAACGGAAAGCAGTAGTGAAGAAGAACTAGAAGGCACTTCAATTCAATATAATGACAGTGATGAGGATGATGATACTGAGGCACTAATAGAACAAGATATGGAAGAAAGAATGGAAGAAGGTGCGCAAGAAAGACTTGAAGAAGATGCAGAAGAACGAATTGAAGAAGATCCAGAAGAAAGAATTGAAGAAGACGATGACATTATCGAAGAAAAGGAAGTAGAGTCCGAACGAAGGCCTGGGTGTTCCAAACGATATTTGGTTAAAGGAAGACTATCTTATAAAACTACCATTCAATCAGTAAAACAATTCAATTGGATGCTGGTCAAATTATTCGAAAAACATTATACAGGGTCGCTGTTAAAGATGGAACCAAAGCTCTAGTGCTTGAACGGTTCAACATACAAAATAAAAATTTCCGAGTTAAAACTAAATGTGTTTATATTTTTACACAAAAAAATTTATTTAATTAAAAAATTTTAAGCATAGCCGTCATCTTGATTTTTAAAAATAGCAACATAGGTCGTATGATATACCATTTGAAAGGGTTTAACATACTTATTACAAAAATTATCACACATGAGGACTAAATACACTAGAAAGAACATTTCAAATGTTTTCTGATAGGATGCGTAGGAGACCGTGATCTAGGGTTTATATTAAATTGTTATATTGCTTCAATAAAATAGTTTTGGTTCACATAAGCATACATAATTCTCGACACAGAGTTATTATATTGACGTCTTGGGTCACATTCACGGCCTCCTACGCTTCCTATTAGAAAAACGTTTGTAATATCCGTTCTGTTGTGCTTAGACTCCATTTGTGATATATTTTTGTGACCAGGGTGTTAAACCCTTTCAAATAATATATCACATGGTCTATCTTGCTATTTAAAAAAATCAACATGGCGGCTATGCTTAAAATTTTTTAATTAAAGAAATTTTTTGCAAGTATGTGCGCAAATGCATTTAGTTTCAATTCGGAAATTTTGGGTTTTGTATGTTGAACCGTTTAAGCACTAGAGCTTTGGTTCCATCTTTAACAGCGATCCTGTATATGCCAAGTACTTAAAGTACATGAAAATCAGATTGAAGGTAAATTTACCCGACCCAAGTGAACAAGATTCGCTGCTGATGATGGATTTCTCTAGGTGTTAAATGAAGCTGAAGACAAATACTCGTTCCCCTTCAGTATTGTTATTGGGACAATGGAGAGGAGTATTGCGTTTTATTATAAACTCAAGTATGTGGTATATATAGCTTTTCTTTGTATTTGCATTTACTTATTTAGTTGGTACCTAACTGTTACTAAATGATTTCTTTTCTTTTATAATTTCGTTTCTTTTGTACTAAATAAATACATTTTTGTTATTTTTGGAAAATTTTTACTTGTATTTTGAGGTCACTGTGTCTTCTGCACTTTATTTTTTGTTAAAACTTGTCATATGCCCTCCTGGTTGGGAATAACGATTTAGGTGCGTTTAAGTACGTATTGTGATTGATCCCAACTGGAGGGAAAATCACAACAGTAGGTGAGAGGCACTTGCGCTTTCACGTTTGACATTGAGGGCCATGTGGGGCGTAATTTGACCTTGGGGTTGACCCCGTCCACTATCCGCCCACGTGGGCGACGTATTTTGAGGTTGACCTTGGGGCCTGACATTGGAGTTGACCTTGGGACAGCCAAGTTCAGAACAAATCTACTTTTGTCGGGTTCAGAACCTAATCTATTCCGTGACTGTGTTTTTTCACGTAATTTGGCCTTGGGAATTTCCAATGATTTAATTTGGCCATGGAAAAGTTACTATAAATGCGTACATTTGAGTTAATTTCGTTCTATTTGGAGAACATATCATTGTCATAGAATTTTTAAGAGCTAATCAAATTTTGGGTTCGTTCCGTGAAGGATTTTTATTAACCGACGAACTGCTGATAAAGGCATACAATATGATTAATTAGAAGGTAGTATTCGAAAACGATACTATCGATTCGCTGGGAGTGTACGATGATTTTGTGGAGGCCGTGCGGAGAGCTGGTGAAGTGTCTAATATGAATATGTTTGATGGATTGCCGCTCCTGGAAAGATTGGTCCACGTGCGAATAATCGATGGCTTCCTGTCACTTATATAGTCTCTCTAAATCTAATTTCTGTGTTTTTACTTATGAATAGTTAATATATGTAAACTGGTTATCGGTTTCCCAGTCATTAACATAAAGTAATTTTTTAGAATGTATAACTTAAATATTCAAATAGCAAAAAAAATCTAATTATTTCTATCACCTTGTAATTATCTACTTACCTTTCTATTTCGCATTAACTATAGGCTGGTTAGCGTGATATTACCTATACAAATTGTTATAAGAAACGATATTTATTTACAACATACTTTAAAATGATTTCACCTTGAGATTGTAAAAGTCAACCTTCAACAGTATTTATATTGTGTATACATACAAAATTACTGTTAAAAATAAAATGAGTAATTAAGACCTCGTTAGTATTATCATAGATATACATCAAAATCTATAAGTGTTATGGTAAATACATGATTTAAACACGTTATGAATTTAGTAGATATTTAAAAAGAAAACAATAGGATCATTTTTGATATTAAAAAAGGTAAACAAAGCGACAATCATTGTCAATTTTTGATGTTTACATTCTAGAAAACAAATATCGGTTTTGATATTAAAAGATAAGCACGATAAAAAGTAAAATATACCGGTGATCACAGATTTTTCATGTAAACATCAAAAATTGACAATGAATGTCCCTTTGATTACCTTATTAATACCAAAAATGATCCTATTGTTTTCTTTTTAAATATCTGCTAAATTCAGCACGTGTTCAAATCATGTATTAACCATAACAGTTATAAATTTTGATCTATATGTATGATAATACTAACGAGCTCTTAATTACTCATTTTATTTTTAAAAGTAATTTTGTATGTATACATAATATACATACTGTTAAAGGTTGACTTTTACAATCTCAAGGTGAAATAATTTTAAAGTATGTTGTAAATAAAAATCGTTTTTATAAAAATTCGTATAGGTAGGGTCACGCTAACGAGCCCATGCTTAATGCGAAAGGGAAGGGTAAATAAAGAATTACAATAAGTTTGATGGAGATAATTAGATTTTTTGCTATTTGTTTGTATGTTTAAGTTATACATTCGAAAAATTACTTTATGATAATGACTGGGAAACCGATAACCAGTTTATATTAACTATTCATAAGTAAAAACACCGAAAGTGGATTTAGTGAGATTATACAGGGTGTGGCAACAGTCTGTATTTGATGGTTGATGGCTCGGATATTATATAAATAAACAAAAATTGTTTATATAAAAATTGTTCATAGTCAAGTTTTCTGTCACTTAAAAATATTTTTAAGTATACAGGGTATTTCCTTCAGTCCAGGCGCAACCAAACTATTTGATTTTAAATGGAACGCCCTGTATATTATTGCATATTCTGATTCTTTGTTTCATTTTAGATCAACTTTATGTATCACATGTAAGGTTTAAAGTGGATTGTTTCCGAATAATTCGATTTTCTTTTGTAAAAATTGACGTCTGCTGCAGTCTTTAAAATATCGAATATCTCAGTAAATGTGTAACTTAGAGAGGTGCGGTTTGAATTATCAGATTATGCTTGAATTGGCCAAACTTTTCCATGTGTGGAAAATAGTACTGAAGACAGGGAATACCAAATAGAGGACTCCGAATTTTAAAATTTTCGAACATACGTAATTCCGTTTTTTTTTAAATAGAACCCTAACATTTTTTAATTCGTTTTTAAATTGTCTATCAAACATCAATTACATTCCCTATACCTTACTTTATCCGTTTTATTGTTCTAATATTATTTTAACAATTTTTACTATGTACGACGAGGTAGGCGTTTAAACAAATGAAACACAAATGGAAAATATTTATTCCCTGAAAAATGTTCAAAACTAAGATTAAGGTCTTAAAAAATACAAAATTATACTAATGAAAAGTTCAAAGTATCTGTTCGATGTGGACGCCTTAAGCTTGAAATAGTTTAAAAAGGTCAAAATCAAATATTAAAGGAAGTTTAAGTAGAATCTAGGTTAGCCTAAAAAGATTATAAGGCTATTCCAAGAATAATCTAAAAAATGTACACAAAACCCTAATAGAGTTCATCAATGGTTTAACGTCAAAGTGTCCAAAATAATCTAAAGAAGAATCACCATAGTCTCCAAGCTAAAGAAAGCCTAAAACAGACTACAGAGTTACTCACTCAATGGACTATTTTATGTCCTGTGTGCTACAAAAGATATAAAAAACAGAGCAAAGTTGAATCTAAGAAAATCTAAACAGTCTTAAAAGCATCTAATGAGTGTCTAATAAGTATAAAAAGAGTTTAATTATGGGCTATAGAGAATATTACGAACTCGATACAGAAGTGCTGTAAAAGAAACAATATTAGTGTCGTTTTTAAAAATGAAAATACTTTGCAATTTTTGTTAGGAAACCCTAAAGACATCATTCCAGATTTACAAAATTCAGGTATATATAAAATTTCATGTCAAGATGGTTGTGATTGTACATATTTTGGAAGAACGTCTAGAAATTTACAAACACGATTTAAAGAACATTTCCGGGCTTTCAGAAACAATGAACCTTCAAAATCTAGCGTGGCTGAACATCTACTGAATTATGGCCATTACATAGACATTAATAAAATGAAATTATTAAAAAAAGTATCAAACCCATGCCATCTAGACATTTTTGAGGCGATTTATATTACCAAATTTGATAAAACCAAATTGATGAACTCAGATTCCGGCAATACTACAACCATATTATTAGATTTAGTTTAGTCCTTTATTGTTTATGTTTAATTTTTACATACTGTTACCGTTACCTACCCTACCACCCTCTGTTATTTATAATCATAATATCTATTTATTTGATAGATTTCAAATATTTAGTTTTTTAAATCGGTTATAAAAAGCACTTGAAAATGAATGTTTAGCATTTGAAACTAGTAGTGCAATAATAAATAAATATTTTCTGGAATTAGGTGAAATATCCGATTAATTAATTTATTAAAAGTATATTAGAATTTCAGAAGTTGCTCAATTTTTTCCTTTTTAATATTAAAAAGCCTATAATAGTCTTAGGGGAGTCCAAGAGCAAATCAATAGTCCAAATAGGCCACATATCGTCTAAAATAATACCAAAGTGTTCAAAATGCCTCTTCAAAAGACTAATAATAGTCGCAAGGAGACTAAAAGCGTCTAAACAGCATTTTTTCGCGTCATAGACGAATTAAAACAGTTGGAACAGACTCAAATTACGTGTAAACCAGACCAAAGTGTTCTAAATGATTGTCTTAAAATAATCTATTAAGAAACTGAAAAGAGGTTATAAAAGAGTTACATATATTCCAAATAAGTATGAAAAGAGCTAATGGAGTCTAAAGGTATAGTAAAAAATACCAAAAGGGGCCAAAAATAAAATCTAAGTAAAGTTTAACTGTGACTTAAAGAAAGACTAACAATGGTGTAAAAAGCGCCTACTATTAGTAAAAAGGGGTTACAAATAGGAACAGCAAGGAACCGAAACAACACAAAAAGATTATAGAAAGGTCCGGAAAAGGGTCTAGACAGCTTGAAAATGGGATCAAAAAACACCGAAACATACTTGTAAATTAGATTATAACGGGAAAAGGGTAAAGAAGGCGCATATAGAGTCAGAAGGGTCTAAAATTGTCCAAAAAGATCGGTTTAAAACAGGTCTAAAACGGGTTTAAAAAATTCCAAAAAGAAAATCTTAAAACGTCCAAAAAGTGTTTTAAAAACCTAATAAGAGTCAAAATAAAGTGCAATGAGAAACAACGAATGGTGTGAAAAGGATACAAAAAGCACTAAGTATAGAATCGAAGGAGAATCTAAGAATGATCCAAAAGGCCAAGCACCGTCTAAAAGAGTCTAATAAAAATCGAAAAAGAGTCTAGAAAGGAAATAGAAACATAAAAACGGATGCAATAACAATTTATAAAATGTCAAAACGAAGTCTAAAAAGAGTCAAGGAACAGTTTAAAAGGTGTTTACAACAGTTTAATTGATCTAAAATACAAAGAGCATTGAAGAGGATCTCAAGTGTCTAAAATTGTGTAAAAGATTCGAATAAAATTTTATAAAAGGATTCCAAAAATAATCTTAAAAAGCAAGTAAAATCTAGGCAGAACCTAATTATGGCTTAAAATGAGTCTAAAAGAGGTAACCACAGGCTGAAAAGTTTAATAAGAGCATAAAGTAGTCTATAGAGTTCGCATAAAGTATGTAAAGGGCACAAAACAGCAATATAAGCAGATCCAAATAGAGTGCATTTAAAAGAATCTGAACAGTCTTAAAGAAATAAGGTCTAATGAGATGATAACAAAACACAGCTTAAAGGAAGATTAAATAAAGGGGTATGAAAAGAGTATAAAACGAGTCTAAGAGCAAAAAAGATCCAAATAGTCTAAAAGAGTCGAAAAAGGGTTTAAAATTCATCTGTCGATAAGAGTCTAAGGTGTCTAAATAGCTCTTTCGCGTCGTAGATAAATTTACAATGGCGCTAAATTAGGTTTAAAGCAGTCTAAATATTCTACAAGAGTCTATTAGGAGTTTACAAGGGTTTAAGAACGAGTTTGGCATATTCCAAAAAAGTCTAAAGGGAGAGTAAAGAGAGCACAAAAAGGAGCCGAAATGAATCCAATTAATCGAATAAAATCTAAGAAGAGTTTAGCAGGTTAAGAATAGATTGAGAGAACGTCTTGTATTAGCCAAAACGATTAGGAATGAGAAACACATGAAAACAAACAAGAATCTAGAAATGGTCGACAAGGATCTACACAGTCCAAACAGTGTACGAATGGACTCCAAAAGCGTCCAAACAGATTAATAATACAAAAAGTTCTTAATATCTGCCAAATTGATTGAGCCGCATTGTATTGTAATCGAAAAGAGTTTAAAGGTGTTTAAGCAGCTCTTTTAAGGTCATATATAAATGTAAAAAGGAGCCCAATTGTGTGTAAAGTAACCTAAAATACTCTAAAAGAGTCTATTAGGAGTTCACAAGTTCACGCGGGTTACGTATATTCCAACAAAGTCTGAAAGGAGTATAGAGAAGGTCATGTAATCTAAAGGGGAGTAAATAAAATACCAAAATGAATCCAAACAATCGAATAAAATCTAATAAGGATTTAACAGTGATTTAAAAATTGCCTAAGAATGGACTAAGGGAACATCTCGTTTTAGTCACACAAAGGTTAGGAAAGGGGATAACGTGAAAAAAGCAAGAATCTAGCAAGGACTGAAAGGGTTTAGAAAGAGTCTAAAATGTTCTAAAAGGAGTCAAACATAGTGCAATTAATTAATTAAGTTGCCTTATTGACCGTTAACAATTTTCCATTTTACAAACAAAGTTTTATAATGATATCTGCCAAATTCATTGAGCCACATTGTGTTATAATCGAAAAGAGTTTAAATGTGTCTAAATAGCTCGTGTCATACATAAATATAAAAAGGAGCCCAATTGCGTCTAAAGTAGTCTAAAATACTCTAAAGGAGTCTAGGATTTAAGAGCGGGTTAAGTGTATTCCAACAAAGTTTAAAATGAGTATAGAAAAGATAATGTTATCTAAAGGGAGAGTAAAGAATATGTCAAAAGGGGCCTAAATTGATCCAAACAATTGAATAAAATCTAATACGAATTTAAAAGAGATTAAAAAATTTCCTAAGATGGACTAAGAGAACGTCTTGTTTTAGTCAAAATAAGGTTAGAAAAGGGGATAATATGAAAAAGAGCAAGTATCTAGAAACAACTGAGAAGGGTTTAAAAGAGTCTAAAATTGTCTAAAAAGTGTAAAACGAGTCTAACTCTAGAAAGAATCTAGAATGCGTAAAATAACTTTAAAGGAAATTTAAAAATGCATCCAAAAGAGTTAAAAGGTCTACTTAGAATAATCCAAATAGCATGTAAGTAGTAATAATCAACAAAGAGTACGAAAAGGAGATAAGAAGAGACCAAAGGAGTCTTAAAGTATCTGAAATAATTTACACACTGTCTGCATACCAGAGCCTAAAAATAGCAAGAAAAGAGTCCAAATAGCGCAAAAATGACTATAAGAGGGTAAAGAAAATTCCAAAATGAACCTAAGATTTCTAAACATAGTTTAAAAGAATGTAAAGAAGCCAAATAGAAATTAAAGGGTCTAAGAATCTAATATATTCTAAATTAGTATAAACGCGTCCAAAAAATCTGAAGGAGTTTAAAGAGAGACAAAGTATGGTCCAAAAAGGATTTATAAATGGTATCAAAGCAGTCTAAAAAGTCTAAAAAGGGCATTATGAGTAAAAGAAGTGATCGAATCTAAACCTAGTCATGTTAAATTTAACAAAATGTTAAAAAGGTATACAGTCTTAAAAAATTTAGAGCATAATTACCTAACGAGAAACAAGAGACAATTTAAGAGGAGTCTAAACATAGGCTAAAAGAAGTCTTAAGCGCTCCATAAATGTCTAATACGAGCTAAAAGCAGAATCCAACAATACTCTGAAAAGGTGGAACAAGAACCTGATAAAAGTCTAGAAATAGTCTAACAAAGGCACAAAAGAGTTAGTAACATTCTAGGAGGAGGATAACACAAGTCTAGAAAGTGCCAAAATCGTCTAAAACAAGTCTAAAGAAGTATGTCGAGTCTAAACAGTAAACATCAAAAAAGTAAAAAAACACAATCTAACAAAAGTTCAATAGGGGTTTCATACGTTTTCCAAATCAATGTGTAGGTTATGTGCTGAAAAAGGTAAATATAAAGCAGTGCAATAAATCAAAACGTGAATGCATGTCACTTTATTTCACATATTTGTAAAATTATTGAATCCGTGGTTACACAGAACTTTTTTTCGCTATCGCTAAATCTACTTATTAGCTCATTTTACAACTTTTGTGTATATATATATATGTATATATATATATATATATATATATATATATATATATATATATATATATTATTATATATATATATATATATATATATATTATATATATATGGTGTGTGTGTGTGTGTGTGTGTGTGTGTGTGTGTGTGTGTGTGTGTGTGTGTGTGTGTGTTGTGTGTGTTTGGATGTATTGTATTTTCACATTAACTCCCGTACGAAAATAGCTACGTACTTACAATTTTGTATTTAAGCTTGTTTTCATTTGGCTTGGAGCTGATTAGGTTTTGGGAGAACTCCAGAGAAGGGTAGGGGGGGGTTATGGTTTTTAGCAAATATTTCTAGAACAGCTACGTATTTCAAAGATATAAAAATACCTGGATATAGGCCTTAAACATATCGATTAATTACGTTCTATGCATTTTTTTATATGACGCGCAATTAAGCAGAAAAAAATCCTAAGGTAGAATTTAAGTGTCAGTTCAAATTTTTTCATTATATGAATAAGGATTCACATATCACGTATTTTTTAAAGAAAATTTAATTTTACATAAATAAAATAAATGAAAAATGATATAAATGTGATTGAATATGTTAAAGCTGTAATATCGATATTTCTACAGACTTTGGAATTTTTTTACGTTAACATGTATTTATGTCTATGAATCTCTCTCTGACATGAGATTTTAAACGTCATTCTGCCATAGATTATTGTTTTTGTTTTACAATATTGCTTGTTTTCGTTACCAACGTATAAAGAAGAGGCATAGCTATACTAAAAATATCTGGTGTGGAACACCACACGACCTTCCAACCTACAAAATGGAAATTAAAATAATTTTAATAAATTTTTTAGAATAATTATATCTTTATATACTTTTATAATAAACTCATCAGATAAATATGCAACATTTTAAAAGTAAAAACAATAATCACACACACGTTTAAAACTTCTGGACAGACAGAGGTTAGTAGACATCTAGATGCTAACTTAAAAATTAAAGAAATGGAATAATTTTAATTATAATTTATTTTAGCATAATTATGTAACCCCTTTCATACGTTCATAACGTAAACTGGCAACATAACAAAACAAAAATAGTAATAGTAGTACTGCGACACTATCCCCTCCACTATCCCCACGTGGGAGACCGCATTTTCAACCCTTATTTTTAATGTTTTCTTTTCGAGGTCATCCCTTTTTTATCCCTAATTATTTTTTATACGCTTACGTGAGAGACCGTATTTTTTACCCTTCTTTTTGTAATGATTTCTTTGGGCTATTTTTCAACTCTCATTATTATTGGAGGTATTAAAGACCTTTTGACAGCAATTTTTGTAATAGCTAACGTGAGGGGTTGGGGGCTGGTCTTGAACTGGGGCATGGGGTTGTATTTAGGGCTAGGGTTATTTTTGATGGTCATCTAATTAAGGTCCTTTTGGCTATATTAAGAGCAGTTCCCCTGGAGGTTAGGCAAACGCACACGCATACAATGTTGGAAATTACATAATAAATAAGATATTATTAAAATTATCGATCCTATTGTTTTAAAATGGTCAAATCTATTGTATGATCTTTTACCTATACGAGAAAACGTTGACCGGAGATGGTATGGGAACCTAACCTTATAAGACAAGTGTAGAGCTTAGTCCCTACGTGGCCCCCTTGATGCAATTGTATGAGGGTTCTAGCTTAATCTTACAGCTGTAGGCCTTCGCCCCGTCATACAAAATTGTATTCTAATAAGGAGGTTCTTGTAAGACAAGACTTGTATCAGGGTCTGCGCCCTTGCCCCCTTTGAGTTAAAATTGATTTTAGTGCCATCTAGAGGCGTATAGACTAATGAAAATTTTCTGTAATAGAAGTTGATAATGCACACTTCTCTCTCTTGCTCTCTCTTGTTTCTCTCTCTCAGCCTCTCTCCTTCGGCTCTCTCTCACACACACACACCACACACACACACACACACACACAAATAAATCAATTAATTAATCAATCTAAAACAAATGACGCTCGATCACCAGATCAATCTCAATCAATCAACCGAAATTATGTGTTACAGTTTGCGGAAACCAGATTACAGTTCAAACTGAATACATTAAAGTCTAATTAAATATGACGTGAAATAATAAATAATTTCCACCCTAATGCAATGATGATTTATGTATAGGCAGATTCTCTAAACAGTCACCACCTATACATTCAGAACATCATGTCTGATTTATTTGCATGTTCAATTACATACACACAAAATTATTTCATTAACAGTTGTAAAAATCCCGTTAAAAAAGACTGGAATGTAATAATTACTTATATATAACATAGAGTTAAATTAAATTAACATGTTTTTAAGAATATCAAACTGATATAATGGAAATAAAAGGCAAAAGGTTTTAATGGTTTTATCAACAAATACGTACCAACTACCTGTAGAGCTCATCTTATAACGTCATCCTATAAGAGTAATAATACATTTTAAAAATCTATATCGACATTTTTGTTAGCAATATTACGTAAAAAAAAACATATATTAAAAATAATACGCTTACCTTTAGAAGTGTTTTTTCCTTTAGCTGTGCCATACGTTGAAGTGAAATATTTTTTATACGTGTCCACATGTAATCTCACTAATATACGATTTGTGAATGGCTGGATAGAAACAGGCTATTACATTTCAATCATAACTAATTTAGAAAGTAATACACAGAAAACCTGATTACGGCTACTCGTATTTAACAATTACGTTGTACATACAAATTTACATTCAAAACACTTACAAATATTTTAAAAATTTTGCTAACGCAAAAATTACTTTAAATAATTGAATCTTCAGATTACATAAACTATTGTATACTCAATTACGTTCACACACACACGCACGCACGACACGCACGCACGCACGCACGCACGCACGCACACACCACCACGCACGCACGCACCACACGCACACAACACACCCACACCACACCACGCACAGCATGCACCACGCATGCACGCACGACACCACACACACCTACAAAAACAACACACACACACACACACATCACACACACACACACACACACACACATACACACACACACACACACACATCACACACACACATCACTTCACACTAACGTTACATCACACAACACACACACACACACACACACACGTGCTTCGTTATATGGATTTTTATCAGTTGGGATTAATACAATGTCAACTAAGACGTTTTAAAAAATTTCTAATCTGAAATAAGAGTGACGTAATCTAATTTTATTTGAAATTTCATAGAGCATCACCATCAGCAAGATTTTGAGGTATAAGCACCTCATCGTCTTCCCCTTGAACGGTTATATTGCAACAACCTATAAAAGTAGCTAATAACCCCTGACGGTTTTTATCAGACACTATTATTATTATTATTACATGGACATGAGGTTAGCCCTAAATTAACTGGTTTCAACACGGCTCTGGAAATGCTGCACACGCTTCAAATCTTTCAGTTCGTTCGCAGAAGTTGTACCGTACTCATTTCTTTAAATTTTATCTGCATTCTGTCTCGAGACTGTAGTACGTTTTCTAATACATAAACAGAATCTTCAATACTGTGATGCGTGTAGCAGCAAAACACATTAGCTAGTTAGTTTCACTTCTATATTATTTGACATCCAAGTCTGACCTGATCATAAATACATCTGTCAAAAAGCTAATTAAACATAACTCCACGGACTGGGCATAGCAAGCAGCGTTTCCAATTATAGCTTTTAGTTAACACAATATTGCCTACAACTACATACAATCGACTAGCACCGCTTTAGCACGAGGATCAAACGAAAACACGCACGCACGCACGCATGTACTCACGCACGCACGCACACACGCACGCACGCACGCACTCATGTATGCATGCACTCACGTACGCACGCACGTACGTACACACGCAGGCACGCACGTGCGCACGCCCGCACGCACGTACGCACGCTCGCATGCACGCACGCACGCACGCACACACATGCACGCACGCACTCACGCACACACACACACACGTACACTCACACGCACGCGCAGCCACCACGCACACGCACACGACAGCGCACACGCACGCACACCACACACACACGCACACCCACACACACACACACACACACACACACACACACACACACCAACACAACACCACACACACACCACACACACACACACACACACACACACACACACACACCCAGACATCATGGCCGATTGTGACAAAACTTGGCCAAAATGAGTTAATAAGTCGATTTACCGATAGTAAAAAGAAAGTCGATTGCAGAACCTTCTATACCTACATATGTATATGTAGGTTGGAAGGTAAAAATTGTAATTAAAGGGATTTCATTTATTTTAATTTAAGTTAGCATCTAGATGTCTATTAATCTTTGTCTGTCATGAAGTTTTAAACTTCTGTTTGACATAGATTATTGATTTTGCGTTCTTATAAAAGAGTTTACATAATTATCCTTAAAAAAACGTTGTTAAATTTATTACATTTTTGTAGGTTGGAAAGTCGTGTGGTGTTCTGCACCAGATATTTTAGGATAAATTATGTAACCCGTTTTATAACAAGTTTACTAGCAAAATACGCAGCATTATAAACGCAAAAACAATAATCTATGTCAATTACACGTTTAAAACTTCATGACAGATAGAGTTAATAGACATTTAGAGGCTTAACTTAAATTAAAAGAAATGAAATGAAATAGTTTTAGGATAAATATGCAACTTCATTTTTACTCGTTCATAATGAAAACAGGCAACATTGAAAAAACAAAAACACTAATCTATGTCAGAATGAAGTTTAAAACTTCATGTCAGATAGAGATTAATAGACATAAATACACGTTATCGTAAAAAAAATTCCAAAGACGCCCTCTTCTATAAAGACATTGATACTATAGCTTCAGCATTTTCAATCATATTTATTTAATTTCTAGATTTATTTCACTTTACATTAAGCTTTATAAAGAAAATTTACGTAAAATTAAACTTTCTTTAAAAATACGTCTACACTTTTTCCTCTAAAATTAACAATTTAGATAACGAAAAAATTTGAACTAACACTTAATTTCTATTTTGGGAATTTTTTGCCGCTAATGACGCGTCGTTTCAAAAAATTGCATAGGAAATAATTAATCGATATATTCAAGGTCTATGTCTAAGTATCTTTATATCGTTAAAATATGATGCAGCTGTTTTAGAAATATTTGATAAAAACCAAAAACTACCCCTAATAACCCCCCCCCCTCCACAGCTGGATTTCTTTCAATATCTAATTAGCTCTAAGCTAAATGAAAACAAGCTTAAATACAAAATATTAAGTACGTTGGTATTTTACATCCACACAGACATCCAGACATGATGTCCGATCTTGGCGAAACTTGGCCAAAAGTTGCAAAATTAGCTAAGTGGATTTAGCGATAGTGAAAAAAAAATCGATTGCATAACCTTCTATACCTGCATAGGTATGTATATGTAGGTTGGAAGGAAGAAAAATTAACGTTCGGAATCCTAGTGATCTTGGTAGTTGAAGAGAAGTCAGCAATTTTATAAAACAGGTTGTACTAAAATTCTTACAATATTATAAAATGAAATTAGTTGTGCAATTATGACGAGCTTGCCTTAATTAATTAATTGGTTAATTTGAAACTTAAACTGAGAACTAAACAAATATGGTGAATTAAAATCAAAAGATACAAATAAATTTGATGTTTAACTTATAAAGGTTACAAAAGTTCACTCATTGTAGAAGTATCTATTTTAATACATATTGACCGTTAACTTCCATTTTACAAACAAGATTTTTAATAATATCTGTCGAAGTCAATCAGCCACATTATTGTATCGTTAACAGAATACAATGTGTTTTCATCAAATTGAATTTTGAAAAACAAGATTATGTAAATTTATAAAAATATTTTTTTTTGTGTATTCAAAATGAATAAAACCAATTTCGCAAATAGCAAAAAATAATACATAACTGGACCTTACACGAAAAGTGATGTATATAGAGCTATTTTAGCAAGATTTATCATCCCACACAAACGGACCCTATTGTACGAAATTGCCTCTCGGACAACTGTGTCCGTCGGTCCATGCAAACACGTATTTATCGAATTTCCTTTACGTCAAATTTTCCCAACCTTTCCCTCTCCATATATTTACGAAAAAAAAAACTCTATCAAAACATATTTGCTCACGTAACTCTAAGTACGTTGGAATACCTCCTCATTTATAATATGATGTAAAAGCGTCCATTTCATGTATGTGTCGCTCTCTCATTCTTACAAATGGCAAGCGTAGTAGAGATAGAAAATTCACGGGTGGAAATATAGAGAAAAATCGAGGACAATACGGATGTTGGACCGGACGAGCAATTTGCTAAAACGATCTACAGCATCTAGTGGAGAAACGACGAATCATTTGTAAGAAATAAAAGAAAATCAGACTATGCTCTTGTAACTTGATACCGAATTGCAGATTTTACCCCTCATATTTAGTACGTTAATTTTAATTTATTTGTGGAAGTATTTCGCGTGAAACTCATAGGAATATTTTACAAATTCGTAAAAAAAACATACAACTTCTTGTGATTAAAAGAATGGATGAAACTATTATAAATCTATCTTGTAAGGAAAATTGAAAGATCGAAACGAAGGATAGAATATAGGATAGATAGGACATCAGATCGTCTTCCAGTCACTTAATTTATACGGCATGTTTACATATGTCGAAAGGAACGGGCGCATTTTAATTGTCGGCATCTGACAGTCAAAGGGTCGCAGCATGCCATGCTCGAGCGTGGCGCCACCATGAAAAAAAGTGGACGAAACGCGAACTCTACAAAACGACCACCAAGACTAAAGCGTCACAAGTATTATCCGATGTATTCCGAGGTGACTCCTTTTACTTCTTTTTTTCTACACTTAAGCGGTTTCTTGTAATAATTTCAAGTTTAAGAATTAAACGCTTAAATTAACCTTAATTCTTTACTATTCACTATTTTCCATTCTATTTAATTTATAAGGCAAAGGTATGCAATAAAAATCATGTTTACAAACAGTTGTTTGTCCTTACTCCTTCCTGCTAATTATTATTTATTACCATACTATTGTTATCAGAATTAATTAGTTACGTTTATTACGCAATAAAAATATACAGAACGTCACTAATCGTGTAATTAGGTAATTTAAACATACGTACACCGTACACAACAAATTAATAAAATCATCATACTAAACTACTAGTATGGATGAGATAATGGATTATGATAGTAATAAAATATGATCAAAAATAAATCTGTACTACGTGGTTAGTGAACAAATGAATTGCGTTTTACGTGCAAAATGTTTTATGTGTCAACTGAGCAAAAATTTTCCCACATCTTTTACCGTTTATACAATTAAATATAACCATAAACTATCGCGTGCATCTGTCGTTGTTAGCGTGAGCCTTTCAAGAAGGATTTGTATAAAATTATGCGTTTATTACATTAGGTTTATCTTAGTTTAACCATCGGTACGTTGTTGGCATGACCAATAACGTGTTAAATCAAAAATAAATGCAAGATTTGCTTTATGGGGAATACATTTCAAAGTGAAGAAGTTGAATAACGATAATGTATAGGAATCTCACAAAAATTATATTCACATAAACTCGAAAAGACTCAAAACCTATTTATTGTTTACTTAGTTGAGTCTAACAAATCTAAAATATTTAAATAGGTGCACGCTTTAGATACGGCTGGATTGTTTAACATAACAGGAAGTAATAAAATTTTTATTCACGTATTTTTACCAAAATTTTCTTATTTTCAAACAAAATGCAATTAATTGTGCATCTAATAAAGTGTCTAACTGTTAAAAAAGAAATTTAGGTACTTTTCCATGCTACAAAATGAAAATTATAATTTTAATAACAATTTTTACCTTCCAACCTACATATACATATACAGGGTGATTCACGTCGATGGTACCTTAGACGTTTACGGAAAACGAGACATAGGATCTGTTTGAAAATTTGGTCACTTACATGGCTGGCTCGGATCTATCGATCTAAAATATTTTCAGCGTTGCGACATTGTCGCTTATGTGGAAAAGTGGCATCACCTTTGATATTTTTAATGAGACGCCCTGTATATTATTACATTTTTGGGTTCGCTATTACTTTTAAATTATTTTTGCTTCACACATTCCTATGCCTATCTTCAACCGTTTTTGAGTAATTAATTAATTTCCTCATTTTTTAGCCAAAACATGGTTTCAATCGAATGTTCATTATTGTGGTGTTTGAATTTGTAGAAAGTTAAAATTCTGGATGTACTCTATGAATAAGCTGTTCATCAGTTCTGAGTAACGAAATTGCTTCCATATTGTACAGGGTCGTTCGAAATTCGTTACGTTTCCGCAAGGTACAAAAATGCAGTAAAGTTCATTATTACAAATGGGATCCCTATATATTATCGAATATTCTGCTAGACAATTGCAGTCCCTTTAAAATGATATATCATGTTCTTATACTTAAACAGTAAGGTTTCCGAAATAGAAGCATGTTTCTATAAAAATCGTACTATTCTGTCTTTTCTGTCACAGTTAGTGCACTAATAGTAAAACATTCGGGTGTTTATTAACGGGAGAAATTTGAAAAGGGCCAAAATAGCAGGAAATTACTACACAATTCAAGTTTTGATAAAACTATTTATTTTTCATGGACAATGTGACCAAATTATAGCGAGAACATGCAGGAAGTTCAACGAAATGTATCCTTAATTTGCGACCAATGGACAAAAGAAAGTTTGTACGATTATACAATAATTTCATTAATTATTAATACCTACTGTTATTTATAAAAAAAGAACGTCAAATAAAAAATTCAGTTAAACATGAATCGCAATGCAAATAATATCAAACACTAACTAACAAAACTAGAAAGCATTTACAATAAATTTTCAAAATGACGACCGTTGGTTTCCAAACATTTCAGAATACGAATAATCGTTGATGAAATTGTGGCCCGCCTTATTTCTGTGGGATCTAGCTTTTCAATGCTCCTGATAACTCGTTGACGCAGGTCTTATTTCGTGAGTACCGGTGTCATATAAACCTTCCTCTTCAAATTACCTCACAAGTAAACATCAAGAGGTGTGAGGTCGGGTGATCTGTTTACGTATAGGAACATGATACATCATTTTAAAGGGACTTTAATTGTCTATCAGAATATTCGACAATATACAGGGTATCCCATTAGAAATAATGAACTTTTCTGCATTTTTGTACCTTGCGGAAACGTAACGAATTTCGAACGACCCTATACAATATGTAACTAATTTCGTTACGCAGAACTGATGAACAGCTTATTCATAGAGTGCATCCAGAATTTCAACTTCCTACAAATTCAAACACGACAATAATGAACATTCGATTGGAACCATGTTTTGGCTAAAAAATAAAGAAATTAATTAATTACTCAAAAACGGTTGAAGATAGGCATAGGGATGTGTGATGCAAAAATAATTTAAAAGTAATAGCAAACCCAACCATGTAATAATATACAGGGTGTCTCATTAAAAATATCAAAGGTGATGCCACTTTTCCACATAAGCGGCAACGTCGCAACGCTGAAAATATTTTAGATCGATAGATCCGAGCCAGCCATGCAAGTGACCAAATTTTCAAAACGATCCCATTACTCGTTTTCCGTAAACGTCTAAGGTACCATTGATGTGAATCACCTGGTATAGGTATAGAAGGTTTTGCCAACGACTTTTTTTCACTATCGCTAAATCGACTTATTAGCTCATTTTACAACTTTTGGCCAACTGTCGTGTGTGTGTGGGTGTGTGTATGGGTGCCTGTTTTCGTTATGAACGTATCAAAAGGAGGTTGCATTGTTATCTAAAAAAATTGAAATTAAAGTTATTTCATTTCTTTAATTTCCGTTTTGTAGGTTGGAAGATCGTGTGGTGTTCCACACCAGATATTTTTAGGATAATTATGCAGTCTCTTTTATAATAAGTTTATTAGGAAAATATGGGTATGACTCATTCGAATTAAGATTTAGGCGGCGTAAATCTTCAGCAAAGTGTCTTTTAACTAACATTTTTATCGGCAGATGTCTCCACATAAATTTTCATAAAATGTCAAAGAAAGTTGAAAATTATTGACTGTTTTTTATATTTTAAACTATAAAAATTATCCAATATATCCACTTATTTTATTGATAGAGTCAAAATTATTTTTGTGCGTCAGTGAACTGTTATAATTTAGGACATGGTTTGATTATAATTGCATACCATCATAATACATAACCTATATATTTATAAGTAAACAAGTACTTTTTTTGTTTATTATAAATTAACTCCTTACTGCACAAATTTTTATTTTTGTATGAAAAAAATCTCTAAGATAGATTTCCGAGTCTAGTAATTAGAAAAATTAGTAAAAAAAATCTTGTTTACGAAAAATATTTATTTAAAAAAAAACTTTATGTTCCATATCTGCTACATTGTACAGGAACAGTCACAAAAATTATAATGATTTTTTGTTTTTAAGGTGCAGTGTTGCATTTCTGCTACACAAAATAAACGTTGTGTTTACATAGGTAGGTAACTTAATTATCTTTATAGAAAGTTCAAAGTACAGTGCATCCCATTTTGGTTGAGACAGCCAGATATCTCGGTTGTTGTTAAAGACAGAACCTTGCGGTTTCCGCGGTCCTGTGCCACTTTTTTGCGAAACTCAAGATGGTTTGAACGGATTTTGCCTAACTTCTTTCGTTTATAAATTACTGGGTGTTTTTGAAAATCCAGACTTTTTGGATCCCCTCCATATCTAAGAAGTTTCTCAGCGATAATGTCAAATTGAAAACTTGTCCCATAGAGAATTTTACGTAGAATCCAGGGCCGCACTCAATTTTTTTTCGGAGTATCGTTATGGAGACAAGACTCAAACTTATGATTTTTTCAATGGAACACCCTGTATTTTATTATCTCATTAAATTACTTATTTTCTTTCCTTCGAAATGATATATAATATATAAACATGAAGTTTTTAAAAATGCTCCAAAATTACTAAAACATTGAATTTTAATAGTGCCATGAGTTTTAAAGTTTTACTACAGAGATTATTATTTGTGATTTTTTTATACTAGGTCATGGATGGTACAAACACTGTTGTTGACTTTTGGAGCATTGTTTTATCAAGTGACTGTGGAGAAATCAACACATATGCTGTCATTATGATAAATTTTGATGCGTTTTATTGTGTTTGTGTTTGGCGATTTTGTTATTTTGTGAAATTCGATAATGGCTGAAAGATTTTTTCAGAACAACGAAAAGTATAATAGCATACAATGTTTCAATCAATGCCATGAAAATGTTGACGAAGCATTAGAATTATATTTAAACAGGTAAACTAGTAATTTACAATAAGACATTGTATGATATATTGTTTTTAAAATGTTAGATATCCAGAGAGGTGTCAACCTAGTCGAGCAACGATATTTCGACTAAAGAATAATTTACTAAATTGAAACCCTTCAAAGTGAATATTGTCCAGCATTTATACTCTGGTGATGCAGTGAGGCGTGTGAATTTCTGTAATTGGTTTTTCAACCAAACTCGAAGGGAGAATAATTTTGAGAGTAAAATCATATGGTCAGATGAATCCCATATAAGCAATGCCGGTTTATTTAACAGGCAAAATACAAGGCACTGGTATGATGAAAACCAACACCTAATTTTTGAGCAACAACAACAGGGTCGATTTGGTTTTAATGTAGCCTGTTTCTGATTAATAATAAAATACCGCATTTTTGAAGGGGCTCTCAACGCGAATAGGTACTTGGCAATTTTAGAAGAAGTAATACCAGAATTCCAGGAGAATGTTCCCCTCGCCTATCTTAATGCCATTTACTTCCAACAAGACGGTGCCCCTGCCCACAATTCGAAGTTGATTGTGCCGTTTTTAGAAGAAACTTTCCAGGACCATTGGATTGGTACAAATGGGCCCATTATGTGGCCTGCAAGGTCACCTGATTTGTCAGTGTTGGACTTTTTTTTTGTGGATTTTTTTGAAAAATAACATATACGGTAAGAGGTACAATAATATTGAAGAACTTCGTGCAACAACAGAGGCAGTTTTCCAGAATTTACAAAATCGCCCTTTCATAATTTTAAATACATTAAGACGTATTAAGAAATTGTGTCAATTGTGTGTTAGGGAAAATGGACATCAATTTGAACAATTCAATGAATAAGTTACCGAATAATTTCGAAATGAAATAGTATGAGTAAATATTTAATTAGTTGCTTATTCTACATTATGAACTTTTTATTACTATTATTTGTTGCTATTAGTTACCTACGTTTTGTGTTTTGTTAGTGAATTAGTGTTAGTATTATTCTTGTTACTTGCATGGAAAAACCACAAGTAGTATTTCTTCAATTTGAACTTCTTTTGTATGAAAAGTCCATAGCCTACTATTAAAAATCAATGTTTTATTATATAACATTTTGAAGAAAAAAAATAAGGAATTTGATCAAATACAGGGTGTTCCATTGAAAAAATCATAAGTTCGAGTCGTATCTCCATAACCAAATGCCGAAAAAAAAATTGAGTGCGCCACTAAATTCTACATAAAATTCTCTATGGGATAAGTTTTCAATTTGTCATTATCGCTGAGAAACTTCGTAGATATGGAGGGAGTCCAAAAAGTGTGAATATTCAAAAACGCCCTGTAACTTATGAACGAAAGTAGTTAGGAAAAATCCGTTCAGGATATCTTGAGTTTCACAAAAAAGTGGCACAGGACCGCGAAAACCGCAAAGTTCTATCTTCAACAACAACTGAGATACTTGGCTGCCTCAACCAAAATAGGATGCACTGTACATTTTAAGCATGGAAGGTCTAGAAGCAGTTCAGGGTTTTTCTTAAACATAAAAGCACTTTACACTTTTCACAAAACATAAAGGTAAATCCTTTGGCAGTTTGCACCTTTCCCTTTTCTCTGAAAAGACTGGCCTGTGTCCTGTGAAAACTTTTCTTACCGGACTGAAGGCAGTGCAGCAGCACTTTTTTTCATTTTCTTAGCAATTTCTCTGTCAGTACTGCTTGAAGGCTTGCCACGCTTACTAAACGAGGTTTGCTAATTGATTTTACACATCCACTCTGCTACTTCAGCTCGAAAATCACACAACGACAGAATATTTTTTCGTTCTTCCCTCCGTAGACACGTCGATAAATCAGCCAGGCATTCACCATACTTACGTCAAGCAAATGGTAAAAAGTTCTTAAATACCACTTCTAAGATCAAATGCGCATCTTATACCGTCCAATCAAACTATCAGCAAGTTCAACTCCCCCCATATATCGATTGTACTCTTTTATTGCCTTTGGACAGGGAACATCTACTTTATTCTTCTCTGCCTTGTCAAATCTTTTAATTTCGCTTTTGGACAGTTCTCCACAAAATGTTGAGATCGAAACAACCGGCTTAGTGTCTTTCAAGACACCGCTGAAATTTTAATTTCTTCTATTTCTGTACTGTATTCACTAGAATTGCCTCTTTTTTCCTTTTTCATCACACCTTCACTAGAAATGGACAATTGGTTATCTTGTTTCTTCGTATTGTCCCAATCGAGTATATACCATTTTTTTTCAAAAAAGTGATAAGCGGTAGAGATGTGTAATAATTATCTAAATATACACGATGGTTTACAGTTTTAGTAACATTTCGTAATAGGCATACTACAACATTAGCACTTCCGCCCAAATCAGGTTCACCTTATAATCGCTTTGAATCGTTGTTTTCGGATCCAGTATAGAGTTGGAAGACATAGGAGTATCCAGAAACTCCACTTACTACAAAAAATTTAAATCACTTGTGTGGCTTTGAAGGTATATACTGGATAAGATAATGTCTGCATTTCGTGGCGCAGAGTTGCTCATCGACGAAAAGATACTTTTCAAGTGGTTCTTCATTAGCTGCTTTTCTTGAAGAATCCAATTTTGAGTTGTCATTGAAATGACGATTTTCACGTATTTTTTCAAATGTTCTCAAGCTCATTATATCCATCACTTTATTATAGTCAATTTCACTAAACCAATAACTTCTTATACTTGGCAAATGAATTATCGACATATATAAGCAAATGCCTATGTATTTTCGCACATCGCTAGAGACGAAATTTGCTGGTTTCGAAGGGTTTTTTTGTACTGAGTACAGATTAATTTGTTGTGCAATTTCATCTATCATGTCGTCCGTAAAGAAATGTTAAAAAAAATTGTGTGAATGTGTAAGCTGTCTGATTTCTTTTGGTAAGGAAGTATTACCTCGAAATTCTAATTCATCTTCTTGAATTGTCAAATTACCTTTTGTCCATTTTAAATTTTTCAAATTGTATGGAGGAACTTTTTTTTTGTTTTACTTTTTTTTTATTGACGAAAATTTACTTGATTGCCCTGATGTTGTCGCTAGGTTAAGTACATCTAAGTTTTCGTCTTGTTCAGAGACTTCCTGTTTATCGCTACTGTAATTTTCCGAATTGTTTTCTGGTTCAAGAATAATTCCATCATCAAATTGTACTGTCAATTTCGTCTAAATTATTTTCATTTAGAAATGGAATATCATCTTCAAAATCTAACGGTTCCGGATCTTCCTCTAACCAATCTTCGTCATTTCCTAATCCATCTTCACTAATTTCACTCAGATGTGTTGCTAGGTACTCTAATTCTTCATCTGTTCGTTTATTTTCGATTTCAAACTCTCCATTTCTGTAAGTAAAAATGCTAATGCTCAATGTTGCACATTTACTACATAAAATTTAATTCTTGATAGATTTTATTTTTTTTTGACATTCTACATAAATGAATTCAAAGTAATAATTTTCATACCTCTAATAATGAATGTCTACCTGTAAGTAACAATTTTCTTAACAAAAACACTTTATAATACACTTCCAATTAGCAACTGCACGTGGGATGCAACAGTTGGCGCCGTCGATGACTGATCTAACTAATGTTTCCACTAACCAAGTCGCAACAAGCGAGCAAGCTGTAGCCAATGAGGATCTAATATTAACGTAGCAAATGTGCAACAACGTGCAACTACACATTTAAACGAATTATTCCAATATAAGAAACTGTAGCATTTCTGCTACACTGCGCAGTAATGGGTTAAATCATTTCAGGTAGAAAAATTGATAAAAGTTTATTATTCTCAAGATTTATAGCAACTCTTCTAGAAGCATAATTCTTACTTTGTAATCGACTTAATTCTCGTAGATACATTACGATAACACAAATATCGATAGCTACATTTGTGATTATTTCATTCTTCTAGAAGAAAGTGTAATGTAGTTCGTGAAGTAGAGTATTGTAGAGTTATCAATATGTCATGTAAAAATTAGAATATTTGTATTACATTGGAATTAAATTAACTAAATTAAAAAAAAAATTATTCACTATCAGTATCACTCTCAGAAGTGGAATCGTTAACAGATATAATTAATGGTTGCACAACCTCAAAATGTTTTTCATTTTCTCACCACTCTAACATAGACACTTCGGCATGTTTAATGCATTTCTGCCAATACGTCCCATCGATTAGATTAAATTAACAGTGATATTGTAATACTCTGTGTCCACACGTGTGCTATTTTATCTATTTCGTGCACCTTTGGTGTCACATTTTGTGCAACTAATTGCAGTAATTCTTTATTAAACATGATAGGCTTTAATAGAAAATTACATATTTATTCCTTCTTAGATGAATTATTTGGAATTTTTTCTAGAAGTTTGGAATGACAACTAGCATTGTCCATTACAATTAAAGATGGTTCTTTTAAGTTTGCAATTAAATTATTTTCAATTGTGCAAACAACTCCACACACATATATCCACGATAGTCTGCACTTTGTGACTTTGTAGAAAACAAAAGTGAAGCATCGGAAATAAATCCATCTACATGTAATAACTAAATTACAATAAACATTTTTCCTTCGCCCATTGACTTCTTCTTTCCTTAGATTTATCATGCTAGCTTCTTTTGTGCGGTTCTCGACTGAAAATCCAAGTTTCATCTAATTTTATAATTTGTGTAATTTTTCTCCTTTATTTTTGTAATATTCTCTTAAGAATCGTACACGATTGGTAGCAATATGTGATTGTTCCAGTAAACCTCCCCTACCATCATCCAATTTATATAAAAACCAAAGGAATATAAGAGACGTCTTAAACTTGATCTACTAAATCGAAAACTTCACTACTACTTAATTCTTTTTGTAATGACGGAAGCGTAACATGTATACCTAGAAAAACAGATATAGTACTAGACATATCTTGCATGTTTGTATTTACATTTTGAATGCATTACATAAATTTCTCCTACCAGCAGCCTTCACAAAGTCATGATCTTCGGTGGACTTAGATTTCGTAGATTTTCTCCGTTTAGCTGATGACTGTGAAGCTTTATCTCCTTTTTGGCCACCTGTAACTCTTTTTTATAGCTCTAAATGTATTTATACTAACCAGACATGCCTCAGATGTGGGCTAAAAGTAGTCCTTCCAACTATCTTATTTTACACAATAACGTACTACACACCTGCATAGTAGATCCAAACTCAAAAAGTGCGGCTGGATTATCACGTTCCCGTTCAAAATAATGAAGCACGTTCATAACTACGAGTTGCACTTGAGGTTTAAGGTAGTTTAAGAGAAGGGTAGAAAGAGAGAGAGAGACGGAGAGAGATAGAGAGAGAGCGAAAGAGGGAAAATTATGTTTTTTATTGTAGAGTTACATTGATGGGTCATACCCAACCTTACTTGTATCAAACTTTAGGCGATATTGTAAAAACAAGATCAATCATCTGTGTGAAACGGTCGTTTAAAACTTCAGGTTAGATAGATGTTAATAGGCATCTAGATGCAAACTTAAAAAAAATTCCAAAGCCGCCAGCTTCTATGAAAATGTCGATAATACTGCTTAAGCATTTTCAATCATGTTTATTTAATTTTTGCATTTATTTCCCTTTACATTAATGAACTTTATAAACAAAAGTAATGTAAAATTAAACATATACACATTTTATTATAAAATTAATCATTATTTAGATATTGAAAAAAATTGAGCTAACTCTTAAACTCTACATTTAAAAAAACATAACTAATCTATATTATTATGGTCTCTATGTTGGTATTTTTATATTTTTCAAATACACAGCAGTTTTAGAATTTAATAATCATAAAAAACGGCTCCTAATACACCCTCCTTCTGTGCCCCTGAATTTCGAAGAAAATCTAATCAGCTCCAGGAGAAATGAAAACAAGCTCAAATGTCAAAATTTTAAGAACGTAGATATTTGCGTTCTGGAGATACAGTAGATACTAACATACATTCACACACATACACGCACCCACTCACGCACGCAAATGCGCATACACATACGCACGCACGCTCGCACACTCTCTCGCACAAACACACACACACACACACACACACACACACACAACACACACACATATTTCAACATACAACTACACATACGCACATACGCACACACGCACCACACACCCAACACGTACGCACGCTGCACACACACGAACATACGCACACACGCACACACACACATTCACACACGCACACGCACACAGCACACACACGACACACACACACCACAAACGCACACACGGACACACGCACACACACACACGCACACACACACGCACACACGCACACACGACACAAGCACACACACAGCACACACGCACACACACACACACACACACACACACACACACACACACACACACACACACACACTCACACACACACACACACACACACACACACATCTCGGCGAAACTTGGTCAAACATTGCAAATAGCATTCTATATCTATATGTATATATATATATATATATATATATATATATATATATATACATACATACATACATATAGGGACAGTTGGACACATATGGCAAAAATTTGTATTATTGAAATTTATGAAAAATTCTATTGGCGGTTCGTTTCTGCATGTCTGACAACAAAAAATTCAATTGTGACGTTTGTCACGTGACCATAGATTTGTCGGGAATTTTGAAAAATGTTAACTGTGATGCCGATAAATGGGTCAAATTGACATGATATCGAAAAATTGATTTAAGAAAATGTATTTAGAATGCAACAAAGACCCCATATACCAATGTTCAACCAAATCAGAAAAAAAATACCGTTTATTCCCCTCTGCTTTTATTACGAAACATCATAAAATCTTGCTTTACCTTTACCTTTACCTTTACTTTTAATAAGATAAATTACATAATTTTAGGTATCTCAAACTATGAGGTGCACTTTAAGGAGCAATAATTTTCATCTTCATAAGCCGAAATGTTTGATTTTTCCAAAACCAACTTATTAAATTTCGAAAATATCGCTAATTTCAAATGTACTAACCAATATTAAATTTAATAAGGATAAATAATGTGTTGCTAAGTTTTAATTACAAATATTAGTTCGTTTACATTTTATTTACCGGTTAAAAATATTTGATCAGCTCATGCGCTTTAATATATAGGGCATGAACGCAACCAGCGGCGAGGCTAAATCGTATTTTTTTAATTTTCCTCTCACAAATTGTCTATTTTACAAATATTTGATTAATTTTGACCTAAAATTATGTAATTTATATTATTAAAACTGCTTCCAGGTAAAACAAAATTTTATGATTTTTCTTAATAAAAGCAGAGGGGAATAAATGCTATTTTTTTATTTTTGATTTCTGATTTGGTCGAAAATTGGTATATGTGGTCTTTGTTGCATTTTAAATACATTTTCCTAACATAATTTTTTGATATCTTGTCAATTAGACCCATTTTTCGGCATCACAGTTAATTTTCAAAATTGCCAAATCTATGGTCATGACAAATGTCACAATGGATTTTTAGTTGTCAGACATGCAGACAAACCGCCAATAAATTTTTCAGAAATTTCAATAATAGAAATTTTCCCATACATATATATATATATATATATATATATATATATATATATATATATATATACGTAGGTTAGAAGGTAAAAATTGCTCCGAACAGGTCAAACCAAAACCCGATAACTCGTAGAATACACCAAATAAAACCATGATAATCTTTGTTATGTACAGCGGCAATAAGTGTTATCGTAAATTTGTAAATATCTGGTGTGGAATAACACACTACCATCCAACCCGTAAAGTGGCAATTTACTGAAATGAAATTATTTGGGTTGTAATACGTTCATAATGATAGCAGGGAACATTGTGAAAACAACAACAATAATTTATGTCAAATGGATGATTAAACTTTATATCAGATAAACGCCAGCTTCCATAAAAATATGGATCATACTGTATGCGCGAAACAACGTATACTGAAAACTGAAGCTCTATTAAACAAGATATATGAAATAAGAGAAATTCAAGTAATGTTAATTTTAAGTTTTTCCGCGATAAAAAGATGTATTCAATGTGCTCCCCATTGCCGGTCCAGGCAGTACACATAGCACTTAAAAAAATTGCCAAGCATGTTTGTAAAAATGGACTGTTGCATGCTTCTGAAAAGGTAAAATTTTTCTGAGATTATTAATAGTTGGTGACTGTTTATCGTAGCTTCTTTCCATTCCACATGCATAATCCAGAGTTGTTAGATCAAGTGAATGAGAAGGGCAAGGAAAGTTCGTATTACGGGAAATTATGCGGTCTCCAAAATTTTCTTGAAACAGATCTGAGGATACTTTCGTGGTGTGGCAAATAGCTTCATCCTGTTGAAACCATTTGCTAATAAAGTAGATGTTTTTGGCACTAAAGAATTGTTTGAGGTCAATCAAAGTAGTGTCAAGCTTTGTTCTCTATATCGCATGTGATTTAGGGTAACGGATTTTCTACACCCGTCTTCCACGAAGTAAAGACTCAATAAGCCATTACCTGTCATTGTGCACCAAGTTGTTACACGACCACTACGAAGGGGTTCCTCTGTGATGATCCCTAGTTTATTGATAAATCCATTTAGATGGATGTGGCATCCGTTCGGAAACCACACCTTGAAAGGAATAAGGGTTGTTCACAAATCATTTTTAAGACTGAAGTACAGTACACCGCTCTAGATTGCTTGTCTTTATTATTTGAGCGTTGCTCAATCTGTATTTTATAGAAAAAACACTAACCTTCTTAAACATTCTTCGTGTAGATGTTTCACTCAAATTCATTTTTAGAGATGTTCCGTGGGTAATTCTATTGAAATAGCCTCCAATTGGTTCGCATTAGTTTTCGCGGTAAATTGACGACCAGTATAGCTTATACGTTGAGTTAGAATACTTCCCGTGCATCAAAATTTTACAAAGGCCCTTAAAAAGTGCTTATTAGTCGGTGGTGGCTTTTGAAACTCTTTCCGAAATGGGTTGGCAACCATTGACAAACTAGGCCCGTTGGTTGCCGTAAGAGCAAAAATAGTGTTTAATAAAATAGTGTGTTACGTTGTAAGTCGAACCTGTTTTGACAGCTTCTTCAAGTAAACAGTGTGTACAGATACCATGACAACTGTTGTCACTCATGGCACTTGAACTTCATAAAGAAATGTTATGTGAAACTAAATTATCTTTAAAAAATATGTCCACATATTTTCTTATAAAATTAATCGTTATTCAGATATTGCAAAAATTTGAACAAACACAAAATCTCACATTGGCAATTTTTTGCCGCATCGTATCAAAAAATTACGTATAACATAATTGATTGATATGTTTGAATACGCAGAAATATTTGATAAAAACCAAAAACTGCCTTAATAAACGCCTCCTCACCGCACGCACACACGCACTCACCCCCTCTCATACGCTCACACACTCCACACACAAACATACGTACAATAACTATGACTGACTAAATGGACCTTTAATAGCAAAGTTCAGAAATTCAAATTTGTTTATATTTTTCTCAATTCCCATTTTCTAATTTTTGTTTTAAGAGATTTTCACATTAAAAATGTTTCTATTATGTTATCAATGCGTAGTACGTTCCCAATTGAGAACAATGGTATGTTGGATGCATTAAACAGCACACATGTAAATCATTTGTTATCCTAAACACAATTTATTTAAAAAAAATATATTTCAAAGACTTGGCGCCAAAAAAAATGTGTTTTTGTTCAAGTTTATTCAATATCTGAACAACAATTAATTTTGTAAGAAAATGTGAAGACATATTTTTTAAAGATAATTTAATTTCACATAACTTTTATTTATAAATTATTTTAATACGAAGCCAAAATGCCTTAAATATTAATTAAATAGAATTGAAAGTGTTTAAACTGTATTACCGATATTTTTACAGAAGCGCGCAGCTTTCGAATTTTTTTCAAATTGGCCTCTAGATGTTTATCAATCTGTGATGTTTTAAACGTCCATCTGACATAGATTATTGTTTTTGTTTTCACAGTGTTGCCAATGTCGTTATGAACGTATTAAAAAAGGAGGGCGCATACCCCAAAAATTTATTGTTATTAAAATTATTCAATTTCTTTCAATTTCCACTTTGTTGGTTGGAAGGTCGTGTGTTATTCGACACCAGATATTTCCTATACATCATAATTTGATATGATTTAGTTACTACGCAACATTGCCAAAACTGATTTGAGACATTTAGTTCATTTTGGTAAAACAGCAGTGTGATGTTGGTCAACTATCCACTTGTCAAATGAAGTAAACTGTTGTTAAACATTTTTGCAATCGTTACTTTTAATACATAAAGAGAAAGTGGTATACAACTAAATATGTAAACTTTGTTGCTTATGTATTTAATTTGACATTTGTTAACAAATATTTCAAAATTTAATTTTTTCTAATGTTATGCAAACGATTGCAAAAAAATTTGTTCGCAACACGTGCGCTGTCACCTTATTGGTGCTTGGCCTTATGTTTTATCCCTCGGCTACGCCTCGGGTAAAATAGAACGCACCAAGAAATGTGTAAACAGCGCACTAGTTGCGAAAACTACTATTGGAAATGTCCCCAGATATATCCTATTGAATTAAAAATACGAGGTAAACATAGAACGAGGTCTTCATCCACGAATTGAACACCGTACGATTCAGCTCACCTATTTCTAAAGTTCAAAGGAACGTTTATTTGTTATAAATTAGTACTTGAAGTAACAAGGACAGAGATTACTGTGCCACCTTAATTCAAAGTTCTGAATATATGTATTTTCGAAGAATTGTATATTATTGTTAAGTAACCACACTTTAAGGGTGTTAAGCAAGCCAACTAATCTTTCGTTAGATGTTTCTACTATCGAAATCATGGAAAGGTATGTAAAACTCCGCCTGTCAATATGGCACTCATCTCTTTTAGTAACAAATGTCCTATTAAACCTACGTATCTTGCAACGACAACAATAATTGAAATAAACGCAATAATCATATACAATTTGGGTTGTAGATATAAAAGAGGCTCTTAACTGTCACACGTAGTAATTGATTTCAAGAGAATAGTTGCGAGGAAGAATAGTGTTACATAACATCTCTTTTATTTTAGTTTATCGCTGTCGTAGAATTTCAACAAAATCTAGACCCTTTACACAAAAATTTGGTAATTGTAATTAAAAATTATTATTAATTTTATTAATTATAATAATTTGGTAATTGAATATTCGCAAAATAAATGTTTTTCAGTTTTGGATTAGTGTTTTTACCTGAATCACATTAAAATTCAACTCAATAAGAATTTCCGTTTCATTTAACACAATGACAGTGTAAAACCAATTGCCATTGTTTAAAATTTGGTGAAAGGGATAAATAAAATAAAGGAATAAGACTTGGCCAGACAGACAAACGTTATATAAAGGGAAAACTTTATAAGAAATCAGGTCAGTTTGTACTTCGGTTGATCATAGTCCCTACCACGCTTAAGAGCTCTTACGGTTTTTATTGCACAACTAAAGCAATCCAAAAAAGAACTTAGCGTTTTCGCGTTCAACGGTCCGCACATCGTGATCTTCGCCGCTTCGGAGTTGGATCTGTCACTGCTTGCATACAGATAACACGAAGAAGCGGTCATCAAAAGAGAATCCACAACCTAGCAGCAAGCAGGAGTCGCAGGATGCAACAGGATAATGCGAAGAACAAAAGCCTCCTGGACACCGCCAACACAGGGATCGACGTCGGGCAATAAGCAATAGTTATCAGTTAATAAGAAATATTTTTTCTTTTAATTAATTTATTGATTTAATTTAACATCTGGGTCTCTGATTTCCAATCCTTTTTTCCTCGGTGTGTGAAGTTGCATCTCGGCGGCAACCCGGCCTCTCGTTAAAGCACTCTTTTTTTTTTTATTTCCGTAACCTAACTGACAACAGTCATAATGGTGAAGCACGGTCGCCACCGTGCAACACTCACGGTTGTGTCCCCAACCCTCCACACCGCCGTCCACCTACACAAACATATTCACACACCCTCGCCTCGCTGCCACCATCCTCACGCACACGCTCCCATTCAAGCTCCTCATCCATTTGCATCTCATCTACACTCCTACATCTCTACACGTTCCACTGCCTCCACATAGCTTTTACACAAACCCACTAAACACAAACACAAACCCGCCCTGCTACGTACTCCCGCCGAGCCACCTATACCTTCTGTGATTCCCACACCCGCTGCCCCTAATTCTCATTCTGCACGCTCCCAATTCTCGAGGTATTGCATCCGCAATATTCCCAAACCATCACCACCCGGAAAACCCTCAACAATTCCTTGCAATCCCTTAATCTTCCCTGATTGAATTTAACATTTAATCATAACCATACCTGTCTCCTAGAGACCTCCTCTCATGCCGGATGGTACACAGCTTAGGCTGTGGCTCCACTTCGGTGATCGTACCGTTGCCCTATCCCAACCATCCGGTCCCCGTTCCTCCAACTCCAATCCTAGACCTCCCTCTTTTTCCTGAGTAATTCGTCACGAAGATAAGGACATCCTAGCCGAAGAGATCCGGGGTACGATCGATCTTCCACACGTGATCAAGGTCGTTCGTATCACCTCTAAGGCAAAGAACACTCCCACATCCTTAGTGAGCGTCATCACCTAATCCAAAACCATCCTTGACTTCCTCCTCGCACGCGGTGTCGTCATGTTTGGGCGACACTGCCGTTGCGAACTCTCCTTATCCCACAACTTCTCCCCAAGTATTGCTCTACCTGCATGCAGGTAGGTCACCTACCTCCTACAAATCCATCTCCCTCCTAAATTGCCTCGGAAAATGATTCGAGCAGATTCTAGGCAGGAGACTCAGAGACCACCTCCGAATTCAACGAACTACTTCCCAACAGCCAATTTGGCTTCCGTCCCAACGGAATGTGTCACGATCCCTTGTTGAAGCTGCTTACGGAAACCACCAGAGCATTCAATCACATTCAATGCAATCTGGCTGTGTTTCTGGACATTAAGGAAGCATTTGACAGGGTCTGGCCTCCGGTCTCCTACACAAGATAATTTTCAACATACAGCAAGCGTACCGCAAGGTTCTGCCTTAGCCTCGATCCTTTACACTATCCTAGAATCCGACATTCCCGAAGGTACACAACCTGGAATAGTCATTGCGCAGTTTGCGGATGACACCGTCTTTTAGGCGGTTAAACGTAACAGCGGAACGGCCTCCCGCCTCATATCCAAAACCCTCCGAAATTCTCCAACTGGGCGAACCCGTGGAGAGTCTCCGTCAATCTCACCAAAACACAAACAATCCTGTTCCGACATCCAAACTACACCGAAGATAAGTTCCTAATCCTAGCCAACAGCAATTTTTCACTCACCCTGAATCAAAAAAGAGTCCCACTCCAACAACAAGTCACCTATTTAGGAATCCTCTTCACCAGAACCCTCAAATAGCTCCCCGATGTACAAAGAACACTAAACAGGATATGATAACCGAGCAAACCTACTGGGCGCCCTCCGGGGTAGAGTCAGAGGTTGCCACTACAAAACACTACAACACACCTATAAAACACATAAGCCCTGTTATGGATTTCCGAGCACCCACATACATTAACATAAACCTTAATCACCTCCCTACTATCGCTTCCTGTGAACGCCGAATACTCAGGCGCATACACAGGTTACTTCAGAGGTACCCAAACAACCTCACAATACAACACGAAAATACACCACCCATCACACGCAGAATACAAACAGTACAGAGAAACTTTGCATACAAAAGAATCTTTGGCGACACAATCCCAACCCAAGAGATTCCTGTCACTCCTCATAATAACTACTGTTTTCCTAAATTCCCACGGAAAAAACCCAAACCAAAATTCAACCACACTCCCCCCGCGATCCTAACTCAACTCCTTGACGAGCTCCCCGAGGAGATAACAGAATCCCTATATAATTTTCACCGTCCCCATCCCCCCGTGTATTCGATGACGACCTAGCATGACACCGGCAAACGGATCGGATTAACCACACTAATCACGCTCCCCCCACTAAACAACACGCACACTTACACCATTATCACAAATATTCAGCTGAATCTAAATCTTTTTTTCTTTTTTTTTACACCAAAAATAACCACCTCTCAAGATTGTAAACTATACAATAACACAAAGCATCGCACCACCAACAAGAATGGATTGACAAGGGATGAAGGGGAGAAGGACTCCTGAAGAGACTACGACTAATATAGTATATATGATATATATATATATATATATATATATATATATATATATATATATATATATATATATATAAGTAAATACTAACCATATGCATGAGCACACTAACAAAAAAAAAATAATAAGAAATCGTTTAGTAATGCTTTGGTTACCTAAGCGTGTGGACATCTATCTTTTAATTTTCTTATTTTAAACATATGGATTGTAAATAGAAGAAAAGTGCTAGCAGAGTTCCAAGAAACTCTCAAAGATCAACTAAGATAAGAGCTTTAACAAAATCACTATACGTATCATTGAAGTGAAATGATTAAGTAAAAATAACGTAATATCATCAATAAGACTAATCTTCTTAGGTAATGTTTCACCCAGTCGTAAAGACCACGATTAATAGTAACTCTTTACTAGAATTAGACAAAGAAATTGATATATCTTTTAATTGTATGGTATTTAGGACCTCGGATAGTCGAAGTGAGTGATAAGGGATGTTGAATGGAGTAAGCGCACTTATAGCCTAGTATACAATTCATATTCAGATGTGGTATGTTTACAACAAACACTTGCTCTAAAAAACCTAATTATAAATTAATTATTTACTAAAATATTGGTGTGAAACACCACACGACCTTCCAGACTACAAAGTGGAAAATAAAATAAAACCATAATTTTAATAATAATAATTGTTTAGCATAATCACACAACCATAATACGTTCATAACGAAAACAGGAAACATGTTAAAAACAAAAACAATAATCTATGTTTGAATGACGTTTAAAATTTGGTCAGATAGGAATTAATAAAGATAAATACATGTTAACCTAAAAAAAATTCCAAATCCCGCAAGCTTCAATAAAACGTCGATAATACAGTTTAACCATTTTCATTCATATTTAATTAATTTTTAGACTTACTTTGGGTTATATTAAGAAACTATAAACAAAAGTGATGTAAAATTAAATTTTCTTAAAAAGTACGTCTACATTTTTATAAGATCACTCTTTATTCAGATATCGAAAAATTTTGAACCCGCTGCTTACATTACTTACATTGCTTACATTGCTTACATTGCTTACATTGCTTACATTGCTTACATTGCTTACATTGCTTACATTCCTTACATTGCTTACACTGCTTACATTTCTCACGTTGCTTACATTGCTTACATTGCTTACATTGCTTACATTGCTTACATTGCTTACATTGCTTACATTGCTTACATTGTACATTGCTTACATTGCTTACATTGCTTACATTGCTTACATTACATTGCTTACATTGCTTACATTGCTTACATTGCTTACATTGCTTACATTGCTTACATTGCTTACATTGCTTACATTGCTTACATTGCTTACATTGCTTACATTGCTTACATTGCTTACATTGCTTACATTGCTTACATTGCTTACATTGCTTACATTGCTTACATTGCTTACATTGCTTACATTGCTTACATTGCTTACATTGCTTACATTGCTTACATTGCTTACATTGCTTACATTGCTTTTTGGAAATAAATTATGTATTTTGTATTGCAAAAAAATGTCTTCTATTTTTTGATTAAATGGGTACATCATAATGAGAGTTGCTATTGATGAGACTAAAAAAATATAGGGTATAATATGGTGTCTGCAGGTTTTCATATGTTGGTTAAGCTCTTCAAGGCGAAGATCTATTGGTATCATATTACAATTCATACAAATCAATTTCCAAGGTTAAAGTTTATTGATAAGGTATTGAGAATGTATCATATTACAGTTCTTATGTTACGCTCTTCAAGGTTCTTAGAAATAGCAAAATAAGCATTCTTAAACAATGACTCATGTATGTGCATGCATAGGTCAAGGTGAGTATTGTCGGACTTCGTGCATGCTCGGTATTGCTCGGGTATCCTCGTGGAGTCTACGCTTCTATATAAGTTGAAATTTTATAATCACATGTCATTAGCTTCGATATCATGTTTTTATAAAAACTATATATGTGGAAGCATTGTTTTTGCACAGTAAAATCGCTTACGTATTTACTATCGTAATAGTGTGCGTAAACCTAATCAGAAAATCAGTTCTATTTGTTTAAATGTAGCGTGTAAAAATACTGCACGATTGCATTAGCGAATATACAACGCGCTAACCAAGACAACCAGACAAATATAGAAAAGTAATGGTTGTTATAATTGATGTGCAAGGATTCAAAACAGCAAGAAATATATTTACACCTAATGAACTAGCGATATATAATGGAGAGCAAATTGCTCATTATGGATATACTTCTCCACATCTATTGCTTCGTATACTTAGTGATTTCATTAGCAACAGAAGGAAGGAGAAAAGGAAGAAGGAGGAGAGAAGAGGGAGAGAGAGAGAAGGAAGAAAAGAAGAGAGGAGAAAAAGAAGAGAAAAGAAAAAAAAGAAAAAAGAAAGAGGAATGAAAAAAGAAGGAGAGGGAAAGAAAAGGAGAGATAAAGAGAGGAAAGAGAAATAGAAAAAGGAGAGAAAAGGAGAAAGAGAGAAGGAGGAAAGAAGATGAGAAGAGAGAGGAGAAGAGAGAGGAAGAGATTGGAATAACAGTTTTTGGAGAGATTGGTATTAGAGAGAAAATAGAAAGAGAAATTGAAGTACAAGTGATGAGAGGATCATTGCATTGTAAAAACAGTAATGCGGAAAACAGAAATTGTAAGCCAGAAAGGATAGAAAATATATGAAGTATAAAATAATAAAATATTTTAAGGAAACTGTACTTTACACCTGTTTCTGTAAATACATGTCAAAACAACTTATTTAACATACCGTTTTAGAAACGAATTGTGTACCCATCTGATAACTTAAACAGTGATGACTAATTGCAGCTTACAGACATAATTTAAAAACATTTTACAATGCTAAAACGTGATTAGTTTATGTAACATTGTTGAATTTACATAGAAAATAATATGATATGTTTAATAATAATTAAGAACATGTTAAGGAGTTCATACTTTACTATTACATGTTTTTTCTGATAACAACTACATAATAAATAGGAAAATTTGGAACGTTTATGCAGTGAGTTGGCTGAAGCCAACAACAATTGTATATTGTAAAATTGTAAAGGTACCGAAAATTGAATAAGTATAAACTTGATAGCTCAAAGCAGATATCGTTTTTCCAGACAGGCATAAACAGTACAAAATAGGTACCCGTTTTCCGAAAACAGCTCAATAACAGACCTAACACCGGTACCCGTTTCTCAAAAACAGAAGCGGTAACTGTTTCCCACAGAAAAGCTCAACGGAGCAGACTGAAAGCAGCTTAAGTTCTCATTACTCAAAAAAATTTTTACTACAGCTAAAACAAATTTGAGTGACTGTTCAATTTGCACTAGAAAAGTGAAATGATCTACGTTAAGAAAAAAATTGAAAACATCTGGAAGTCTGACTTACTCATGTTCTCATGTATAAATTTCTGCATCAACTAAAGCAGTCATTTTTTGCAAATTTTAAGTGCATGTTGCGTTACAAATTGATTTATTGTAAAATATCATGCATATAAAGGAAGTATGAAAATATAGTACAGTTAAAAGTGAAAAAAATCTTGCGTTAAGTAAAAGTCAAAACAGTTCCCAAATCTGAAAACTTTACGCCATATATTTATACAAATGACACAATTGCATTCATACATTTGCAAATCCCGTTCCAAAATTGTAATGTATATTGGTGACTAAGATAAATATAGAATGTTCGCATTCACGCCTGCAGACAATGCTTTCAAAGCAAAATAACTGCGGTTATTATCCTACAATTCTTGAAGCAGTAATATTCATTACGCTAAATTTGTTTAGTCTCATCAATAGCAACTCTCTTCATTATGATGTACCTACTCTTCATTTAGTCAAAAAATAGAAGACATTTTTTGCAATAAAAAATGTATAATTTATTTCCAAACAATTATACACAGATAATGTTATTATTTTTTTTTACAGAAAAGTTAAATTAGTTGCCTTTCCTACAGCCTTTCCTATAATCTGGTGATGTACACGTCTTTCTCAGCCAGATATTGTTTAAACTTATCAATGCGATCTTCTTTTTTGGAGTATTCATAAAATCGTAAGGGAAGTATGCACTTAAAGTTCTCGGTGTCAATGATAATATGTTTACCATACTTCGTGTCGATAGTATTCATATCAATCACTTTATATTTCCTTCTGAATATTACTACATCACGATTCTTCATGGAGAGGGGAGAGTGTGCTTTGAGAATTGCATCAGTAAGCCAATCTGCATCTGAGGATGAGTAACTGCTACCATCAGTAGATGCTGTCCATTTTTCATATCGCTCCAGGAATGATATTGCTGCTTGCATTCTAACGACTTTACTTGCTCGCAATTATACTAGGACTAAACACTGCTGAAGAAATGATTCATATGTAATTTACATTTGGTGGGGTTGTAGTATGACCTTGGTCTACTTTTAGCATAGACAACAACCTATCATCCTTTTTGTTTCCATAAACTGATTCTATTTTTATATCTCTAAGAAATGTGATATGATACCCCTGCGGGTCTATCTTTTCGTTTGAGCACTCTATTTTTAGACTTCTAAGAGTTGTAATATACCATTTGACCTTGGTTTACTTTTTAGCATAGACAACATTCTTCTTGTTTCCATACACTGATTCCATTTTTATATTTCTAAGAAATGTAATATGATAAACCTGAAGGTCATTACTCTTTGACCTTCAAAGCTCTAAATTTAGATTTCTAAGAATTGTAATATGATGGCCTAGCAATTTCTATTTTTAGCTTTAAATTTTGATCTATATGTTTCCTTGATTTGAGTACAGGTTTAAACTTGTTAAATACCCACCTTGTCCTACTTTTAGTTTAGTTCACCTTCACACAATTTAGTTAACGTAAGTACCATTTGACCTTGATCTACATTTTAGCATACATACATACATAACAACCTGTCATCTTCATGTTTCCATGAACTGATTCTATTTTTAGGTTTCTAAGAAATGTAATATGATACCCGTGCAGGTCATTACTCTTTGACCTTGAAACTCTATTTTTAGATTTCTAAGAATTGTAATATGATACCCGTGCAGGTCATTACTCTTTGACCTTGAAACTCTATTTTTAGATTTCTAAGAATTGTAATATGATCATGATGATGATGATGACCTTGCAGTTTCTATCTTTAACTTTAAATTTAGATTCTTTGTTCGAAAAGAAAAATTTCTGCCTACTAGGGGTAGCTGCCCCAATTTAATATATGTGTTAGATACGTTGAAAAGTCAACAGCGGGTGTTGGGGGGGTTTTTAAATTTATTTTTCGCAAATTCTGGCCTGTTTTCGAGAAAGTTAATTTCTTTGTTTGAAAAATCTGCTTAAAAATATTTCTATCACCTACTAGGGGTAGCTTTTACATTAGGAGTAGCTTCCCGAATTTGATATATGTGTTAGTACGTTGAAAAGTCGATAGGCGGAGTTGGGGGTTTAAATTTATTTTGGCGAATTCTGGCCCGTTTTCGAGAAAAATTGATTGTTTTGTTTCAAAGGACTCGACTTAGAAAAATCTGCTTCAAAAATATTTCTGTCACCTACTAGGAGTAGCTTTTACATTAGGGGTAGCTGCTTCACGCATTACTTTCGTCATATTTGCCTATAAAAGGTTTACTGAATCATGCACACGCAAGAAAGCCTTTTATTATAAACTAAGTAATGTCATACGATACGCCTACAGGTCAATAATCTTTGATATTGATCACCCTATTTTTAGACTTCTAAGAATTGTAATATGATGATGACATTGCAATTATTATTTTTAGCTTTTGACCTTGACATACAAATTTCCCGCCATAATGTTGGAACGCAGAGTGGCCTTGTAATATGATGATGATGATGACATTGCAATTTCTATTTTTAGCGAGCTCCAAAAATGTAAATTTCCCGCTAAAAAAGTTTGACCTTGAAGAGATCCAAAAGCTTACATTTCTCACCACCAGAAGGCAAGTGACCTAGAATTGGTTCAGAACACAATGTAAGCAATGTAAGCAATGTAAGCAATGTAAGCAATATAAGCAATGTAAGTAATGTAAGCAATGTAAGCATTGTAAGCATTGTAAGCAATGTAAGCAATGTAAGCAATGTAAGCAATGTAAGCAATGTAAGCAATGTAAGCAATGTAAGCAATGTAAGCAATGTAAGCAATGTAAGCAATGTAAGCAATGTAAAGCAATGTAAGCAATGTAAGCAATGTAAGCAATGTAAGCAATTGTAGCAATGTAAGCAATGTAAGCAATGTAAGCAATGTAAGTCAATGTAACAATGTAACAATGTAACAATGTAAGCAATGTAAGCAATGTAAGCAATGTAAGCAAGTAAATGAATGTAAAGCAATGTAATACAATGTAACAATGTAACAATGTAAGCAATGTAAGCAATGTAAGCAATGTAAGCAATGTAAGCAATGTAAGCAATGTAAGCAATGTAAGCAATGTAAGCAATGTAAGCAATGTAAGCAATGTAAGCAATGTAAGCAATGTAAGCAGTGTAATCAATGTAAGCAATGTAAGCAATGTAAGCAATGTAATCAATGTAAGCAATGTGAGCAATGTAAGCAATGTAAGTAATGTAAGTAATGCAAGCGATCTAAGCAATGTAAGCATGTGGTATTTTTGGGTTTACTAAAACATCCGATGTGTGTTGTGTAATTCGATGATTTAAAGCTTAGAACGAAGTGCCGATATAGATTAAATTTCAATTCTTGCAGAATAAATAGTATTAGTAGCACACTATTTACTAAACTTATACTTCATTTTAGAATGAAAGATCCTTATTTTGTGGAATAAAGGCATGTTTTAAAGTAAATTTGGAAAGTGTTTTTAAATAGTATACATTTTCTATTAATATAAGGAATGAATATATACTTAAAATTTTCATCGTTTATTTTCGTGTTTACTATTATAAAATGAATCCACTGGTTTTTTGGTTATTTTCATAATAAACTTTTTTGGATAATTATTTTTTGATGAATGTAGATATTATATTTTTGATGTTGGTTGGTCCTAATTTTAGATCTGAAATCGTTATATTTGTGATTAATGTTTGAAGCAACATTATGCTTTAATTATCAGGGATCTGGTACGTTCGAAGTATATAAAAATAAGATAAAATAACAAGGTACTTAACGCGCATAATTAGGCATAGCTGCGTCTTGGAAACAGTGATCATATACTATGTCTTATCTTAACAGTAAATACCACAATAAATAATATATCTTCATATAATGCAATGCACAAATGTACTATTTAAGAATGAAATTAAAGCAATTAGAACTATAAGCATGAAAACGCATAAAAGAAATAATATTATTTAAATATTCAAAACTGCGCTACGGAAAAGTCACTAACTAAATTATGTAATTAATAATATTATAAGTTGACCGAGTTAATAATATGTAAATGAGATCCTCCGTAATGAATATTATCAAAAGTATGTAAGCGTTAATGTAACAACAGACAAACGTTTTCTGCAGAATTCCAGCTTCTGTTGCCGGTTATTCAGTACTATGTATATAAAATTAACCTTAGTAATAACAAAATTGCTTCTTTAGCTAATACCGATAATAATTCAATTAATTTAAAAATTAATTTCCATAAATGTTGTAAAGGAGCAATCGTTATCTGCTTAAACCACAAAGCTACTATTTATATTCACAGTACTTTAAAAACGTACCTCAAATAGTGTAACCACACGCTGTTAAGGAATATCCGCATCTATGTTTTAAAAAGTCTAGAACGATGAAATTGTTTAAAATCTTTAATTGGCAAAATAATTAAATTGTAAGTTTTTTTTATAAAACGATCCATTTTAATATAACAAATAATTATTGTACATTTATATTACCACGAAATGTTGTTAACTATTTTATTTTAATTAAAACTAATCATAAGCGCTTCTGACTAGAGGGTTAGTTGCATGAATTGTGTGATTCCACACTACAGTTATTTACTGAGGGTATATAGAGATCCCCTGCCAAGCTCTGTGTTTATTACACTTGTGTGTTGTACTAAACGTATTGACAATTCTCCAATTGATTATCTGGTGAAGTTTGACCTTGTGATTTCAGATAATTACCTTCTTTGATTACTACTTGTTCTGAAAATAATTCGAATTTAATTATAACTAGTAGTATAAATTCTAAGGCTACTGCTTAACTGACAGTTAAATTTTTTAGTTTTATGTAAACGCACAACTGTATTTTATTGAAAGTATTTACTCAATTTCATTCATCATTTATATCGTTAACACGAAGTATCACTTTGAAAGTGAGTGTGGATACGGAAAATATCTGCGTCTTTTGTCTTATATTTAAATTCCCTAGTTACGATTAATGCTGATTTTAGGAACATGTTTTCCACAGACAGTGCCAAGTTTTAGCCATTCAGTTTCATGATACTCAGGATTGCTCCTGAATTGAGGTGGATCAGAGTTGTCCAAAGCGCAACCTCTACCTACCGTATTTTGGTGCGCCGAAAAAAATTCGGCCCTTGGTGAAAATCATCGTCGCTCGCGCTCCAAGACTTGCATAACCGTCTAAACCATCTTCTTTAGTTCAGTAGTATTCCATTTTGTGTTAAAAGATTAACTTTCCAGAATTGCGCGTCACGCTTACAATCTACTCTCCCATTACATCAGAAATGTGGTTTAATCTGATGATTAATAATGACCTATAATGTGGTATAAAAATAGGTATAAACTTTATTATTGGTGGTGTAAATCAATGTTTTAAAGCGTTCTCAATATAAATCGTTAAAATAACTAGAGACACCAACCTCTCAATAAAAGATAATGCTGTTGACTCAGAAGGTAAATTAAATCGGGACTGGTTCATGCTTTTTAATTTGATTAATTAGTACAAATTACTGCTTGGTTATTTTCACCTAACATCAATATAGTAACTTCTAGGTAACAATAATAAAAATTATCTCGGACGCCAAGTTATTTTTTTACACTCGGAATAACTAAACCGAGGATACAATAAAGCATTCATCAAAATGTCAAACCAAAAGATATACAAATTATGTTCATTAAGCACTTAAGTTTGGTATTATATAAAATAATTTTAAAACTAGTGTTAATAGCCTTATCCTAATAAGTCATAGGGTATAAATACCTGTTACAAAATTTTTGTCCAACTTCTTGAGAACCTCTATTCATAAGGAATGCGGAAATGTAAACCAAATATGACGTAATCTTCGTACCAATGTTGCGCAATATGTCGTATTTTCACGTTTTACGTTGTAAAGTATACCAAAGTTGAAATTACTTCTTACACTATATTACTATATTCATTGCAATTTAAATAATCCAGAATTTATTGCATTCTCTTGAAGGTTCAGATCTGAGCTAAATGCAAAATGCAATCATAAAATGAAAGCACCCAAAAATAGCAAAACTATAAATACAGGTGTACGTAAAAGTAGAATTAAACGTGATTAAAAGGTAATTAAAATAGAATTAAATGTGCAATTAAAAGTACGAGTAAAGAGCAAATGATTCAGATTTTAATATAATACGAGTTAAAGGTGTCTTACCGTTAAATCAATGGCACTTTACACAAAACCTAGGTGGAAACCAAAAATGGCTTCTTGCTTGAAAAAAACGTACATCAGTAATGCTAAAAACGACGCTCACGGTATCAGGTGATGCATCGATGCGCGAGAAATATGTGTAGAAAATAATTCCACGATATGGAAGTATAAACCTTTAAGAAAATATGCAACTTAAGTTATACCAAAATGCAAATTAAGTTGCCACAACTTATAAATCATTAATTATCAAAAACCCTGTTTTCTTATATTTTACAATGAAGAACGTAAAAGATTCGTTACAGACCTCGGAAAATTTACAGACGTGAGAACTTAAACCATCTATAGATTAAACGAATTAACAATGTTAGCACGTAAAACAGTGGAAATTGTTTCAGATGCGGACTATCTGAACGGTGCAAATGATATAAACAAATACAAGCGACCGAAACTATGTTAACGGTCAATGAGATTGGACACGTTCTGAACAATTTAATCGCACAAACGGTGTAAAAATACTGTATAAATGGTCTAAACATTTAAACAGTTCGAGAGGTCTAATAGATTCAATCGACTAAAGGTATTAGTAATTTAGAAAAAGTAGCGTGTTTAAATAAAGTATAACATTAAACAAATATAATCATTAAACAAAGTTAAACACAAAGACCTCAAGAATAATGGTATAGGCAAGTAAATTAAAAAATCCAAAACAAAATTACATCATTCTCTAGATCTTTATACTCCAAAAGGTCTCATCAAGGTTTTATCAAGCTTAAAAATAAGACGTAATAGCTATAAATATACCGTGTGAAAAAAATACATGTACGTGCAAATTAATAATAATCTAAGTGTATTGCACATAGATAAATACAAGCGCATAAATTTTACTTAAGTGATATTTGCCGCTTCAAATTAACATTAATGTCGTTACGTTCCCAATTACATAATTTATAATTACAGAAAATTGTCTTCGTTACCTTACTTCTCCAATTAATTTATATAATTGTTGTTTCCATAGCGTCAATTTAGTAAGTATTTTAACCAATTGCGTTAACAATTAAAGTAAAACTACGTGAATGAATAATTTTAATACGCTACTTTTGCTGCGATAAGAAATTATTATTAGAAAACTGAATTTAGAATGTTTATGTTCGCTAGATTGATTCTTAATTAATTTCATGATCAGAAGACTAGTAGAAAATCTATTATAAAATCAGTGAAGAATAACGGTACTACTAACAGCTTCTGTATGAACAACAAATCGATTGATACATTAAATATTCAAGTAAGGAATTAAAAACTAGAGCAATTAAGGTACTTAATTTACGCTTGATTGGTTAATTATTACAATTAATTGTATTTTATTGTACTTGCTCGACCGCAAAATGACATATTTAACTTCAATTGTTTAATTTAGTTCATATATTAATTTAACTTTACCGTTTTTTCTGTTATAATGGTACTAAATAAACTAGTAGTAAATCTTATTAATCATTGAACTACCTTCTAAACAAAAGTAGTTAATAATAACATAATTAAGAGGAATACGAAATAAGAATACCTTGCTTTCACAACTATTGTAAAAATGGTATAAATAAACCAATAAGAACATATAAGCTTGAATATACAGGTTGTCTCTAAAAGGTCTGTACAAAATACTAGGACAAATTCCTTCGTCTAAAATATGAGGATCTAGCCTAATCTGCCGTAGTCCAACAGTTGATAATTTCTGAGGGTATCAATGTTACTATTGTTTCAAATATCTATCTTAATAATAACAAGATTTGCATAAAATTTGCTATCCAGAGGTTTTCTTTGATGTATCTTCAAGAGGGCGCCACCAGCAGCCCTTTGTTTACATTTGAAGTTGGGTATATCAAATTTCTCGAATTTGTCAGAAATTCTTATTCCCTGGTATGTTTCCTTCAAAAAAGGTATACCATGTAGATGTCTCTTCGAGCAGCCGCTTCTGTGATAATCGAATTGAAATGTTTCATTGCGTACTGAAATTCATCACAGCCCTCCTTCACACTTTATCCAGGCTTAGGATTGGTCCAAGAAGTTTGTAGAGTGTTTAAGGACCAACCGACCAACAACAGAACTTTACATAACAACATAAGAATGTAAGAATGAACTGGCAAAGAACAAGGGGAACAGCATACAAAGTCAATAACAAACGACCAAAAGAGCAAACTTTTATTAAATTCTAAATTGTTCAATTAAACACTAAGTAAATGTTGAAAGTGACTTCCGTTTTCATGTACACATTGTTATTGGTGTTATAATTCTTTCAATCGTAATCCGAAACAAACTACTTCCCTTACTTCTAATTCAGGGTCAGGGGATTACTTATTTGTACCGAGCTGATAGCGTAGTGGTGACACGACCTGCTTTGCATTCAGGAGGTAATGGGTTCGATTCCCGTTACCGTCTACCTGGTATGAGGTTTTTGAGGGGTTTTCCTCATATACATGTAGCGATGGTCACTTGGAAGGAATGAAATACGTGGCCTTTCTCCTTTTTTTTTCCTTACTTATTTGTACCTAACACTCTGATTAAGAATCCCTACCATTATGTCGGTCCCTCGATGTGGTTCATGTTTGATCGGTGAGCTCCCGCTAGCTATGTGAGGAAACAAACAAAATTGCCAGTTAATTATAAGAACTATGGTAGCCTGAAGGTTATCAATGAACGCCCCTTTTATCAGTTTGGGCGATTAATATATTTACTTCGAAATTAGGTTGAAATTGATTAAATGGTTTCCTCCAACCTTAGTTACTAATTACTACCCCTGTGGATGGTACGCCTAAGATATCAATATATTAAAGGCAATTTACTAATGGTCAGTATGAAACTAATAGATGGCATTACTAAATTTAAGAATAACATTCAATCCTAACGTGAAACGGAGGTAGGAGCTCTTTATACAACAGCTATAATCCCCTGTTATCTAGAAATAATATAACAATACTATAAGGAAACCTATGAATATTCCTATGTACTTTGTAGTCCCTAAACGATAAAACTGAATACTAACTCTACTATATATATATATATATATATATATATATATATATATATATATATAGAATGCAGGGTGGCGCATTAGTGTGACAAAGTCCCATATCTCCTTTATTTAAAGAGACACAAAAAAATTAAATACAAAAGTTGTAAGATATGTTCTGGTGCATATTCCAAAAATATTTTTAATTATACAGGGTAGATCATAAAAGGTTAAAGGTAATTTTAATTTTTTTTTTAAATAAAAACCCTATATATTATTACATATTTAGATTCTACATACAATTTTAGACACATTTTATGTATAATGTCCTATACCTAAGTCTAACCGTTTTTGACAAATTTCAATATTTTTGTCAAAAATGACGTTTGCAGGCCAAAACATAGGTGGAAATCTTTTCTAAACGAAGCCTTTATCAAACAGTTATGGTTGGTTTCCTTGGAAACGGGGACCTACACTAATGGGCTGTATTGATATCTTTGTAATACATTCATACAGGGTGATCAAAAATGGAGAATGAAACGTAGATTCAAAAAACCTATAAAGTCATTTTTTAAATGGAAACCCCTATTTTTTAATTCTATCTTATTTAGCATTAAAAATAAGGGTGACTTTGTAAGAGTGTATATTCCAAAAATTGTAGTTTTGAAATAATGACAATTTAACATTTTTTATTGTAAAAGGCTATACGGCTTTCAAGTTTTGTTGTTAGTTGGCCGTGACGGCGAGGCGTGGCATATAAACAATAGAGATCATCAGAAACGTCATTATTTATTGTCAGTTGATAATTTGTGTGATGCATTAGTGTATTTTATAGCAAATTGATTTAAAACTTGAATTAAAATTATAAATAATGAATTTTTCGCAAGCCGAGATGGTTGATATGATTTTTGTTTTGGGAGCTAGTGATAAGAATACGCTCTTAGCAAGAAGACTGTATCAACAACGGTTTCCAGAGAGACGGCAACCTGAAAGAAGGGCATTTGAAAAGCTTTTGGAGCGTTTTGAAAGAACTGGCAATGTGTTATATGAAAAAAATACTAGGGAAAAACGTGCACAGACTGAGGAAAATCAATTAAATGTACTATTAACAGTTACCGAAAATCCATATATTGGACAACGACCCATTTCTCAGCAGGTTGGTGTTGAACGACGTACGTACAGCGGATATTGAAGTCTCAAAAAATGCACCCCTATCACATTCAACTACTTCAAGAGTTGGTTCCTGAAGATTATCAAAGACGACTGGAATTTTGTCAATGGGCTCAAAACAAAATAAACCAACAAAGAAATTTTGTTCATTTGATTTTATTTACAGATGAGGCCACATTTCACAGAAACGGAAGTGTAAACAGACACAATTTTCATTACTATTCTACCGAAAATCCACATTTTTAAGATGTACTTCTCAAACTAGATGGTCTTTAAATGTTTGGGGAGGTGTTGTCGGTAATCATAATTGGACCATATTTTTTAATCAACGAGTAACAGGGAAGTATACTTAGACTTTCTGCAAAACCATCTACCTAATTTGTTGCGTCAAGTGCCACAGGATACGCAACAAGAAATGTGGTTTCTTCATGATGGGGCCCCAGTACATCATACAGGTCCGATAATAACTTTTTAAATGCTAGTTATCCAGAATGTTGGATTGGGAGGGTTGGGCCTGTTTTGGCCTACTAGATCCCCAGATCTTACTAAAATGGACTTTAGGATATGGGGTACGTCAAAGAGCAGGTTCATAAAATACCGCCTACAAGAAAGGAAGACATGAAGATTAGGATTAGAAACTGTTTTCAAAACATTAGTGTTGAAATGTGTAGAAATTTAAGCAGCGAATTTGAGAGGCGTATTGTATTGTGTATTCAAGAAAGAGGCGGACATTTCGAACAACTTATTAGGTAGTACGTATTTGACGTGTTTCTAGTACTTTATCTGTATAATTAGTTACAGGTTTAATTACATTAGAGGTGTTAAGTTTATGATTAGGATTAGGACATAATTTGTTGAATAAAAAATATTGTCTTTTACTTTAAGTTCGTTTAATAAAATAATTATTTATATGGGGTTCAATAAATTGTAATATTTCGATCTGAAGTGCTCGATTTTTTGTTTCGCCACGCCCCGCCGTCACGCCAACTAACAACAAAACTTGAAAGCCGTATAGCCTTTTACAATAAAAAATGTTAAATTGTCATTATTTCAAAACTACAATTTTTGGAATATACACTCTTATACAAAGTCACCCTTATTTTTAATGCTAAATAAGATAGAATTAAAAAATAGGGGTTTCCATTAAAAAATGACTTTATAGGTTTTTGAATCTACTTTTTATTGTCCATTTTGATCACCCTGTATGAATGTATTACAAAATATCAATACAGCCCATTAGAGTAGGTCCCCATTTCCAAGGAAACCAACCATAACTAATTGATAAAGGCTTCGTTTAGAAAAGATTTCCACCTATGTTTTGGCCTGCAAACGTCATTTTGACAAAAATTTGAAATTTGTCAAAAACGGTTAGACTTAGGTATAGGACATTATACATAAAATGTGTCTAAAATTGTATGTAGAATCTAAATATGTAATAATATATAGGGTTTTCTATTTAAAAAAATTTAAAATTACTTCTAAGCTTTTATGATCTACCCTGTATAATTAAAAATATTTTTGGAATATGCACCAGAACATATCTTACAACTTTTGTATTTAATTTTTTTGTATCTCTTTAAATAAAGGAGATATGGGACTTTGTCACACTAATGCGCCACCCTGTATATGTAATATATATATATATATATATATATATATATATATATATATATATATATATATATATATATGTATATATATATATATATATATATATATATATATATATATATATATATATATACATACACAGGATGGAGTCTACTGCGTGTACCGAGGATGTCTCCTGAACTATTAGAGATATCAAAACCAATTTTGTTGTGGTAATACACGTTCATTGACCTACATTCTAAAAATATTTAGGTATATACAGGGTGGTTAACCAAAATATGTCAACACAAACCTGTGTTTTTTAACGGAATACCCTGTATATTTTTGCATTGTTTAATTCTCTGTTACATTTGGAATAAAAGTATAGAAATTTGTATCTGTATAACTAACTGTTCTGCAGACATCCTCACTTTAGTACCAAAATAGAGTTAATTTTGGAACCACGATGCGAGCGTTGTCACCATGATATTGTAAGTCTGTTTGTACCACCGACTATTAATAATAGTCTACTAACAAATAAACTGAGAAATTTTTCGAAAACATGTAAAACTATACGCGAAATGCAATTTTTCTCAATTTTTTAAATGCAACACCCTGTATATTTTTTTACATTTCCATTCCCCGTGAAAAGTAGATACTAATTGATAATAGGTTTCACAGCCATAAGGCGGACCCTTCTTGAGATATTGACGCTTTATTTGAAAATATTGACATTCAGAAGAACAAATAAAACAAAATCCAGAGCAAATAAGAAAATACGAATGGCAACTGACAGGAAAACTTAATTAATAACTAAACAATAAAATAATTCTCTACACGTAAAAATAAGTTGAACTAGTAAACATAAACGAATAAAACCATCAATTCAAATTAAATGTTCAAAATGCTGACCACGCTTAGCTGAACGCTTTGCGCGCTTGGGATAACGCACACTTCCAGAATCTATAAATATCTCAACTACATTCATAAACGATTATTTCCGCGGCTGTCTTCTCTCTGGGTATCGTTCATAGTACAAACGGGTAGCCAGCAAAGCATTTCTTTGAGCTTCACCGTAAGTCAAGATCATACTGACCGTTTCTTCTTTGGAAAAATTCATTTTATACAAAAATTGACAAAACCACAATCCAAAAATACACAAACTAATGGAACAATATTGTAATGATTATACAAACGTCAAAACAATAGATGCAATTGTTCCTCTTTATTACGCGGTTAGCCTCCCTGATTTGTTTTGTTGTATTTTAGAATATTTTTACGTAAAAGCGTCGATATCTCTTATGGCTATGAGACCTATTATCAATTAGTATCTACCTTCCACGGGACTCCTGAAAAAATATACAGGGTGTTTTTATTGCAACTGGGTTTTTATATTCTCATTCGATGCAGAATTTAATTACCTATCTGCTGATATATCATGTTCCTATACCTAAACTGAATGATTTACGTGTTATCTGTTTTTTTTTCTACTTTTCTTGGAGATGATGTTGTAACTACGCCGTAAATTAAGAGTGTGCTTTGCAATCTATTTTTCTGCCTGTCGTATGATACCTTCAGTCAGTTGGCTATGCAATTAAATTGTCAAATTTATAGTAAATGACAGTTATTTAAGTTGTTTTATGATTTAATAACGAAGATTATTTGAATTTTTTGTTGGTACACCGCGAATATGAAAGAATTATTCAAAGAACGACTAGAACCTTTATTCAGACATATTTACATCGGCTTCGTCCTAATTCTGGAACAGTTAGATCATTGCTCGAAAGAAGCAAAAGACATGAATCCTTTAAACATACTCCCCAGAAAAGAAGGGCATCCGCTAATAAGGCATGTTTTTATAACAACACAACAAAAAACTAAGCACTAGTAACAATAACCAACAACTAACGAGAATAACAATATTAATTACAATAAACAACTCATTCTTTTTTTATAATAAGTGTACAAAGACAAATCCGTTTTGGTCTAAACACATTTGAACACGACGTAAAGTATTGGGTCCAGTGGCTCTTCTAATATCGTTCAAACTACCGAACGCAACTTGAATTCTTGCTACTGCATTTTCCCTTGTCGTTAAAGGCTCACTGTAAACCATGTTTTTAATAGTTCCCCAAATGTAATTGTCAAGGGGGCTTAGATCGGGAAATCAAGGGGGCCAGCGGTAAGAACCGCAATACATTTTCCATGGAACTGCTCTTCCAATAACCTTCCAACTTCACCAAAATTGTGTGGTAAGGCACCATCTTGCTGGTTGTATGCATTTATTGCTTCTCGCAAGGGTAGTTCTTCAGTAGCGGGAATTACCAGATCTTGTAAAATATTCATATACCTCTCACCATTTAAATGATTATCATAAAACTGAAGACCAAAGACTCTGTTGTCTTTTATCACACAAAACACATTAAAACTCCAAGAGTCTTGAAAGTTTCTTTCCCAAATGACATGTGGATTTTCGTCAGCCCAATAATGGTAATTGTGCCAATTAGTCCAATATCATGTCTAACCGTTGTACAAGTTTCGCTTATTTGCCTTTTATGTTTCATGAAATATTAATTTTTCAGTAGATTCAAATTTTCGTTGCTAACGCCTGAAATTTTTTTTTTCTCAATAATGGTAAGAGATAGGTACACCAAACCTGGTAGTAGAAGACGTAAAATTTTATGCGAAAACCGAAAATAAAATAACAATTGGGGCACTGTATTTAAAATAACAAAGTTGGTATCGACTTCCGATATAGCCGGAAGTGATACCGCCATGAAAATATTTTCAGTAAGTAGACCATGTACATTTATATAAAGTTACAAGTTTTCAGCTGAATCGGTTTTCCGTTCTCATTATTCGTCTAACATGCCATCGTCGAGACACACCATATATATATATATATATATATATATATATATATATATATATATATATATATATATATATATTATTTTGGAGTTACCGTAACATGTAAAAGAAAGTTTAATTTTTAAGAATTTTTATTTTTAAATACAAAAGATGTGAAAGGTTTACACTTATGAAATATGTATATCATAATAATAGTATATTATGTTATTAAGAATAAAAGTGATAGTTTATGTGGCGAAGCTGAATATTTATTTTGCCGAACGAAGTGAGGCAAATAATTGTTCAGCTAAGCCACTTAAACTAACTTTTACTCTGAATAACATACTATTTTATCCACAAACGTAATCAGATAAATTAAAAATAATTGGTAAAGATCTAAAGTAAAGAGCAAAACTAATTACCAGGTAAATGAATAAAATAATCAGGACGTTTTACAATTAATGAAACCATAACAACGTTCATTAAATAAGCAAATTGGTAAAAGTAAAAATGCCTAAGCGCAAAAGTGAAACTTTTACTCCATGTCCGAGAACTAAAGCTTTTACCTTTGAAATTTAGTAATAAAAGTATCACTTCTGTGACCTTTGCGGATAAAATGAAATTTATGCACGTTCTTCCTCATCAGAGGTATCAACATCCTTTTGTGTGAAGTTGGGAATTTTCCGATAAAAAGCATCCAAACTTTTTATTAAATATTCTTTTTTGTTTTTCAGTATTCCCTTTAGGTTCCTGCGTTCCTGGCGATATTTAATGTCTTTTGCTTATAAAATCCTGTATCAGTTCGAACTTGAAAATAAACAACGGTGGATTTTAAACAATCTTCTTTGTTGGTATTTTTTTCTTGTTGATAAATGGAGCTTCAGGTTTATAAGTGATCAAAATTTTTAAATTTCCAATAGTCCCAAGGTGCATATTTCCATAGATGGCTGCTTTGTTATTGACTTTTCAGTTAGCCCGTGCACATTATCGGCTTCCGTATGTGTATGTCCCTGCAATAAAAATTTGTGTTCAAATTTAGACACAACTTTAATAGCCACAAATAGCTCGTCATTACCATCACGTTGCGGTTCTGGCTGGGGCAGTTATCTGACCATATTATTAAGTGCCATGGTAGAACCAGCAATAACATCTTTAGCCCATTTAATTAATGCGGATGCAATTTTATTGCCTCCCCGGCCAGCTTCTGATTCATCCCAGACCAAACAATAGGATACATTTTTTGTTGAGTCGTAAATTGTTAAATTGAAGGTCCATATCTTCAAATAATAAAATCTTGGGGTATTTGAGAGTTGTGGGAAGACATTTATGTAGAGCTAGCATTATGACCTGGGTTGTATCCGTTGAGCTCTTGCTCCGTCCTTTATAGTTTCTCTTATTTTTATATCGTGCTTCCGCTTCTTTTGGATGCTTGTCAGATTCGTGCTGAATAACTGCCTTATCATTACATTCAGGATCTTTTAGTCTTAAAGTAAACTTATCACATTTATCACATGTATCGGCAGAAGGTTTTTTAAATGCCAAACTAAATTCTATATTAAAACATTTCTTGTATATCCAAAGTTTCGCTATTTGTTGGCGTGGAATACGGTCTTGTTCGCGTTTGGCTAAATATAACATTTTTGCTCTACTTAATTCTGGGCCTAAATATTTTCGAGTGCTTTTCTCACGGGTATAGTGACTTTCGTAACAGGGAAAGGATTTTATTCACAACTAGTTTGTAACATACCTTTTTTTTAACCATTTAAAGGTTGAAAAGTAAATGATTCTACGGCATTACTTTAAGCGGTCTGTAATAACAAAAAGGAGATAGTAATTAGATGGACATATATTACCATAAATTGTATTCATCACATAATGGTAGAAAGGCCATAGACAAACTTCTATTTAGCATGACAGCTGACTTACATGAAATTTCATGCTTCTTAATAAAAGATTGCAACAGCACATCTCTTGAACGCTTGAGATATCTGTTCAATTTATCTTTAAAAACTGAAACATTCCCTGATACATGGAAAATGGCAAAAGTTGTACCTATACTTAAAAATGGACATCCAGGAAATTTGGAGGATTCCAGGCCCATTTCTATACTTTCAAATCTTGCTAAAACGTATGAGATAATACTACGTAATCAAATTTATTCATTTCTCTCTCTCTCTCTCTTTCTCTCTCTCTTTCTCTCTCCCTCCCTCCTCACTCCTCCCTCCCTCTTCCCTCCTCTCTCCTTCATCGCTTCTTGTTCCTTTTTTTCTTTTCTAAATAGGTCTTCTCCGGTGTATCTGTTAGAACTACTGATTTACATTTTCTTCTATCAGCCCGCAGCGACTTGCGCGGAGGAACTGTAGGTAGAGGTTTCAAAACTTGCGGAGATACTATTAGAGAACTCCTTGAACAGCTTGGAGCAGAACTAGTGATCGCCATAGAGTCGTTTGTAGCTTGGTGCTGCAGAGATAGCTCTGAAATTGGCCAGATTGTCAAACTTTGTGGTGTCAGTGTACGAAAATTAAGGCCGGGGTGATCATTTTGTGCCAATATAGGGTCATCACGGTTAGATGTATCATGTGAAGTTATTGCAGGTTCATTAGGGCAGTGTTATTATCTTCAGGCATCGTACGACGAATAAGGTCATAGTTATCGTTTTGATTCTCTGCGGCACTGTGCACAGTTTCGTCATCAGGAACTGTAATTAGTGGTCTATCTGTGACAGACGACGACATGAAGTCATGCTCTTGAAAAATATCCAGATTAAATGGACAAATCTCACAGATTTTAAATCAAGTGAGAATATTAGATTGCGTTGCTGCCAATGGAAAAGCCTGCACAGTTATTCCTGGTATTTCGTATATTGTCATTTGTTGTCCTGGATGATTTAACATTCATCGATCCATTGTGTTGCTAATATATTTTTTTAAAGGAGCCTAAACCGATCTGTTCTAGGGTTGCAGACGGTGAGAACTGTGTGGTGGGAACAATAGCACTATTATGCCATTTTCCTTCGCAAAGTGTAGTCCTTCAATATCTATTGAAGGTGAGAGCTGTGATTATCTAACAGTAAGAGACATGGTTTTTCTTTAGTTGATTTAACGTGGTTATGAAAATGTTTCGGAAAAGTAAGAAATAACCCTATTGTCATCCAACCAGAAGGATTACTTCCTACTTTGCAATCAATTGGTCTATCTCTGATGAAATGGTCTTTAAAATGCACTCGCGAGAAAACAAAGAATGGTGGAACTGAATTGCCACCTCCCGAAACAGCAACAGCTGGGGTGACTAGTGTGCCTCTCTCGTCTGAGCAACAACTTACTTAAATTTAGCAACAGCTTTGTACGGTTATTGCACCGTAGTGTAATACCATATCGTTTAATTACTGATTAAAGGTTTTAAAAAAACTTTTGACATTATGTGGGTTAAAACTAGTGGCTCGAGCCAAACTGGCAGCTTCAGGTGTTCTAATGGACAGAGAAGGGTGTCTCTTTAAGAATGACGTAAACCAACCTGAGCCAGCTAGCTTGTTCGATTCCCAAGACTTTGGAACTTGCAAGTTATTGGAGATAGGCAGCTCGAACGCTACTTTTCGAATATCCTTGGGACACAACCCGAAAAAACGTACTTGAAGCCAGAAGTATGTATTTTCCAATCCTTCTTCCTGTTCAGCGTTAAAAATCTGTCGATTCTTTTAGTAGCCTATTTTTGTAGTTGGTATTGATACGGCAGTGTTGTTTATCTCTTCGTTAGTACATTTTTACAATGCCTTGTTAAAGTGCGAAAATTAATTCCAAAATCCTTTGCAACAGACCTTTTAGATTTTTCATGGCTTTTCACTTCTCTTACAGACGCAGCACCAATACTGGTAAATTAAGCCCTCGATCAGACTTTCTCTTGTGATGCCGTGGTATTTTCATGATAAGCTCTGAAACAAACAAACGTTTATGTTGCAAAACCCCTAAAATCCAACGAAAAAGACAGCACATATGAATTGTGTTGGTTGTCATATGTGACAACCAGTCCCCATCAACTTGAAACAACCTGCCCCAAAACACGTTTTAGAACATAACTTCGCAAAATTAACACAATAACACAATATTTATAATTTTTATGTTAGCTTCCTTCTTATATGGCCTTTATTATACAATCACTAATAGATTTAACCTTATTTTTAATAATCAACTCGGTAAACTTTCAATTAGAATTTATTAGCATAATATTTTATTTTACAACTCCTAAATGCTAAATGTAGACTGTCTCCCTCCTAATTTTCTATTCCTGTTTAAACCTTTCATCCCTTTAGCCAAATGAAAATTTGTAAAACCAACTTTTAGCAGGTCTTGATTGAACCTTGCTACATATGTTATATTATACTGCCTAAAATGCAAGAATTTTTCACATAAATTGGTGGGACTTTCGTGGAATTCCATTCTTGCAATTTTCCTATGTTCATAAAATCCTATTACAACTAAACTGCATCAAAATCAATTACATCAATTTTAGTTGATTTTATGCGAAATTTTCTAGGATGCCATCAAAGTTATTTTTGTTAAATTTAAATCGGTACAAAAGTTATGTGTAAAATTAATGTACAATTCTGATTGACCAAAACATGATCTTTCAAACGCTGTTTAATTTGTTTCATTTCTTAACAATTTTTGTTGAATTTAGTATAAATTTTATCGATAAGTGGCGCCTCTATATTTTGCTTAAAATAAGTCACGGTTTAGTCAGTGACGGTTCGTTATCTTTTATAACTCTAAATTGAATGTTAATTTATTTTTAATATAAACATTAATTTATACTTCACTTTAAAATGTATTTAATAGTTTTGAATGTTAACGCAACTTATTTTGAACTGGAATATAAAACTTACATTTAGACAAAATGCTTTAATGTATTTGTAAATTATTTTCAACCCCCTCCAGTGGCGTATCTTAATTCTTAAATATCTGAATTCTTGTTACAAGATACATATTCATACAATATTGCATAACTTACGCTCCGATCAACCAACATACACAAAAATACACTCCCACAATCTCATGCACCACGAGCCACCACTAACGGTGTGTGGTGGAGAATGGATCAGCTCTACTCATCTTTACAAAGACAATGGTAATTACACACACTCACACACACACACGCACACACACACACACACACACACACACACACACACACACACACACACACACACAACTGTTCCGCATCACCGCCACACGACACAGTCAAGAGCTATAGACGCAATCCACTCTGACATGCCTATCCTTAAAGTAGTCCAGGTTCATGGGAGCAGTCGCTCATAGATACATTGGACCGCATAGCGATAAACTGTCATAGCTGTCCGAGTTTTCGCCCTGTGATTGGTGAGGTATCACCCACACCAATCATACCTGCGCCACTCTCACATACACGCGAGGGACAATGCCCAATGGCGCTGGGAGGTTTAGAAGCCGTGCCCCACGTGACTATTTCCAACCCAGTACGCGCCTCTTGGTTTCGCCCACATTAAAAAATAAACACAATCACCCCAAAAATAAAACAAATAACGTCAAAACCGGTAACAGATCACAATCGGTTATACACTCAAATCTTTACTTAAAAAGTCAACGATAGGCAAAAAATGACCATCCTCAATCAGTGTGATAATCTTTCCTAATCTAACTTAATCGAGCATCAAATGAACAACTAATCTTACTAACTTAAATCCAATATATGTAATTGGTCAAATACACCCTACTACATAACTATAATTTCAAAAACTAAAAAGAATTCTAGAAAAATAAAGAAAACTTAAGCATACGGGAATGTGAGGTGAGGTTCAGCAAAATACAAAAAAAAATTAACAGTTTTACAATCTTCTATCAAAAAATAAAGCATAACAAGATCAAAACGCTCGCCACACACTCGCATTGCTTGAAATTATCAAATCCCAGCTAGGGCGTAAGCCACTGTACTCGTATCTCCGACGGCAGTCTTGCTAGCGGTCAGAGATACAGTACCTTACCGCTCCTTCCACACCCATTTGATTGGTCGCTTTTTACGACAAGCAGCTGTATGAAAATTCTAAGGCTGTCAACAAAAAGCACAAACTTGCCTCACATAAAATAAATACTAATAAAATAACGCTGAATTCAGATTAACAAAAACAAGAAAATGTGACAAATCAAAACGTTTCACCTCAACAGTAAAATTAATTGTAAAATGAATAGATATATGTAGGGAAAACTAACCGACCTATGAAAATTCGCTTTAAAGAAAATTTAGCCCAAATCAAATACATACATTGGGACACGTTTGCCGTAGCCCTATGTATGGTTGGTAAAAATCATGTAGTAAGGTAAGGTATCTTTCAATAAACATCTTAGTAAGAAGAACGAACTTGATTTCTATAAAAGCTTAGAGACCTTCAAAAACAAACAAATTATAATGAACAATGACGACCAAGTTTTAAGGCGTAATCTACCTAAGAAAATTTCATTAAAAAAATTACTCCAGCGTTGCCAGTTTTTATAGCATCTTTAAAAATAACATTTTTTTGAAATGGAAACATTGATTTTTTTTTCAAAATCTGATAGAGCGTTTCACTGCAGTCAAAAGTACCAGAACGAAACATTTTTGTTTTGGAAGCAAAAATTCACTTTTGGCATGTTAAACTATGTAAATATTGGTAAAAAGAACAGGGGTGAATATGAAATTTATTAACGAAGTAACAAATAAAAATTTTTAAAATTAAAAAATCTAGTAAGAAAATGTAACAAAAAGTTAAAACAAACATCATTTTTTCATCAAATGTCTTTAACGGAAGTAAGTTTAGTAACATACACCTTAAATTTTAAGTGCCCCACAGAAACTCATCTAGCGGAGTGAGGTCGGGGGACCTTAGCCATTCAATCGGTTCTCATCTCCCTACCCAGTGTCTAGGTAACTGGCTAAGGTAATCTCTCACCCGTAAAGTAAAATGCGGAGTAGCACCATCTTGTTGAAAATAAAATGACTCTCTTCATCCAATGGAAGGTTATCTAAAACGGTTCCAGTTCCTGCCGTAGTAAATATAAATACCATGCTCCATCTAAATTCCCCCAATGAAAATCGAACCTATCACGTGATTATTATAAATTCCACACCAAACATTAACTTTTTTTGAGTTTTTTCGTTTTCGACCCAGCAAGGATTGATATCAGACCAGTACCTGTAATTCTGCCTATTCACGGTTCCATTTATATAAAAAGTGGCTTCATCACTAAAAAAAGTGTTTCTCAGACCGGTTGCTGCTGCTTTTTTTTCTAAAATTTGTGGCTGTGCAGTATCGCCCAAACTTTAATTTGAAAACAACCCACTTCTTATGCAATTTTATTTGTCGAATTATGCGGATTTTCCGTATTCTTCAACAGGATCTGTTTTTCAGTATCAATATCTTTACGTCTTCTCCGCACCCTTAATTTTTTTAAACTGTGTCTCAAAAATTCTGGATTTGGACATGGTTTATCCGGATGACTGAAATAAAATTCAGTGCAAGCTGCCCTCAAACTCAAGCCTCTAATGTGTAGAAAAGTTAATTCAATCCGCTCTTGTGGAGTTATTCTATATATTCTATATATGTTTTCTAGGACCTTATCTCGTGTGTTAATCAGGTTCTTAGAAGAACCTGAAGTATTTTGACGACGTTTCGACAAAATTCTACTTGTCATCCTCAGGTTAGCAATAACTTCGCTCTACTCCTCGTAATTCAGATGGACCTGACGTCTGCTATTCAATTTCTATGCATTCGTTGTGCTTTCTCTTTTTTGCTGTGACTGTTCCGTCATTGTTTTTTAGAATTTACTTGCTTGTTGTTTCTTCGGTTTAGTTAATGCTAATCTACATGTGCTTGGTAGCGTTTGAGCGTCGTTCCGTGTATTAAGATTGTTCGTGTGTTTTTCCATTTCCATTGCTTCCCGTATTACCCTTTTTGTTAAGTGTTCTACGCCTACTATTCTTTGTGTTCCTTTGCAATCTATTTCATGTTTGGTATTTGATGCATGTTATGATAATGATGAGAGTGTGTTATTTTTCTTCACTGCTAGTCGATGTTCCTCCAATATTATACTGATCCGCCTGTCAGTTTGGCCTATATAGACACGATAAGAATCCTCCCATTAATTTTGTAAATACCTTGGTCTTCCAAATTGAGTCTATATAGTCCAAATTAACAGACTGAGCAGTGTAAGATTAGAGGAGCATCGACCAGCAGTGTATTACAGTTATTTTTTATAGTGGAGGATAATTGTGTGATTTGATGTAGGTGTTTTTCAGAAATATTTATTTTAATGAAACATAACTTCAAATAGGTTGTTGATATTACTAGAGTTCTATTGAATTATTAATTTGTTAGACATTACAGTTAAACAGTTAGTTTACAAAAAAAAAATTCTGAGGGTAATTTTATCTATAAGTAGTTATTTTAGCATTATAAATTCATACGAAAAATAAAAACCTACAGTGTGTTTCAATAGAAACCTTTTTTTTGCATTTTACAGTGATTGATTACTATTAAAAGTGAGAAAATAAAAACGTATAAAACAAATTTAATAATAAATTTCCTCATTTCACCCGCTAAGTGTATCCCATTACAATTTCGTGTTTTTCTACACATGTTGTGAAGTCATCACGCGAGACTACTCCATACATAAAAAAATAAATGTATAACAAATTGTATGTTATTAACATTTTGCGCTTGGCGGGTTTAAATTGATAATAAATGACAATAATGAAAAGTAGGCGGGTTAATAGGGGTATACAGCGCCGGAAGCTAACCTAGCGGCAGTTTTACAAAACTTCTGACATGGAAGGCTTTAATACTTCAAGTAATTATTATAATACTCTACCTTACAATGACAAAAACACAATAACTCTTCATTCGCTCTATTAATTTAAGTCTATTGATTCCAGGTATTTTATAGTTGCTTTTGCTACTCCAAAGAAGTATTTTATTAAACCCTTCTCTAGAATCACCAACTAACGGCGTTCACATTAAAACATCCTGTTATTATCTACATTATCCAATTAATGCTAATGAAATCATCTGATCGTAAAAGAAGTGGGCTGTCAGATTCACAATTATAATCATAATTAAATGGCCATTAATAACCCACATCTAATCGACTTCCGCCAGTTTTCATTATTGCATACCAACATAATCCTTCGTTTACATAGCAAAACCTACTGATCAAGTAATGTATGGAGAGACAATACGGCATATGTACATTTTTTTTCTATTTTATGCTGGTTGTCAGCATTACACAGACAGGTGCGAAAGGCTTTTCTTACTTTAATAAGATCTAATCCACCTCAATACAGAACGTTGTAATTATTTTATTATTACTCCAGTAACACACATACACACTGTTCATGAAAAATCCAAAAAAGCACGTTAATCTAGCTTAATTTATTTATT
>JARFJB010001532.1:2120000-2140000 GCA_036346205.1 Vesta saturnalis
TTATTCAATTTTTGATACAACGTTTCGTTGGTTAGCAACCATCATCAACTTTATTTTTTGAAATACACGAAAAAATTATTTTTGCCATATTTAAATTCTCTCCTTGATTCTGAATTCAACGATATATCACACACTTTATATTTTTGATACGTTTCGGATGAAAAAATTCATATTCAATGTAAAACATCGAAATCATACAGCTAAAACTAATACTAGAAACATTAGAAAACTGTAAAATTATTATTTAATAATGTTTTCTCATTTTCTAATGCCTGTTGCGAATAAAATACTTCACAAGTATATATTTAGTGAAAATACTATTAATTAAAAAGTTAAAATACATCTTCCGTCGTACTGATGCATTTGATAAAAATAAGTGTGCTTTGCATTTTGTTTACCTACCTGTCATAATTGATTGTTGTCCGTATTACGTTTGTTTGGTGGTTTTTGAGTTAATTACATTTTGTGTTTACCTAAAGCAATAGGGTAGGAGTACATTTTTCAAATAATGAAAAATTCGATATACTGACGTTTTTGTGTCAACGTAATTGTTCTGAAGCCGAAATAATGTATTTAAACAAATATCCAGAAAGGCGTCAACCTCACAAAAGAACTTTTCGTACATTAGCAGTTAATCTAAAAGAAAATGGTGCTTTCAAAGAACCTGTAAAATCTCGCAAAAAACCTTGCAATGAAGAAAAAGCCAATACTGTTTTATAAGCTGTAACGGAAAATCCAGAGGTTTCTACTAGGAAAATTGAAGAGGCAACTGGTATAGCCCATTCCACAGCTCATTATGTTCTAAAGAAAGAGAAAGTATCTTCATATAAATTTAGAATTTGCCAAGGATTTCGACCAGGTGACCCAGAAAGACGTAGAATATTTTGCGAATGGTATAAACGTCAATCTCAAGACAATGAATATTTTCCGAATAAAATAATATGGTCCGAGGAAAGTATGATTAATAATAATAGAATTTTTAATCGTAGAAATGCTCATTATTGGGCAAGAGTAAATCCACGTCTGTACAAAATGGCCAAACACCAACACCGTTTCGGATTTAATATGTGGGCTGCTATATTCGGTATTCGAATTATAGGTGCTTTCATTTACCACGAGTCCTTAAATTCTGAACGTTACCAAATTTTAGTCCAAAATGAATGAATGAATGGTTTGCCTTTCCAAGAAGTTGGAGGTTGTTGGTTTATGCAAGACGGTGCACCAGCACATAATTCCAGAGTTGTCAGAGAATACCTGTCAGTTAGATTTCCAAAAATATGTATTGGCACTCATGCAAATGTACTGTGGCCAGCCCGTTCTCCAGATATAACACCTTTGGATTTTTTTCTTTGAGGATACATTAAAAATTACATTTATGGAAACGATATTGAAAACGAAGAAATTTTATAAAGATTAGTTCTCGAAGCGTTTGCTAGTATTACTCCTCAAATGCTGAAGACTGTTTTAGATGCTACAGTTAGAAGATGCTATTTATGTTTAGAGAATAACGGGAATTTTTTTGAACATCTTTTGTGAGTTTATTAAATCCTTCAAAATAAATTTGTTTTTTATTTGTCTATCATTTAAAATTACAAAACATAATTTTATAATAATTTTACGGTTTTCTAATGTTTCTAGTATTAGTTTTAACTGTACGTTTTCGATGTTTGACATTGAATATGAATTTTCTCATCCGAAACGTATCAAAAATATAAAGTGTGATATATCGTTGAATTCAGAATCAAGGAGAGAATTTAAATATGGCAAAAATAATTTTTTCGTGTATTTAAAAAAATATAGTTGATGATGGTTGCTAACAAACGAAAAGTTGTATTAAAAATTGAATAACAGCATTACGTAGAGCTAGAAAAGTGGTTATGAAAATGTGCTCTTTTTTTCGTGGTAGCTCTGCAAATAAGGCCAGAAAAAAATAAAAACGAAAATCAGAAAATTCAATTTTTTTCAAATATCTCAAAAATTAAAAGAGATATTCGAGTTCTACAAAGACCATAAATACATCCCCTCAAATACGTAACTTTTGTTTCATTTAACCGACCTTCCATCTCTCCCGTTTCCGAGATCCCCATAGTGGGCATCCTTATCTTGGACACGGTATATACACACATATATATATATATATATATATATATATATATATATATATATATATATATATATATATATATATATATATATATATATATATATAAACTGCACTGATATTCCCCCCTTAACACTCTAATATGGGTTGAATTTGGTTTATAATATTTTATTTATTTATATTTAAGATTTAATATTATTACATTATTATTATAGTTGAAAAAATATAACCCGGTAGAACAATGAGACTCATCTAACAGGGGATAGGGATCAAAATTTAGAAGGAACTCTACTTTTAATATTGTAAAATAAATGATCATGAATTTGATTTATATTATTTGATTGAATATAATAATCATAGTAAACATGATTAAAATTACATTGAGTTAATGTCCTATTTATTTTTATAACATCTGAATTGATTAAATAAATTGAATTATAATTTTTAATTCGCATAGACATCTGCGTTATACCCTGTACATAACAAAATTCATTTAAAATATACGTGAGCATGCGCTGTGAATACGCAACCATATGCTTTGACCATAAAGAAAAGTGAAATTCGACACACAAGCAAGTATAACGACGTTTGAATAAAAAAAAACACACTTAATATAAATCATTTAAATTATTAGAACAAATAACATTCCCTTTTGAACATGTATACCTGTTGTTGCACATATGGTTATTACAAAGGATAGAAATTATAAACATACCAATAAAGTATCAATGTCAATAAAGTACTCACATAAAATGTCCTCCCTTCGTGGGTTACTGCTGCTGAAGATGATTGAAGACACCAGCTCCTGCGAACTGCAATTCTGCTTCTCGAACATCCAGAGTTTTCTTTTAAATAACCAGCTTAATCACTTAGGTAGGTTTCACTATTAATATTAAATATTCACGAATCTTTGTTTTAGGCTCATCACTTCTTTCTTAATTAAATTCAAAATAAATTTTGAAAGGCATGGATCGTTGATGGTTGTAAATTAAGCACAATTTTGATAAACCAGGTGTATAATAATAAAAACTTGAAGACAACACAATTAAATATGCACATCAACGTAAACAATATAAATTTAATATCAACAAAGTCGAACTGCGGAAATATTTTTATAACGTAACGAAAACTTCCGATTTGTGGTTGGAAAAGGTAAACTAACCTTAATTTAAATTATTTCACGAACAAAAAACTATCACTTATTTCGTGACCACTTCCGATACTAAATCGCACTTTGTTATTTACCCGAAGTGACATTAATTTGTTTTTAAAAATTATTTTCAAAAAAATTTCGCAACAGCTTACTCTGGCAAGTTGTTGCAAAGATGAAAATCAAGAGAGTTTGTGAAGCTAAACCACTTGTATTTATATGATTCTACTTGACAACCAAATCTTCGAATGTTTTCACTAGTTACGACAAATACTTGCTGAATTCTTATTGGCTAATGTAATTCTTAAATTACGATAATTCTTTAAAGCCCTATAACTTTCGCCCCGTTTAACATTTCTCCAATCTAAAAACATTTCCAAAATCTCCATAATTTTATCTTTAATTTGAAACTAAACATGATCTAAATCTTACACTTAATAACTATGTTAATTTTTACCCTTACTTATCGACTTTACACTAATTCTAGGAATTTTACAGGCCTGGAAATTACCTCTACATGAATAGGGATGCTACTACACCCAAATATACATCTTAAACATGCCTACGGCCAATTTGAAAGGAAAATTACTTAAATTCTACCAAAACTCTTACAAACTAAAATTAACAAAATGGACATAAATACAAGAATTATAACATGAAATTGAGGCTACCTTACTATTTTTACCTCTACTAATTTATTTTCTATAAATTGTCTCAGTTAAAAATACTTTTACAAAAATTTATGTGCGAGGGTATAACATAACCTCATTTTGTCTATATAATTTTAATGTTAAATTTCACACTTTTAAACACAATAATTGTTAATGTAAGTGTTTAAATTTAATGTTCAAGTCACAAATTAATTTATATCCTCACTTTCGTAGGTAAATAAGTTCTCCTACGACTAGTGTTGGAATATTGTCACACACTAGTTTAAGGTCATAAACTGTTGATTAAACACATTAATCCCAAAACTGCTGCATTATTCATGTTTTATAGTCACTCACTAATGTGTTTGTTCTGTTTTTCATAAGTTTTGCACAAATATGTGTTTAACGCACAAATACGAATGTTTTCACAAATCTTGGCTGCGTACAAGTGAATTGCGACATTGATATCAGCCTAAATCTAGTTTTAACATTATTTGTGTCAACCACAACCTGTATTACATGTCGTTAGGTAATATTGTTTAATATAAACTTACAAAACTAAATGAAAACTTGAATTAACTCATAAACGATAACAAACATCCCTATACTGCTATGTTCTGTGTTGTCGATTACTTAAACTAACATTATTAAAATTATATTAAGAAATATTGAAATTTTACAAGCTCCTCAATGTTTATTAATCATTTTATTCTAGAATTATTAATTGAAATGTACCATTTTGTACAAACTAAAGTAAAACTTCACTATGCAAATTTGATAGCTACTTGCACGTAATTAGATTCATCTCAATATATATATATATATATATATATATATATATATATATATATATATATATATATATATATTTCAAATTATAGTTATGTATATCATACCAATTTTAATTATTCGCATACTGTGTTCCAGAGCTTATCAAACTTATGTTTTTTTTAATGGAACACCCTGTATTTTTGTTCAATTTTGGATAATACTGTAAAAACAAGGCGCACTTTAATAAATGATCCCTATAGCTAAATATTACAGTTTTCGAGATATTTTGAATTCTATGGAAATAATAGGTTTTCGGAAAAAATCATACTGACCGAATCAATTAAATTAGAAAGACAAAATTCTAGTTGTAAATATTAAAGTTGTTACCTTTTGAATCGCTATAGCAAATGATTCTTAATTCCTTACAGGGTGTTCAAAATTTTCAGTTGTAAAATGATTACATTCAAATCACGTTGTCTCTGTAACTTTAAATGTAACACCCTGTATTTTATTAATCTAGATTATTAAAAAAACATTCTATATCATTTGGTATATGGAAATGTAAACTTTCACCATTAACGCTCATAATAAAATACTTATCTTTTTTGGGATTTTTTAATGGTGTGCTTTAAATTATACAATCTAAACGTTTCGATAACATTACATTATCTTCGTCAGTATAATGTTTGTTAAAATTGTTAAAGATAGTAAACAATTTTGTCAAATTTGAAAAATTAAAACATAAACATAAACATAAACATATGTTTATGTTTTAATTTTCAAATTTGACAAAATTGTTTACTATCTTTAACAATTTTAACAAACATTACTACTGACCAAGATAACTGTAAGTGTATCGAAACGTTTAGATTGTATAATTTAAAGCACACCATTAAAAAATCCCAAAAAAGATAAGTATTTTATTATTTGGTATATGGGTTTCATATACCTAATATTATAGTTTTTTTGTTATTATCTACTGTTACTATCCAAAATTGAACGAAAATACCTGGTTTTCCATAAAAAAATATAAGTTTGATAAGCCACGCTTTTCTGGAACACCCAGTATGTACGAAAATAATTTTAAAATGGGGCCACTACTGATATACATAACCCCCCTGAAAAATAAATTTGAAAAAACGTATTGCCTAGATACAAAGACTGTCCCATTGGTGGTGGCCCACCCTGTATGTATGTATATATACATATATATATATATATATATATATATATATATATATATATATATATATATATATATATATATATATATATATATATATAGATAAATTTATATGAAATTCCATTGTAATATAGTGAAAAATTATTTATTTAATTGGAAGTAATATTAAATTTTCATAAGAAATGACGTATAAAGTAAAGTTAACGAGTGAATGAATAAAAGGGAGACGGAAGAAGAGGAGGCGGAAAGGCAAACAGTATTCAGGGAAGGAAAGAAGATAATAAGATCACCATGTGTGAAAAGGATAGGGGAGGAAAAAGGTGGAAACAGTTCCATAATGGAAAGTGAAAAGAAGTAGTAGGAGAAAGAAATGGAAGAAATAAACGAATTAATTCGTGAGATGAGGAAGCTGATTGATAGAGAGAATAGAAAAATTTGAAAAAAAAGTAGACCATTAGGAGAGACGGAAAAGGAAGAATAACACCATAATAAAGGTGTGGAGAAGCAAGGAACGATATAAAGGATTACAAGCGATGATGAAAGAGAAACTAAATATAAGAGTAGAAGTTAGAATAAACCGGGAGAGGGAAAATGATACAGTTGTGGTGGAAACGGGGAAAAGAAAAAGTAAATATAGTGACAGTGTCCAGTAGAAACATGAAAGAGACCAGGTAAAACTTAGAGGAGTTGTTAGAAGAGAAGGGAGAAGATATGATAATAATAGGAGGGTATTTTAACCCGAGAATATGGGCAGAGAGTGAAGAATCAGCAATTGGCTATGCAATAACGAATGCAGGGGCTGAAGAGAAGGTGAGAACATTTAGGGTAGGGGAGAGGGTCAAATCGGTTCATCAGACCTTGGAACTGATAATGGAGGGGATAAAAGAAAGGAGATGAGAAAAGAAAAGGAATTCATAAGCAAGAAGGTATGGACAGAAGAGAGAATAAAGAGGTGCAAAGAGAAAGTGGGATGAAAAGTGTGGAAGAAATGAGAGCGAGAATGGAGGAAGCAACGGAGAAAGTAAGGGTTAAAAGATGGAAGGGGGACAAAACGGGTTGAAAGGGATGGTAGAACGGAGAATGCAAGGAGGCCAAGAGAAAGGAATATAAGGAAGCAGTAAAGATATACAAAAAAACACGCGAGAGTAGAAAGGAAGAAAACAAAAACAAACAGGAAGAGCAGATTAAGGATATAAAAACGGAGGAAGAAAATATTTAAAGAAAGAAAAGAGGAAAAAAAGTACACAAACGGGAATACAAGTAAACGAATGGGAGAAGTACTGGAGGGGGAGCAAATACAGAAAGGAAAAGGAAGACAAACTAAGAAAATATGCGAAACATAGGAAGAAGGAGAAAGAATAAAAAAAGAGGAAATAATAGTGGCAATGCAGAAGGTGAAAAAAGGTAAATCTGCAAGAGAAGATGGGATACAAGGTGAGGAGTGGATATATGGAAGAGATAAGGCAGCAAAAAGGATGACGGAAATAATAAACGAAACATGGAGAGCGGAAGGATTCTCAGAGAGGCGGAGAGGAGAACGTATATGCTCAGTGCACAACAAAGAAAACAAAAACAAGTAACAAATTATAAAGGAATCACATTACTAAACATAGTCTATAAAATATACGCGATCATACCGGAGGAAAAGCTAAAGAAGGAAGTAGAAGAGATGATACTGATACCAGATGGACAGGTAGGATTCAGGAAAGGAAGAAGAACGATAGAGAATGTATACATACTGAAACACATGGCTAACCAGGAACAGGAAAAGAAAAGGGGGAAAATGGTAGCGGTATTCGTAAACGTAATAGCGGCATTTGATAGCGTGAACCGGTAAAAGCTGTGGGAATACTTTAGGAAAAAAGAAGATAAGAGAAAGGGTGGAAGACGTACACGAAGAAACGAGCACCAGGGTGAGGGTGAATTGGAGCTAAGTGAATGATTTGTATCAAGAAGGGGACTGAGGCAAGGATGCCCACTGAGCTCAAGCCTGTTCACAGTGTACACTGGAGACCCGGACGAGGCATTAAGGGGACAACAAAAGGAAGCCTGGTGGTGGGAAACAGGAAGGTGTGGTCGCTAGCATACGCAGATGACAGTGCTAATAGCAAAAGAAGGAAAAGAAATGATGGGGATGTTAAAAACGATGGAAAGATAGTCGAAAAGAAAAGATCTGTAAGTAAATGGGAACAAAACAATGATAATGGTACTGAAAAAAGGGGGATAAAAAGGAAAAAAGGAGGAGTAGAAATGGAGAAGAGGAGATACAGCAGGTAAAGGAATTCATCTACATGGGATACACGATGAGATAAGACAACAAAGGTGGGAACATATAAAAGAACGAGTGAGAAAATAATATAAATTAGTAGGACAAGTGTAGAGTGTACGAGAAATACTTAAGGAAGTGTGGGTGTGGAAATAATATAAGGAGACAGTGGGACTGCAAGAAAAATACTGGAAGTGGGTAATAGGGTGGAAAACACCGGGATACATTATCAGAGCCGAGAAAAAGGGCGATAAAGTGCGAAGAAGATCGGAGTGTCAAATTCTTCAAGAATGCTGGAAAGAAATAAAAGAAGGAAGAATAAAATATGGACAAGAAGCCAGAAAAGAATATTATGAAAGAAACGGGTATGCGAAAGAAGAAGTGGAAAGACTAAGAAGGGAAGGTGTGAGCGTAAGAGAGGACATGATTAGAAGGAACAGGGATGTGCAAAAGCAAGAAAGATGGACAAAGGTGAAAGAAGGAGAATATAATGTAAACTATGGGAGCATTAAGGGAGAAGGGATACCGAGATATCTGAATGGTGAAGGGAGGAAGGAAAGAAAGAATGTGATAGGGAGATTTAGATGTGGAAACGAAGAAAAGGGAAACAAATATTGGAGAAGGGACGAAGCTAGAAAATGCAGGATGTGTGGGTTTCATTTTTACACTAGCTTGGCTTATTGAATATGATTTTTTTGTGTCTTGATTTGTTTCTGTGGATGTTCAATCTCCGGTTAAAGAGATTGACTGTTTCTGGGGTTTTGATGTGAGGGGTACACTGTCACTCGAACCAATTGTAGACAACCCCTTTGAGAAATTGAACAAAATGGTTTTCATTCAAAGACTGAATTATTTTAAGCTACTTACAAGTTTATATACAGTTCTTAGTATTACGTAGTTTGTTTTTGTCCTGTATCTTAGGTCGTGTTTATCTTACCTAAGCGCTTTTATGGTGGCCAGATAAATCTATTTAATCGCTGCATGATTAAACATCCTGCCGGTCGCGAAGTTCATGTTCAGCTGTAGGTTAAACATTCTGCCGCGGCGAAGTGGTGGCAACTGGGGTGGCGTACGCCGTACAGTGGTTCCATCTGGAATCTTTCTTCCCCTGTTACTCCGGGTTTCCTCTTTCGAAGTGTTTGTGTCCATACATTGTATGCCCCCCAGATGGCTAGGGCTATTCCTAATAATGTTGCTTTACATGCGAGACTGGTTATTATGGATTGTGATGATATCTTCTCCCAGTGAATGTTAGTTAGATCTTGTTGGATCGCTTCTTCTTCCTGTTTCAACTCACTTAGTTGAACTGTTTCATTTAGTATGGTTTTTTTCTGAATAGCGTTTACTTGAAGTTTGTATTGAACTGCTTCTGCCATGTTTATACGTACTGGTTTATGATAACTCGTAACTAATGACACACTGTCCTGGCGTATCGGACTCAAAATACTCTGCTTTGTTTTAACCAAGCATTCTGATGATACTTGGATGACGCCGGTTTGGTTTAACGTAATATCTTGTCCATTGCACATTACTGCTCCTTTGACCGCGTCTTTTGTGATGAACATCCACGTGTTGGGATTGTATAGTTGTTTCCAGATTATTCCATCTACGTTATGTATTGATATTCTGCATGAATTCTCATTCACTCGTTGATACAGTTGATCTATTATGGAATTCGGGCTCTGCTCTATGCAGTTTACTACGGTAGGTTTGAATACCATCGTAAGTCTTCCAATGGACGTACTGTTTCGTAGCTCCTCATCTGATGATTGGAAGTAAAATTGAGTGTTGTATTCTACGGTAATAGTTCCAGTTCCTACTTCCATTATCCCATACGTCCCGTTCTTCATCCTCAGTGGTATTGGCGTTATTTTCATTACTACATGCTGCATGATTTCTGCCATGATGAATTACCCTGATATGTAGATTTGTTGTTCATCTTGTTTTACAGTCATCTTTATTATTGGATCTATATTATGCTGTCAATAGCTCCTTTATATGTACTTCAGTGATGAGGTCGTTAAAGCTGCCTTGACCAAGGTTGACGTTCAATATTTTGTTGTAGTGAGTGTATATTTCATTGATGAGATTCACTGCTATTTGATATGAGTTCAGAATGTGCAGGTTTATTTGGTTTTCATCTATGGTCTTGTACTATTTTTCCATCTTGGTAACCGCTTCCAGCACCAGGTTTAATTTTTTCATGAAGCTCTCGAGCTGTTTGTTGATTTTAATTTCGGTATTATTAAACGTTGATAGTGCTGATAGCATAAATTTGGTCTGACGATCTGCTGTCTTCATTAATTCTTGCTGCTTCTTAGTTAACGTGTTGATGTCCTTACGCTATTCGTCATTTACTCCAAATATTGATGTCAGGATGTCCCTAACATTCCCATTTTTTTCTTGAGTGGATGATTGAATGTATTCCTTCTTGTAACCATTTTAACTGCTTGCCTAACTCAATCGTGTGATCAGTTACCTCCTTTTTCTTTTGACATTTTCGTAGCTTGACGGCACAACTTGTCGAACCCTTGTGTGGTGTTTATTGCTTCCATGATGTCCTGATCAATACTAACTGTATTGAATTGCAAGTCAATCCGGAATGTACCTCTTCCGATTCGAGCATTACCAAGTGCTACTCGTAGTACATGAGGTTGTTTTGGTTTTTCCTTGCCTGGTTGTCTTCGTGTTCGAGTTGTGTTTTGGTCGGCGAGTGTACGGGTATCAAGTTTCGAAAGTGCCTTTTGCTGGTTTTACTATCTGATTTTCGGGTTGTTACGAAGCGAACCTTGCCATCTGCTGCGGTATGGACTTCTGTTGTTCTTTCCAATGGCCACTTAGCGGGGTGCAGATTATCTTCCTTTACTAGTACTATGTCATCTACTGTCATGTTGTCTTTGCTTTGCTTCCATTTGTACCTTTGTTGGAGGCTGTTCAAATACTCCGATGACCAAGTCTTCCAAAAATCTGCCTTCATCTCCTGAACTAGTTTCCAGATTCTTCTTGATGCTGTTCGTTCTGTATTTTAATGAACCTACCAGTACTTATCCAATTAAGAAGTGGCCAGGGTTCAATACCTTTCGCTGTGCTTGTAGTGTTTCTACTTCCTTGCCGAGGTGCTGGTGCTGTGCCATTATGATGACTTGATGCATTGCTCTGACCAGTTCTTCTAATTCTAAGTATTTGTGTTCACTTCGCTGTCCTCATCATGCCTTGCAGAATAGGTTACAGTAGGCGATCACCCGTTGCAGTCGTTGCTATGACGAGAATCTGTTTACGATGCTGCTATTGTTTTCTATTTTTGTGGTTGTCAGACATCTCTTCAGCTTTAGGTCCGTGGTTCCCATTTGTTTGTTTTCAGCCATTCCGGCCCATTCCACCACATCCATTTGGTCTTTATTTTGGATGATGGGTATCCCCTTGACAAGATGTCTGCTGGGTTTTCTTCTGAGCTGACGTAATTCCACTGTTGATATGTCACGAGTTTATTGATTTCCATAACTCGATTGGCTACGAAAGTTTTCCATCTGGATGGATCCCCTTTGATCCATGCTATCGTTATCATGAAGTCGCTCCATGCAAATACAGTTATGTTTGGAATTGCTAGTGCTTCTGCTGTTCTCCGTAATAGCTTTGCAAGTAATACTGCCGTGCATAATTCCAACTTGGGTATGGTCGCTTTTGTCTTGACGGGTGCTACTTTTGACTTTTCTGTGAGTAACGTTACTTACCCTTGACTGGTTCTCGTATATATTGCTGCCCCGTATGCCTTCTCTGATGCATCACCAAACCCGTGTGTTTGTAATTCGTCTTGGGTAAGGTGGATCCATCTTGCTATCTGTAGTTCTTCTATGGCTTTTAATTCATCTCGGAACTTCACCTACTTCGCTGCTATGTTGTCAGGTACTTGTTGATCCCATTTGATTGCGCTTACCTGCAGTTCTTGAATTATTAGCTTGGCTGTTATTGTTATTGGACTGATCCACCCTAGCGGGTCGAAGATTTTTACTATTTCTAATAGTATGCTCCTTTTTGTTAATGTTTTGTTGCTGAGTGCTACCTTGAATTGAAAGCTGTTTTGATCTGGTAGACATCTCACTCCAAGGGATTTTCTTGATTCATCTTCCTTGATATCCATTGGCTCCGACGTCTCTTTTCTTTCTTTCCATAATTCTTTATGATTTCCTGCTCATTTTCTTAGCGTGAACTCTCGTTTACTTAATAATGTTATTAATTCATCCTGTAAGGCCTTTGCGTCTACTATCGCTCTAGTTCCAGTTAACAGGTCGTCCACGTAGTAATCTTTCAGTGTAACTGCTGACGCTTGCGGGTAATTGTTTTCTTCATCTTGGGCTAGTTGCTGCAATGTTCTTACTGCTAGATGATGTGCTGACACTGTTCCATACGTTACGGTTGTAAGTTGATACTCTCTGATGGGTTCCTTCGGTGTGGTTCTCCACAGTATGGTGCGGTATCTGTGATCTCCTTCGTCCAGTTTGATCTGACGGTACATCTTCTCAGCCGTGAGCATGTAGCGATGTTTTCTCCATCTTACTAGAAGGTCCCAAAGATCCTGTTGTAATATCGGCCCTACGTACATCATCTCATTTAGACTCTTTCCATTACAGTCTTTAGATGACACGTCAAACACTACTCGCAGCTTGGTCGTTGTACTGGACTCTTTCATGGCTGCATGATATGGTATGTACCCCCTGTTCTCACTTGAGTTGGTGGCTTGTTTCATGTGTCCCATCTGCAGGTACTCGCTCATGAACTATTTGTAACCTTTTTTCCTAATTGGCGTCTTTCAAACATTCTTCCTCCAGTTGTAGTAATCTTGCGACTGCCAATGGTCTAAAATTCTCTAACGTGTCTGGTTCTTTTTTGAATGGGATTTTTACTGTATAAGTTCCATCGGGATTCCTCAAAGTGGTTTGTTGGTAGTGTTCTTCACATTCTTCATCTTGTTGGGACATTTTCACTGCCCTTGGAATTTCCTCGAGTTCCCAAAATGTTTCTAACTGTGTTTATTCTTCTTCTCGTGACACCTTGCTGACTATCGTCACTTCTTCCTTTCTAAAAGTGTAAATCTGCCCTGACAAGATCAATCCTAGTTCTGAGTGTTTACCTAATACGTCGCCTGCTATTCTCATCCCACCTAGTATTAGTTTTGCGTAATCTTCGGCTCCCAGGAGCACATATATGGGTTCTGGATTATTGAGTGTGGGATCTTCCAATATTTGGTTTGTCCATTGGTTGTTGTCGAACTCAAACTGTTTCATGGGGAGGTTCTCAGTGACCTTTTTTATCACTATAACTTCTGTGGTTAGTGAAAAGGTACTTGGATGTAGAGGTTTTAGTTGAATGTTCACTTTTGCGGTTGCCTTGTTGGTGTCAACCCTCCTAGTCCACTGATTTCGGCGTGTACCTTTTGTCTTAGCAGTTTTAATAATTGTGCGGACTCTTCCGTAATGAATGATGCCTGTGATCCTGAGTCGATTAATACTCGTAACATGTGAAGTTCGCCGATGACATCTTTTATTCTAACACCTGCTGTGGCTAATAGAACCTTTTTTTTTCTAGAGCCGCACGCTTCCCCAACTTCCTTGGCCGATGTGTGCCCTGCCGATTTTGTTTGATGGTGCGTTCCAGGTTTTTTGTATTGCCTTGTGCAGTAATGTGTGGTGCGGGTACTGACACGTTGTGCAGCGTCAAATCGAGTGGCATTTGATGTTGGAACTGTGGTCCATGCAATTAAAGCATATACGCTTTTTTCTAACGAATGCGAGCCTGGCTTGTGTTGACAACCCTGTGAATCTGTTGCAATCACCCAACTCGTGATGTTGGTTGCAAGTAGACGCATGCTTGCCGCTTGGCCTGCCATTGGGGATGCCATTCGGGCTGCCCTCGTGCGGGAGTATAATTTGATTTCTTGCCTGGGACATCGCTTCCATTGACTGGAATCTTAACTTGAGGAATTCCATTACCTCCTTCATCAATGGTATTTCATTTGGTGCTTTTACTGATTGTTCGAACAGTTTGTTTGTCTCTGCGTCCAATTTTCGCGCCACTATGTGGACTATAAGAAGACCCCAGGAGGCTGTTTCTACTCCCAGGTTTTTATTTGCTTCTAGACACTCATGAGTTGTGTCATGCAGACGCTTTATCGCACCTTCAGCCTCTTCTTGGATCGTAGGAAAGTCTAAAATTTTGTCTATTAGATTTTTTACCATTAATCGTTTGTTGTTGTATCTGCTCTTGAGAATTTCCCATGCTGTTTTGTAGTTGCATTCTGCTATTTGAAGGTGCTGGATTAGTTTCAATGCTTCTCCTTCGACGTTGATTTTAAGGTATTGCATTTTTTCTATTGTCCCCGTTTTGTTGGAGTGTGTCTCTTTATCAAAAATGTCTTGGTATCTCATCCAATTCCGGTATCTTGATGCTGCATGTCTTGTCTCCAGCTATTTTTATTTTATTCCCGAGTTCGGTGCATATTTCGTCACACCGTTGTTGACATTTTGTTTCATGTACTTTGATGTGTTCGTGCAGTTCTTCAATCGCAGTCCATTGGCACTGAATCTTATCTTAACTTAAATTGGACCGTGTTTTCTTCTTCTTTCAATATTTCTTCTACTTATTGTAATAGAGATCCTAATTGTTGTATCTTGATCTTCTGTCACTTCAACCGCTGTTCTTGTTCTTTGTCGACCCCATCGTCTTCCTGCGAGGTGATCGTTAGCTTCTTTTCTAGCTCTGTCAAATAGTTTTTAATGTGATTGTATAGCTTACCTAACTTTTCAAAATATTCTGATGTGTGGTAGTCATGATCACCTCTCTACAGTTCTGATATCTCATTATGTATGCTGATCGCGTTTTCTCACATGTATCCAATGAACTGCGATGCTTACTAATGTAGGCCTTGATCTTCCGTGCCGCCGAATCTCTTCATATTCGTAAGCATCTTTTCCATAGCCTTGCCAATATCATTTTGATTTCTGGCCAATTTGTTGATCTCCATTTTTCGTTTTGTACCTTGTGCTGTTTATCTTTCCTTCGCGTGTTAATTTTCTTTGACTTGTCGTTCTAACTTCTTTTGGCGGCGGTTGGTGGTGATGTACCGTTGGTGGTGGCTTGAAGTACTATGTGCTGATATCTTCAATAGACTCGAAGGACCATGTTCAATCTCCGGTTAAAGAGATTGAGTGTTTTTGGGGTTGGATGTGAGGAGCACGCCGTCACTCGTACCAATTGTAGACTATGCCCCACAACCCCTTTGAGAAATTGAACATAATGGTTTTCATTCAAAGACTGAATTATTTTACACTACTTACAAGTTTATATACAGTTCTTAATACTACGTAGTTTGTTTTTGTCCTATATCTTAGGTCATGTTTATCTGACCTAAGCGCTTTTATACCTACCCTGCTATAATTGACCTGCTCTACATAACATAACAATCATTTCCGATGTGCTAACTAATTTCAACATGTATCGTAATTCTAAATATATATCTAAATTTGGTGACCAGATAAATCTGTTTAATCCCGGCATGATTAAACAGTGGATGTTTGCTCTTTGTGTGATTATGAATCTACGTGTTTGCGTGTTTTCATGTTCGTATGTTTACGTGTTTTGTGTTTCCTTGTTGAATGGCTTGCTTTTTTGGTCGCTTCCGATTTTTGACCAACTTGTTTGCATTCTTAGCTTCTCTGATTTGTTTTTTGTGTTAATTCGTATGTGCGTGTGTTTACCTGTTTGTGTATTTATATGTCTACAGGTTTGCATGTTTTCGTGTTAATATGTTTACGTGTCTTGTGTTTGTTGGATGGTCTGCTTGTTTGCTGGATTCTCTCTGGGTGTGGGGGTGTTGCTTGCATTTTTGTGTATGAGTTTGTGTGTTCCGGCGTTTGTGTGCTGACGTGTTTCTATGTTTGCGAGTTTACGTGTACTTTCCGTACTAGTTGGTTAGGTAGTTTGTACTATCCTTTTTTTTGCACAAAAATTAATTTAATTTGGTTTTAATTGTTTTCCAGTTGAGTTATCAGAGGGGGTCTCATTTTCACTACAGTGCTGTTACTTGATTTGTATGCCGGTATGTATCTGAATGTGTTTTGTAATTTGTAGTGAAAGTGTTATCAAGATGGGCCACGGATCTCTGTTTATAATATGTTGAAGAGTTCGATGTAATATTGAGTCAGGTAAAAAGTTCCTTGTTTTATTAATATCATTATCTAACGGAGGATTTAGTAATTAAATTCGGAGTGGTTGAAACTTTTACTTATCTGGAATTTAATAATTATCCAAATATAAAAGTTTAGGGTTAAATGGACTACATGTTATACAAAATGAGGTTTTTTACGGCATTGTAAATGTCGAAGTATCAGGAAGTTTGTCCGTAAACAAATGATTTGTTGGTTAATAAATTGTATGTTGTTTCAATTGAATACTGTGTAATGTTAATGAGTGCAGTAAGCATATGGGCGATGGAATCAAGTAAACACGTTAAATTTTAAACGAATAATCAAGATAAGAATAGAATTCGTGTAATTGCAAATTTAGTGTTCGAAATATAAAGAAGTGTAATCCAATTACACTTTTAGTGCTGCTTGAAATTTATTAAGTAAATTAGAGTGATATAAGACATGGTTAACGTATTTAATGAAATGAAGATTTAATTAGTTATACTGGATAATTGGGTGTGGAAATTATTAAATGAAAACGAGAATTACGATGACATGGCAATGCAACGTGTTTTAATGGATGTAAATACCAGGTGGCTGGTTGTCTGCGTGACAGGACCGGGATGGCGTTTTGGTGGTGTATTGGATGGTGTAAACGAGTGGATAAAAAGAGGTAAGTTGTAGAATTGTAAGGTATTGGTGCTGGTTTTAGACCTTTATTTGGGTACAGGAACAATTCGTCGGCGTATATTTATTTGCCCTTTGGGGATGTATTGCCGTTGTTCAAACAATTATACTGGCTACCCTAATTACACCCCTCGAGGTAGAAACTCCTAAAAGATATAGATAAGGGGAACGTTTACTAAATATTCGCTGGGAGAGGACAAGGTTGTAGATCGCGTTATAGAATTATTTAGCAATTGAGGTTGAAACTACCGTTGACCTAATAACGCTATTCAAAATAATCTTTGTACACCCTTCGAGGTACGTACACCCAGAAGATATGCCTGAGAATACTTCTTGGTCACTAATTAGGTTTACTTCTTGAGGCGTTAACCTCCGCTAGTGAAGTAATGTCACTAAATAACTATTTACAACCCCTCGGGGTACGAACTCCGAGAAGATGTGCTAATAGTTATTATTCGTTTCGGTGGTGATATAATCAGGGCATCAAAATTTATTAAGCAATTATATGTTATGGAATTATGAAGTTTAGGATGTATTAATGATAGAGATATGGTAGACAGGTTTTCAAGTTAATTATAAAGCGCAGGTAATTCTCAGAATTTCTTTTCTTAAAGTTGAGGAAACTATGAGAATAAGTCATACTAGTGAATGAGAGATCGGTGATGTATAGATTTATTAATACACCTTAGTAATGCATGATTTGGAGTTGTTTAATAACTCCATTAGTAAACGATTCCCTGAAAAAATATTACATAGTCTTGAATATGAGAAACTATTTTTTGTGACCTGGGTGTAATTACTTTAATACATGACTATTGAAAAACAAACATCATATTGTAACAATTGAATCGTTACTGTTATTAGTATTTATGGTTATGCGTAGTGTTGTCCTTGTTAGAGGCTAAAACCTTCACCATGGTACGTCAATTCCTTTTAAAATAAAAAAAATTCTCTGGCACAGACAATTAATTTGGTTCACGGCCATACAAATTGCTGCAAGAATAAAAAAATCATGGTCATATTTACATTTATAATTTTTAAGGCAATTACGCAAGTAGCAACATTCTATAAATATTCCAAGTAAGTGAAAATGTGAATAAACTAAAAATAGCCGTACGCCTATTATATATTACAAATATGATCGCGTCCTAGCATCCTAACGTACTTAAAGTATCTCTCTTTGCCTTACATTGCTAAGCACTAATATCTCGTTAGTACGTATATAATGGTTAGGACGGATTGCACAAGAAGTATGTGATTAATGTCTTAGGTTACTCAAAATAAACACGTTCAATACAAATTCATTTATTATCTACAAATAATTAAGTACGTATATGCAATGCGGTGCTTGCAGTCCTTGGTAAAAGTGTTGCGGTCGGTCTGATACATTTATCTACCTACCAATTGCCTTTTCTTTCATTTTCTCGAAATTCGTAGAATAAGCCATCAGCAACTACCTTCTTTCGTTGGATCTAGTAAGCTATTTATGGTTTTAGGAAGAATCGTGCAACAGACGATCTTCTATTGTATGTAAGCCAGGTTTAGAAAGATCCTACGAAAAGTTACAGTCAACATTTTCAACGAAGGCGCGGAACAGGTTATTTAAATCACCCTTCAAAATTAAATTTCAGTGCTTCCTGGGATTTTAAGTTTTAAATCTAATGTGGAAGGGGTAATAGACATAGGAACTTAGTTTGGAGCGAAAGGATTACTCCAGTTTGTAAATGTTAAACAAACAATTATTTTCATAACTATTTCGAAATAATTTATTTTGAATAGAATGTAAACAAATTTATAATATTATTTTAGTGTCAACTCTATTCTTCATCATTAGTAGGTACTTATAGTTGCGTATAATTCAATTCTGCATATATTATGTAGGTACGTATAATCACATCAAAATGAAATGAACGCACACTCTTTATTTTTGTTATTTGTTGTACGAGCATGGATACGGCTGTAGTAGGAATGGCGGGCTGTTTGAACCGACCAATCACAAGGCTGCATGGATTGATCTATACTTACTTAGACGTAAGGAATGCCTATATGCGGCCGGGACTCGCGTCCGGTGTCCCCACTTCTCGCGTCGCGTCGCATCACTGCTGTTTTTGTGAATGTTACGCAATATGCAACTGCCAAAGCGAAAGTGCATAACACAAGGGAGGTTTGAACCCCCACTTGTATACGCCACTGAATATGTGTATTTATTTGTTGATGGCTTCATTTCAAAAAGAGTTGGCACTAACGTGAGCGTACAACAGGGATCGGTTTTAGTTCCAACACTTTTTCTACTATGCATAGGATGTTTCATTTCTTCAACAACCAATCCGATACATTACTTTGCAGATGACGGCGATCTGTATTAAAGTTCTTCTCAGTCCACCTACAACAGTAATCCACATTTTGTCAAGGTATTAAAGAAGAACTGGTAATTTATCAGAGACATTCAGTATCCTTAGATGGGAAAGTAAATAATCTAGTTAGAGTTAGTACTACAAAACCCGGTCTTGCCTTGTGTTCGCTAGAGAAGATGGATCATTTTCAGACTCTATTACTATACTACAAATGTTTGTATATACAACCCTATCATGGGTTGACTCTCTACTAAAGCAGCTGCTTGTAAAATAGTTTCGTGTTAACATCTAATCAGTAGCTCCCGACAACAATTTCTTCTACGTAACGTCTGTTTTCACCTCATCTAGAATATAATCTTCATCTCTAGGATAGTGCGACCCAATGCGCTCTTGACATCGTTGTGAGGCTTTTAAATGACTCGTCTTTAACCTTTGACAAACATTTCCTTGACCATTGAAGAAGATTTTCAATTTTTTTCTTTTACTATCAGTATTGCATTGGCTATTGTGCTGCCGAGTTACATTCTTTGATACTGTCTTGGGCCATATTTGCTAACGATACTTGGTTTGCTCATTCACAACACTAATATGTAGTAAAAAGATTCCTTGTCATACCAATCGGGCGCAATCCACATTCTTCTACACAGTTTGTAAAGTC
>JARFJB010001532.1:2150000-2152500 GCA_036346205.1 Vesta saturnalis
CACAGGTACAGGCACAGGCACAAACACAGATACAGACATGTCGGTTGCATCACCTTCAACAATGAAATGTATTTGTAGGATGGACATTAAAAAAACACGACCACTTGAATGCTTTTGCGTACTTTTCCCATGATTTAGTATTAAAACTGTAATGTATAAAGATGACGATCGCGGTAGCTAAGTAGCACATCCAAATTACATAAAATGAGATATTCTGCTTTTATGATTTAGACCACTAAAACCACAAACCTTGTGATCAGAAAGTTCCTTTGGAGAAATAAAATAGGCAACTTACGCAAACATTATTAATAAAATGAAGTTCTATGACCTACTGGACTGTATAGAACGTTTATGTGTAATTTCTCCAGTTTAAAACATGCAATTAGATTATAACACATTTTCCTACAATAATGTTAATAATGGTGCAATGAAGGTTGAATCTGGGATAGATACTTTGTATAAAAGTTATTCACTGTATTAAATAAGTAAAACTTGGTTTCCTACATTATCGGAATACCAGTTTAGTTAAATAAACCTAATGGTCTCATTATAGTCTAACTTTTTTGTATCTCTAACGCATAAATCAGTGTTGTCTTATTTCCGTTTCGAAAGCAGATGACAGTTAAAACAATACTGTACGATAACTTTCCTCTTAAACTATGCTTTGTTCGTAGGACGGAACATATAACACCAATGTTTGTTTTTATATTACAGAATGTTTTTTTTTAATATTTGTCTAGGTACCACTGCGATGCTTTGGTAAAACAAAATAATTATTTTGTTTTTTTAAGCCAACACTCCTTGTATCATATTACTGCAAAAACAATGTTGTATTTATTTCGCAATCTTATCGTAAAGGACCTTATACAACATAACAATTTGCCAAATGCAAATAATATATTATATGGTTACTGTTCGTGTTTGTCACAACACAACGTTAATTACATTTACTCTTGTTCCTAGATTATTTTTTTTTACTGTCCATCTTTACATAGAATGTGAATTACAGCTCGTTTGTCCTGTAAATGTTTCAAAGGTATTTTTACCTGTATAATGAAGATATGGTTACCATCGTACTTAAAAAGGTAGGTAAATACGTGAGATATGGCCGTCTATTATATTTTTGCAAAATACTTTTCTATTGGTTGTTTCTAGGTTTTAGAAAATAAAGAGCTTATACTTGGGGTTGCTTATTGTGTATGAAGAGCAGCTGCCCTATTCAGATGCACGTACACAACCAACCCCAACTAAACTAAAAACTAGGCTGTTTAGTAAATTATAAACCACCAATAGCATAGAATATCGAATAACATTATAATTTATACTCTTTCTCGCTATTGTGCCCAAGTCTTTGTTTGTGTGGTTTCATCTTTTCGGTGCGATATTGTTCTGTTTTTGTGTGTATACATATATGTGGGATGATGAAGTTGTGATTATACAAGATTTTATCTTAAACGTTATCGGATTACATTCAATACTGCCAGATTTGGAATAAAACGAGTTAAGTTTGTAATAAAGCTTGTCCAATGTGTAATTAAGAGCTAATTAAACATAAAAGTTTTTCGTGCAATCAAGAATTATGCACATTATTTAATTAAACAGAAACAAACTTGATTTTTCTTGCATTAATGAAAACGATGAGTTATAATAAGAATGTCGATGACCACCATATAAAGATGATTATCAAAAATTCTTAAAGTGTTTTACCATATTAAAATTTGATTATAAGGAGACGCGCAAGTTTTTAATTCTGTATTCTTCAATTAAGCTACCGAAAAACTTGCCTAAATTCCTTTTTATCACAATTTAAATTGATACATCTGTTGATCAAATATCTTATCTAAACTTGATCTATTTGTATATTTGGATACCGCTTCGGGTAAACATTCGGAAACTGTGTTGATGAACACAATGGTTACATAAAGGAAATTATCCTGGCGCCAGTTTGAAATATGTAAATTTGTTTTTTCTTATTGTGTTCTTTTTTTTGAATGAAGTTCATTATTTATGTGTGTTAAAAGTACCACACAGGTTTTGTTTAACAAAAAGGTCGAAGAAATTAGTATACAGGGTGATTCACGATGGATGGTACATTAGACGTTTCTGGTGAACCAGGCAACTAATCACTCTGAAAATTTGATGGATGTCATATTTGATGCGGTGTTGCCACTTCTATTAGCAAGTAGTAGCAAGTTTGATATTTTAAACGGCCTGTATGTAATATTATTTTTATGATCTTCATCAATTTCTTGCCAACTTCTCTTAATATTTCCCTATACCTATATGTAACCGTTTTGAAATAAAAATAAATTTCGGTTTATTTCGTCGGAAAACATGATCTTTAAAGATGCTGATAGCTTCGAGCTCAGTGATACAATGATATCGAAAATTGGTTTAGAGTAAGGTAATACGTAGGGGCTACCCACGCTTCGGCTCAATACCAGCTACTTCAATACAGGGTGGTTCAAAAATGTAGTTATCTCTCTATTGACTAAACATG
>JARFJB010001532.1:2155000-2180000 GCA_036346205.1 Vesta saturnalis
ATCATGCTGGAACATAGTTTCATCACAGGTTCTACACAACACGAACATTAACTTACCGTGCATCTTAAGAGGCAGGACCGGATAGTAGAAATCTAATGGTGGGAGAACGTTACATTTCACAAGGCCCTAGACGCGTGCAAGTCGTGGTTTAAGCATGTGGCACTAATGTGAAGTGTGGGATGGCCCACGGGATACTTGGGGTATTTGTTCACATAGGGGTATAGTTAACAAACATCCAAATACCTGATTTGCACATCTTCCTCTGCCTTATAATACAACTTAATCGCATTAGTACGGCGTCCGAAAAAGCTATAGCGGTGATTCAGAGGTGACTGATTAAGCACTTTGTTTGAGCAAACAAAGTCTCTTGCGGCCGGATTTTGTTGTAAAAATTACCTGAGTTCACACTTCTAAATTTCTATTACACGATATCAGATCATCATCTTGAATTTACTTCTCTCGCCAAAAATAAAATGGCAGAGGACTTTGATAATGTAGTCATACAAAAACCATGATTAAAATAATTGGCCTTTGATCTCCCCTCACTTTCCCCACACGACTCCCAGCAATTTAATTATGATTCATAATTGAAAAAAAAATGGCCGCTGAAATTAATTATGACTAATAATTAAAAACCAAATGACAGGTGACTTTGATTATGACGTCATAATTAAAAACAAAATGACTACGGAGTTTGATTATGACTCACAATTGAAATAATTGGATTTTGACAGCCCGCCACTCCTACCCTTACTCGGTCACGTGACTACAACTTGCCCCTCCCCCAGGGTCGCGTGACTACCCCCACCCGGTCTCAGCACCCTAGACACTGGGGTGGGCTGCCAAAAAGTCATACCGTCCTGTGCTGAAAATTCCATTTTGTTTTTGGCGAGAGAAATAAATTTAAGATGATGATCTGATATCATGTTCTATCCAATCACCTTGCTTATTACCGGTAAAACGATAATGGGTTTTTAATAATTCATTATATGTAATACTACTTTCAAGATTACATCTCATGTAGCATGTCAACCTCATCATCACATAGTAATTATAATACAGCTTTTAATTGAATATTAAATTAGTTTTTTTGCCTGTTGGTCCTAAAGAACGCATTGAGACATTTCTACTCTTCAGACGCTCGTTAAATTTGTGCATACGAAAGTCTTCGGCCTTGAAAAACTTATGTAAACGCTCAGGTAGTATGCTCCATCGTGCTGGAACCACAAGCGGCCCCGCTGAGCCAAAACCAAATCTTCTAAATACTCTGGAAACTGATGCTGCAGGAATCGCAAATACGACTGCCCATTCAACCTAGATGGGGGTATGTACGGTCCCAGCAGGTATTCGTCGACTAGACCAGCCCATAAATTTACCGAAAAGCGTTGTTGAGCGCCGTGCTGGATTATTGATTGCGGATTTTCTTCAGCCCATTCGTGCTGGTTTCTAAAGTTCATAAAGTCACACCGCCGAACCCTCGTAAAGTTACGAAACATGACTCTGGGAGCTTCATCCCCGGCATGCAACAGTTGAGTCTCTTGTAAAGCTAAGCTAAGGACACGCCTCCATCCCTATCATGCCACAATTTTGGCATCACCAACTTAGTTCGAATAAGGCGTTGATGGACTCCGTTGAAGACACTTCCACTATGGTGCCTTCGTTGTGGATATCTAATAAAGCAGAAATGTAAAATAGTAAAATCTAAACTTTCACTATTATTACAATTTATAAAAATATTTAGCTTTCGGGTTTAAATGGTATATTTTTTAGTTGTATTTTATATAAATTTAAATGCTTCGATAACAATTACAGTTATCATCCTAAGTAAGTGGTCAAATCTTAAAGAAATTACTTGAGATGATATAACAAATTTATGAAATATGAAAAGGCAGAAACGTGGTATTATTGCTAACGATAATTTATTAGGATTAATTATGCACAACATTTCAGATAATGCGACCAATTTTTTGGGCGCCACAAGACATGCAGTTTTTATTAAAGTTTAAAAATTGTAATTTCATTGTTTAACTGTAACTGAAGCTCCATTGCCCAAAATGTCACTGAATTCGGGAAAAAAATTTCTTCCGCCATGTTGAAATCTCCATCGTTTTAGGATTTCGAAAAGAAAATTTACACCATTGGGTTGGCCACCCATGATATTAGTAGTGAAAGTGTCATTAGTTTCTAGCTATCACGTACCGTTTCTGTAAAAAAACCTAAAAGAACTGATTTTGCAAAGGAACCTTTACAGCACTCAAACGAAGCGCCGCAAAAGAACATATAAGTCAAAACATCTCCAATTGTTGTCCTCTGCCCCTGTTTTCGGATGTGCGCCAGTTTCCGGAACACCCTGTATAACAGCCAGTCCATGCCTTTTAAAAAGTTAAAACAAACAACTCTGCCACGTATATATATATATATATATATATATATATATATATATATATATATATATATATATATATTATTGCTACAAAAACTCAAAACATACGCTTGATGCTCAATGCAGACCCAGCGTCCGACTAATGAAAAAGTTATCCCCGGTTAACCCTACATTTACAAACTGAAAAGAATAACAACCATTAATTTATTGAGTTAGATTAAGATAAGTGAACATGTGAACAAGTAACCAAATAAATAACGAGCCACTCTATCTTTAGGCAATGTTGTGCCGGATTCATGGTGCCCTCTGGTAGACTTCTGTTCTTCTTAATAATCTGTAATCTTGTGTATCGGCACATTGGTAAATAGTGATACAAAGCTCACTAGGCTCGTGCCGGGGGCCATCTTGTGCTTTTTAAGCAATTCTACGAAATCATTTGTGTTCGCGACGTAAAATCTCACTCCCTGAGTGTGCGGTTGTATTTAGTATTTGCTAGTTGATGGAGTAGTGATCCAAGTATCGGCCTTAATGGTACTCTGTCTTCATGTATTAATTTTTTTATCTTGATGATTTCTCTTTTGGTGGTCCTACAGTAAACTTATTCTTTTGGTTTACTTCCCAATATCCGTGACCAATGCATTTAGCGCATGTAGTTCGCTTGTCGATACGTTCTTCTTTGGAGATAGTGATATTTTTAGTATTCGTGCGAGATCTTGGCAAATTAATTTTGTAGCGCTATCTGGTAGTTTCGAAATTTATGCTTCTATCCAACAAATTATATTTTCTACTACAATTCTCGATCATCCAAACTGTTTTTGTTGTGGTAAGCAGGTTGTCCGTTTCGGCTCTGAATTGGGTAATCTGTTCCATAATGTTTTATATTGCTGAATGCAATTTGTTACTTAAATTTAGATATAACTGCATTAAAGTACGTCCCAGAATATCAGAGAGTATTAAATCATGTTATTAGTAAAATAGTTTCGTTTTTTGCATGGAAGCGGCAAAGAGAAATCAGTAGCAAACCGGAGTGGTCTAAACGAAGATGCTGTAAATGTGCCGCCTGCAACATATTGTGTTAAATAAAGACGGTTCAGATAAACGACAAACAAAGGACAACCCTTTAGAATTCGACTTAAGTCTGAAGATCAGATAACTCTGCGGTCGTGATTCTAATGTACTAAAAATTGTAGATTAATTATCGAAGAAATGAAAGGCGTAGAAGGAATTTCGGATGATCCTCGCTATCCTGCACAATAATGTACTACCTGCTTCACTAAAGTTGACGTTTGTATTAATTCAATCTCATACAATTTTGTACGTAACTAACAAAGATAGAGCTGTCGCTCCATTTCTTATTAAATGAACTGCTAAATTTATTGACCTAAATTTAAAACAAAAACGTGATAATGACGACGCAAACGGTTTCTCTTCTGCAACTTGAAACATATTAAAAGCATGTTAACAAACATTATTTGGTTTGATAAAAAAACTTGCAGGTTACTTATACAAAGACTTAGATATTAAATCACTTAATTTTTTTCTTTTTGTATGTATGAGTAGGTTATAACTACAATTACAGATATATATTTTTTAAATGTTTCATACAAACATGAAAAGCTGAGCAGTTGGTATACTTTACAGACCTTATGGTATATGCTTTAGTAAGTACGCCACTGACTTGTCGCTGTCAAAATGATTTATTACTCTCTGATATTCTGGGACGTACTATAGTTGTGTTGCTGGTGTTTAAAATACTCCTGATGTGCTGGATGGATTCTCGAAACAAAGCCCAGCTTGCTCAGTGTAAAATGTGTCCAAGCTTGTTCCGTTTATTAAATTGTAACTCCTTGCATTCTTTAGTATTATATCATTCTCTCGATATGGTTCCAACAAGCGAGGTTGTGAAGTAGCCGGTTTCTCCTCATTCGCAGTTTTTCAAATCCTGTACCACCTTTTCCTCATAGAGCTTCAGTATAAATATGTTGAGATTTCCCCGGGTGTTGAAATGAACCATAATCTACTTCCAAACGATTCTCCCCCTTGTAGTTTCGCCATTTCTTTGGATTGGCAGCGTTTTGGCCAAATTACACTAGCCATGATCAAGCCTTCCCGTTCATGATCCCCTTTCTCGGATAAAACACAATCCTTTGTGCAGTCCCTTAATTTAATGTAAACATAATGATAATATTTTCTATTTGATTAATTTTGCTAACGTTGCAGCATTATCACTATTCGACTGATCAATAAACGTACACGATCTATATAAGTCTCTAAACTTACTGGATTTGAGCGAATCATATACGTATGTATTCACAAACATTCAAAATTTTGTTTTCCAAAATTTTCAAACAAAATTAAACAAACTAGTCAAAAAATATGAAACAGACTTTAAAAAACATCACTATAATTGTAAATTAACAGTGAAATCTTAACTCAAGTTTAGAACTATAATTGATTATTGAAAATCAATTTTCAATTTTCAATTTTCAAATTTAAAAATCCTGTAATAAAAATTCGTATTATTTTCGTGAGAATTCAAAATGTTTATATTTTAATTTAATTTGGTTAGTTTCAATTTGCATAGACATCAATCATTAATTTAAATTTAACTCACTTGCTATCAAATTTCTCGTTGCGTGAACGAACTTTAATATTTGCTTCAACAAATTCCGTTCTTATCTGGTTGCGCCGGCTAGCTCGATTATTAAAAGAAATGATTATTGTTATCAATTACTAAAAATACTTTTAAATTGGTTCTTTAAGTGTATATGAAAATTATAACTTCACTTGAAATTACTTCTTTCAGTATTGAAACTTTTAATATTCATAATGGTTGATAACAAAAATGAATCAAATGTTACACTCATTTAATTAAACTAAACTCAAAAATGCAGAGATAATTTATTAACAATAACATATAAAAACAATCCTATGATAACCCCTGGATATTATTATGATATCTCGTCTTTCTTATTCTCTAACATGCACATATAATTCCCTTATCAGCAGTGAATAAAATTGCTTTCATTCTGTGTTGATATTTAAACACAATTTAAGGAGAATAAAACACATAAACGTGTTCCTTTATTAAAGTTTTCAGGCTTACTTGTTACTTCCGGAGACCGAAGGTGGGATGACTTCGTTGCTATGCCGTGGGTTGGGGAGCCGTACTTCTCTGTTCCCCAACTATCTTCTTTAGGAGTCTGGCGCTGATCAATACAATTCCAATTCCCGTCTATAAATTCGTTTAATAACCCTAATACAATGGCTGAAGTTGAGTCACCGAAAACAGTTTACAAATTTAACGGTACCAAAACCATAGTTACGTTCTGTCTACGAAAGGTGGCAAAGCAATCAGGTATATAATAGCCTACAATCATTAAATGTAAGCTATGTACATATATATGAATATAAATTATATAAGTACGTAAATTTTGTATATAGCATAGGTTCACTTAACCAAATTTTAATATCTTAAGTATCATGCAACTGGCACGAATAATAAGAGTTTGACGGAAACAACTATACTTAACATATAAACTGCACGATTTCCACTGGGCAGTAGATAATGTTGTATAATTTAATTTAGTTAACTAGTTATTTCGCCCCACAAAATAGAAAATTATAAATTAACTGGAGATACTTTATATGATTGGTATATAATTGTCAATGGTGTAACATAAGGGTTTTACTTACGGTGAAATTATAATGTATCTTTACACAAAATTTACTATAAATTTTGGACGTGGATTAAAATTGTGAAAATAAAATTACGTAGGTAACGACGTGCTAGAATTGATGGTTGCTCGAAACGTTGATGAAACCCAGTTTTCTGCTGAATCTTGTGATCTCTTTGTACCAAATGCTTTAGTTTAGTTCCATGTTCGTCGTCATCTAACCGAAATCAAAAGGCGTACTCAAGGTACTGACAAACCTTTAATTACTTACTTATCTATAATACGCAGCATATTTTCGCGTCTTACTGAAATATTGTCAAAAAAAAGAATAATTGAGCACGGTCATTCTATGTCCATTTAAATAATGTTTATTTGTACACCAAACTTTGAAAAAATCTAGAAGTCCTTGATGTATTAAAACCTGAAGACCTAGTGTAGCAAAATTAATTTGCCTCAGCCTGAACTAAAATGCCACGGTTACGTGGTAATTTGAAAGATATGTTGGTAGATCTCAAAAAATATCTGCAATGCTGAGCTATCCCACGCCACTATCAGTAACTAGAGTTAGTCCCATTTTTTCCGTTATCGCTACTTTAACAACGTTTTTGAAGAAATATGATCGACGTCATTGGAACAAAGAATGTTACACCGTATTTTACACCATTAAGAACTGTATCGGGTCGTCCTCTACACTCACTTGCCCAAGTTTTAACCTACCTATTTGTTGCTCAGACTGATGCATCTAGTGTCAGTATTGATGCTCTACTCATACAAAGTATCGATGATCAAGAGCAAGTGATGTATGTATTAGTCGAACCTTAAAAACTGAAAAAAATCATTCAGTATAGGAACTTGAATGCCCCACCATTCTATGTACCATTGCAAAACTACGTGCTTACTGAGATGGTATTTATTTTACCCTAGCAATCGATCATTCGTTGTTGTGATTAAACAATCTTAAAAAACAGCTTGAAATTTTACCAGGTTAATAATACGACCAGACAGTAATACATCGTAAATGAAAAAGTTGCATTGTACCGGACACCATCTCGTTCCGTACCAAACATTAGCCAATTAGGTACCATTAATGTGTTGGAGACTACTGAACAAAAATAAGCCAGAACAAACTGCTCGGAAAGATTGATGACACGTAAAAATTGAAAATAAAATGAAAATGATGCTTGGAAGGAGGTGACTTCGATATACCAAGGAACCTACCACAAGACATTTTTTATTCCCAAAGTTTATCGTATCAGTCTCAGATCATTTCACAAAGTACAGAATTTGCAAAACTTATGGGTGCAGAGCTATATTTAATGCTTACTGAATGAATATTTTACAAATTTTTTCAACACTGACCCAACTTTGTGATTCATAATAAAAATTAATAATTTAAATTTAAATATGATTGTTCTTAGTGTTACTACTCATTTTCATAAGTCGTATAAACTAAAGCCCGTAAAATTTTCGTGTCATTAATCTCGTATTTGTGTATTCAAAAGCGGCATTCAAACAATATTGTATCGCAGTTAGGCAGTAAAATGCACACGTTTTTAAAAGCAAGAATATTCGACCACAACGAATAATAACGCAAGTTCTTTAAAGATATCTATATTTTTCAGATCAGCCTCTTCCGGATACTTTTAAGGACGAACGCTTCTTACGTATACTCAACACTTCTGATATGTATTTTGAGATAAGAGATGTTACACTCAATCCACACTAGGTGTCGTGTAGGATAATTAAAAATTGCCGACTAAAGGCAACGAAAAGGGTAGTGGGTTTTAGTAAGATGTAAATTATCTGAAACCTTGCTTTAAAGTTTACACTTACTTTAAAATAAAACTCAAATTCGAGAATAAATGTCACTTTTCGGAATTTTTTGTCATGGGCAAGATGTCAACAAATCTGAGTGATCTTAGAAAATAAGATAAGTGCCCACTAGGTACGATACTAACTCTATTTTATTATAAAATTCGTAATATATACGTTAAGTTTTAAAAAAACATTTAAAGATTTATTTAAACAAGCTTATTAAATTTGTTAAAATTCAGAACAACAAATAAACAATCATGAAATAAATTGTGTAAACTAATGTTTAAAAATATTATCGACGTTTGCATCAATAGCAACAACATTGACAGGTATTCTTTCCTAATTCGCTTCGTATATAATATAAGCCTTTGTTAACTTCATTTAGAATTTAATTTTATAAATACGGTAGCTCAAATCTCTAAATGTCAAAGTTTTCACACTAATTTTCCATTTAATAACCCTGAACGCATAATTTAAAATAACTTAAATTTATTTTGTCTATTGCGAACGTTATTATATAAATTTTACGTACTTCTAATTTAATTCTTACCTTTTTTATTAAACTTTATGTAAAGAAGAAGTCCCATCTTTTACGTTTTAATGATAATGCGAGCCGTGACGAAACCCAAAGACTATCATCGGATTTGTCCTTTTACAGATTGAGCAAATATTAATAATTTTAAGGGATATCAAATTTTAGCAACAAATTTTATAATCAATCAATCCTACACCCCATTTTTAATGGCCTATTTCGTAACAATTTATAATTTCATATTATCAATTAAAGGTCGTAAAAACGTAAGTACGTAATAGTACTACGTCATAAAGTACTAAACTCGCTACTAAAAGAAAACTAAAATGTCTTCTTCGAAACATCAATTTAGAGTATTTAGACCGTTGTATTAATTCACATTCTGGTTGAAACAACAACAAAACCTTTTTCTCACTTGCGAAATTATAAAATTTTAATTGTTATTATTACAATATAAATCTAATTTTATGAACAAAAACTTGTTACGAAATGTGCTATTTCCGAACCACCACCACAAAAAGGTTTTCTTCCGTCAAAGCTGAAGACAAAAGACCTAACAAAGCATAATAAACAACTCACTCCCATTCTTCAATAACTATTTTTACCCAGTGTACAAACATTCAAACCATCGTCCTGTGGTTGTCCAGCCAATCTACCAAAAACCATTTGACGACATAAATAGAAAGAAAACAAAGCCTCAACAACACAAATATAAATCGTCAAAATGTAAAATTCAAAACATTACGTAAATTTTTAACTCAACAACTTAGTCCAATTTACAAAGGACTACTTTTGCGACCTAACAACTTTAACACTAACAAAACAAACCTAAAGCTAACTATACAAAACTCGAATCGCGTTGTTCGTACTCAGCCTGTGTGGCAGGTGGCGTTACTACGTATACTTAAAGGTACCATAAAGACGCTCATAAATCAATGACCCGGTACGTTATTAGCTAACCTAAAATAATATAATAGAGGGTACAAAACTTACAAACAATCGGAGTCAAGGCAAAAATACTAATGTCCGATAGTTTCACACCCAACTTCCACACTCAACCCCCACAGCTATTACTTACATCCCTAACCCATCTAACCCATCTCAAAGAACAACTAAGCCTAAAAATACGCCGATCTATAGAAAGGAAAGCTAAACCTAAACCTAACTCAGTGGAGTTTAACAGCTATTTTCACGGCGCAAAATAAATACCCCATGTTCTGTGATTACCTTTAACGTAAGTAACAAACACGGATCTTTGTACTTGATGTACCCGCTCCACCGGTATTTATGGCACATGGAAGTAAGCATGAAATATAGTTCTGCACCCATAAGTTTGAGGAATGGTCTGAAGCGGATTATATATACATGTATATATATATATATATATATATATATATATATATATATATATATATATATATATATATATATATATATACGTCGATAATCCGGATTATTAAAATATCCGGATTTTCGAAAAAAAAAACAAAAAAAAGGTTGTTTTAGTTCATAACAAAAAGAAAACTTGCTAAACGTTACTGTAATAATTCACTTTAGTGGTTAAATGATCGGAGCGGTAATATGTAATGTACAATATATGTACGTATGTTGTTACAGAATACTGTACAGTTTATACATTTTCAGAACTCTTAAAAATCTGTTATTGATTTTTGAACTACAGTAGTGGTTCGCTTTTTTGCGGCCAAGTCTTTGATTCGTTTTAATAAGATGAGCTAGGTTGGTGTACTCTCTGTCTGTTTCTCAAGGCATGACATGAGTCTCTGTTGCCATAAAAGCTTCCGAATGGGTTGGACCTGCCTCTTCAATTTCATCTTGACTTTCCCCATCTGACTAATCTGTTTCTGCGTCCCCTTTAGACACAGTGGAAACTATTTCTTCGTCGCTCAAAATTTGGTACCCAGGATCGTTGTTGCCAACAGGTAACCACTCACTGGCATCATTTTTATCGCATTGTTCAAATTCCGGGATTGCGCTGAATATTTCTGGTACTTCGTTTACACCGCAGTCTTCGTTATCGTTTCAATTCCTTCACCAGCACTCTGTTCTTCAGGCCATAATTTGTTCCAAGCTTCTTGCCAGTTGGTTTTGGTGAGAAAATCCCAAGCATCTGCAAGCAAATGCTATCTTTAATATTCAATTTTTTTATGAACTGTGCCACACTTTCTTCATCCTTTTCTGTCAACAAAAGGTGCTTTCTGTAGATTTTTTAAATTCCACTCCCTAGTCCATTGGCTGGACAGTGACTGTGACGTTAGGTGGGAGAAATTGCACTTCAAAATTATTATTAATTGCATTCAATACTTCGAGATAGGGATGTGTGGGTGAGTTACCAGTGATAATAAAAACTTTGCCATCTTTGTTTTTCTTTTCACGGTATTTTGTTACACTAGGAATGAATTCGTTCTTGTACCATTCAAGAAAAATGAATGAACTCATCCAAGCTCTTTTTTGTGATGCGTATGAAACAGGTAGAGTACAATTTTTAAAACTGCGTGGATTTTTGCTCTTGCCAATTATAAACAATTTTATTTTGTTTTCCCACTTGCAAGCTGCTCATCCAATTGTAGTGCTTTTTCGCAAATCAGTGGCCTGAAATTGGCTCTTCTAGGCTTCTCCGTTGGGTGAACCACATGTACATTGCATCCTCCAATGCTTTGCTGTTTGCTGAACGCGCAGTTTTTCTTTTTAGAGTTCCTTCCTCTGAGTCCAGCAAATTGGTCGAGCTGAGCTCTTTTCGCCCTAATCTCACTTATAGTGGTTGTTCCTACCCCATAAACCTTTGCAAGAGATGCTCCAGTTTCGCCTTTTGTTAACCTTTCTAAAATTTTAGTTTCGTTTCAATGTTTAAGAAAGTGCGCTTTTTTTTCGAACTTGGCGCCATCACGCTTAAAGAAAGATTTATATGTAATGCATTAAAAATATGTACAGTACTACTAAACACAAACACACAACAACACTGTTCGACACAAATGATTGGCTATGGAAATTAAAGTTTGGAATAAGCACAGAGAATACAGTAATACAATACAAGCAGTAACAGCGTGTAGACAAGAGACGCAACTAACAGTGAAAGCGGCAGGTGTTGAGGGAGTTAGACTTGTCCGTTAACCACATATTGTTTGGGACAAAATAAGGGGACTTTTCTTATGTCACTTTTCATTTGAACGCTTCCTTATTGATATGCAGGGTGTCAAACTTCACTTTTTAGAAGGCTATTTTTTTATTATCTCTGGTGTGTTTTAAGATTTCGTTTTCAAATTTGGTATAAATCTTACTCTTTTCTAAGTGCACCTTCTGTATGATTTTAAGTAAAAAATTCGAAGAACTAATAGAAAAATAAGAGGGGTGTAGTAACCTTTAACCCCCCATTTTTTTCTGACAAACGCCTATGAACGTCGCATCAATTTTTTATAATAGTTTGATGATTTATCTAACTTTTTTGGCTCTTGTAAACTTTTGATTTTATTCTTCCTTTATGACATACTTTTAGTTATTCGACTAGGTGTTTTTTCTTAACAGTTTTTTTTATTTTATTATATATATAATAATAATAAATCAAAATCAATTGAGGGATCGCATCGCAGAAGGTGCAGTGGTATTTAGATTGAAACCGAATATTTTCCAAAATATTCGGTTTTCAGTTATAAAAAGAGCCAGAAGGTGCATTCGCGAAGGCGGTGGACACATCGAACATTTAATTTAATTATTTGCATCCAACTTCGTATTATAATTATTAGCACAATTGATTGTTTTAAGTTATTATTATGAATTTATTCTGATTAATAAAATAAAAAAATTGTTAAAAAATCGCCTAGTCGAATAACTAAAAGTATGTCATAAAGAAAGCATCAAATCAAAAGTTCGAGAAGGAAGCGTTCACATGAAAATTGACATAAGTAAAGTCCCCTTATTTTATCCCAAAGAATATGTGGTTAACGGATTGGCCTACATTTTTGTAACACCCTGTATATATATATATATATATATATATATATATATATATATATATATACACACACACACACAGTGCTGATCAAATGTCCCCTCCCCCCCCCTTGTATCTTTTGAACGGTTTTACTTATACTAATGAAATTTGGAGGGTGAATATAAACGGATATAAGCTTCTCAACTAGTCATGACAAGTGACGTAATAGTCATATATGACGTCACAAGGCCACAGTGACCAATAATTTTAAATAGTACCTTATGGCAAGTGACATCTCGTTTGAAAGGTATTACAATTACCTATTCAGTAATACCAATTTTGTTAGGGTTTAGGTTGATTTTGATAGAAAAAGTAAATAAATACTAAAATTATAGTTTGGCATCTAATTAATCAGGATTCAAGGACCAATTATAGTAAATGTTGGAAATGTGCTCCACTTAATTCCTGACAGTAATGCATCCTATTGCTAAACTCTTGTCGTACCAGTTCAAATGTGTCTGCGGAAATTGCTCTACATTCTTCAACAATTCTTTGTTTCAAAATGTGCATACTGCCAGGTGCTGTAGCGTAAACCTTAGATTTTAAGTACCCCCACAGAAGAAAATCTAATGGTGTCAGGTCTGGTGACCGAGCTGGTCATTCTATCGGACCTCGTCATCCAATCCATCTGCCACGATATTCTTCATACAAGTAACGTCATACTGCACCATAATAGTGTGCAGGAGCACCATCTTGTTGGAACGTTACTTCCAAGTTGCCGAATTCATCTAGATTATTTTCCAAAATTTCAAGAATTATCGGTTCAATTGCGTTTTGTAATATCTCCAGATACACTTCACCGGTTAAGTTAGCATTGAGAAAAACAGGTCCAACTATGTGGTTTCCCAAAATACCTGCCAAAACATTTATTTTTCTGAAATTGAGTATGTTTTTCACGAAAGATTTGAGGATTTGTGTCTCCAATATCTCAATTTTGTGTGTTAACGTTTCCATTGAGGAAGAAAGTACTTTCGTCACTAAAACAAATTGATTTTATGTAGTCTGGGTGTTAGATAATTTGATTGGACATATTTTCACAGAATTCTAATCTTCGGTCGGGGTCATCATCTGAAAGTTGGTGCACCATTTTTAATTTGTATGGATGAAATTTGTTTTTAGCCAACACCCCATGTACTGTCCTTTGACTGACTTCACAGATATACGCAACTTGGGCTGTAGAAGAAGTAGGATGTACTACCATTTCTGCAATTATGTCGATTTTTTTGTCGTCACTAATTGTTGGTCGATCAGATTGTTTGACATTTTGAACACTACCGGTTGCTTCACACTTCTGAAGAAGTTCCCTCAAATAAATCCTCGATATAGGGCGATCGGGGTACTTCTCATTAAAAAGACGTTCCGCTGCATGGAAATTGTTTCTATATTCACCAATTATTAAGATAGCTGCTACTTTGTCGGCTACCGTACGTACCATTTTGTCTATATAGACACTTAAACGTCGCGTTAAAGAATAATTGAACTGAATAGTCAAGGTATAAAACTTATCAAAGTAAAAACAACGAAAGAATTAAAAAACGTCAACTTTTTTGACAATTAACCAGAGGCAGACTTTACAATCTTGATTAATTAAATGCCAAACTGTAATTTTAGTATTTATTTAATTTTTCTATCAAAATCAACCTAAACCCTAACAAAATTAGCATGACTGAATAGTTAATTTTAATACCTTTCAAACGAGATGTCACTTGCCATAAGGTACTATTTAAAATTATTGATCACTGTGGCCCTGTGACGTCATATGTTACTATTACGTCACTTGTCATGACTAGTTGAGAAGCTTATATCCGTTTATATTCACCTCCAAATTTCATTAGTATAAGTAAAACCGTTCAAAAGATACAAGGGGGGAGGGGACTTTTGACTAGCACTTATATATATATATATATATATATATATATATATATATATATATATATATATATGCATGTTGCACTTATATTACTCTAAATCTGAATAATCAATGAAGATAGTGTTACACAATTAAAAAAATTTAAAAGTCCCCAATGAGAATTTAATGACGTTCTAGTATCCCACATATAAAAAATATGATCAATATAGTTTATTAAAGAGATGTCTATAGGTTTAACTGCTTTGTCAACTACATAATGTTTTCATTCTTGCTTTAAATGTATATAGGGAAACAATAGAACTAATGTCGGTTTTGGTTTCTTAATTCTCCCGGAACGCAAATATATCTCAAAATGCTTTTATTTTGAAATCGGTTGGTTTACCAAAACGTTTATTGAAGCACTAATAAACGAAACACTAACCGACAAACAAACTTTCAACGTTTATGCTTTTAGCAAGTGAAACTGGCAAAGCACTTTAAAATGTTTCTATTTGAAACGTCTTTGTTCTGCCTAAAAATTTATTGAAGCACTAAGGAGCACAAGCTAGGCACTAAAATATAAACACCGTTTATACGTTTATGTCTTCACCAAGGTATGATGCCAAAATACTTCAAAATGGTTTTATATCGAAAGTCTTTGTTTTTCATAAAAATTTATCGAAGTACAAATCACTAACCTATAAATCCAGTTTATGCGTTTATGCCTTCAAAAAGTCGTGAGGTTGGCAGAATACACAAATCCTATATACAAACTTTCAACGTTTGTGCTTTCTACAAGTTGTGAAGTTAGTAAAACAGCTTAAAATGTTTATATTTGAAAAGTCTTTGGTTTAGCAAAAAAAAATCGAAGCACTAAGGAACATAAACGAGACACTATAAACCCAGTTTCGACATTTATGTCCTTGAGAAGTTGTGAAGTTGGCAGTACACCCCAAAGTAGTAATAATTCGAAGCTGTTTAGTTTTGCCAAATAATTCATTGAAACACTAACCAAGCACTAACATATCCGAGATATTTGGACATTAGTGAAGCTTATGTTCTGCTGACTTCACAGACACTATTATTTGCACTTGCTTGCAAAGGATAAATTAGGCCTGAAGCTGTTCTAACTCTTGAGCGATTATGAACCAATTCACGAACCAATACCGAAGCTTTTGTGACCATAATACGTTATCCTGGTCCCCGTGCACTGCAGTCATTCGCTAATAAAGAATTTTATGAGCTCTTTGGTTTTTTATTTTCAAAAATTGGTTGGAGTAGGATTTCATAAAAACAATTTTTTGTTGCAACATACAACGTAACGGAGTAACTTCGGTCAAATTTGAGACTAAAGTGGCAACATATAACATTTTAACGATGCAAGATCAGATAATTATTTTTTGTTACGGTGTTTTAAGAACATAATCCTTGAATGATCCCATTCAATACAAGAAGCATAATTTTGCTCAATTAAATGAGCGTTGCATCCTTTTTCTAATTAGGTGTAAAACTACTTAACTTGGCGCTTTTTAAATACCTTGAGCTTTATGGTCCGTGAGAATAATAAAATCTTATTTAGATTTAATAACGATAAACACTTTTTGCACACTTTTAAGCCTACTTATTACAAAACATACTTTTATGTTTCTTTATAAAAATTGTGGCATAATATTAAATTAAATACTGCTATAGTTTCTAATTAGTAGTTCTGGAAGAAAATGCGGTCATATCTCTCTGTTCTGATTTTTTGCTTAAACGGTAAATAGTAACGATTATAAACACCAGTTGGTTTCTTGCACAAATTAAAATACCTATAGTTTGCAATAATTTGCTTATGGATACTGTAATGGTTTCAATCGTTAATGCAGTTGTAGTCATATCAATAAATTTTCTTCAAGTTTCATTTTGCATCCGTAGTCGCATTTACGTTTTCGATGTGTACGAGGCCATCATCATTACAATAATCGTAATCATGTCGGCAACTGTAATAGAAACCAGTAAGTATCCCGTTGAATTGCATTTTCAAGTGAAAATTAATGTTGCGCAAATGTCTTTTACTATTTGCCTCATTAGAACTTTCCAATTTAATACAAATCGGAACGTTTATAAACTTGAATGAAAAATTTAAGATTAAAGAAAGAAATAGCACAGATAATATCTGTGAAATATATTTTCTAAGAGTGTTATTGTTCTAGTTGAACACCATATAAGTAAACTCACGTTTATTACGTCGACCACACAGATTCAATTTACAAAGTAAAGCAGTTTTATTAAAGCTACCTACACAGAACAACATATATACATAAAAAAAGTATAAAAAGATTTTTGACAAAGTAAAACAATAGCTAACGATCTACCTACGTACTTCAGAAAAATAGGAATAATTTACTAACATTGTTCTGATATAAATGTGATTTAAGTTGGAGAATTCTGTACATTAAAACCCGAAATTCTATCAAGCTTGAAATATGATCACATCAGAAAGGGAAACAAACATCGCAAGCCGCTGTGTAAATAACACTTTTAATGCGTTAGTAAAGTTGTAAATCTGCTGTTTTCATCGGCTACTTTTATGATTCTACTCGACTTTACTGCCCGACTTTATGATGCAAAGCAATTTGGTTTATAATTTGAAATTGTTTTCTCTCCTTTTTTTTCGCTAAATCTTGATACTGGATTAAATCTCATTACTCGATGATAAAACTTTAATTAATTTACAGAAATAGAGCAAATTATCTCCAATCAAAGCCAACACTACTAGTTTTGGAGAGCTTTGCTAAGTGACAGTCAGTCCACGAAAAACTTGCCCATCGTCTATTATTTGCGTCAAATCAAATGCTTGTGTAAAACTGAATGCAATCGATTTTCAGGTTTTGAGTTATTGCGAACGAAAGAAAATAGAATCCACCTCACTTCTTACCACCCAGCATCGTCATCGCTAACACGACCATCGACGTCAATGCGGTATCGGTACTTAAGTATTTAACATTTGTCAAAACTTGTGTTATTGCGAATGGAAGAATCTAATACAAACCCTCTCGCTCCTTACCATGCAGATTACAATCCCCAAAAATTGCAGAGTGTACACATTGAAGTGGTAAACGGTTGTGTTAAATCTTAATCTGAATGATTTTCAAGTTTATGAGACATCTGACCCGAGAGAGTAATCTCGCATAGAGGACCAAACGTACACACGCCCACAAACATATTCACGTACAGGTTGTCCCATTTTCGTATGTTTTACGGGGTATCTCGCTTATTTTTTAGGTTAGAACCTTGCGGTTTTCGCGACACCGTGCTACTTTTTAATGAAACCAAAGATGCACTAATCAAATTTGCCATAGCCATATTAGTTTTTGTGCTACAGAGTGATTTTGGAAAAATTGCATTTTCAGTCATCCCCTGTAACTCTGTTATTGTCAGACATATTAAAAAAGTAAAAACTGATATTTGTAGATTTTTTTACGTAGAATCCAGTCGCGTACTCAGATTTTCTTTAGAGGTCACAGTTTTTGAGATATTGACATAACCTACATATGGGACACCCTATATATTCTTTTAAATCTTTTTCTCCTTACCAAGAGCTTTTCAAAAATATAGCACAGTCTATATTTATTTTTATAAATAACGTGACAAAATGATTTTTTTCTATAATTTACATTGATAAAAAACAAAATAATTAATTAATCACAAATATTGTTCAAATTACACTATTAGACTATTATGTCTCCTACAAGTTTGACAAAATAAATTCTTTTAATATCATTTTGCAAAATAAATGATTGTCTTCGTAATTCTGCAAAAGCATTTTCCGTTGCAATTTTGTCAAATATGAAAAATTTTTCAAATTTGACAAAATTGTTTACTACATCTTTAACAATTTTTAACAAACATTACTACTGACGAAGATAACTGTAAGTGTTATCAAAACGTTTAGATTGTATAATTTAAAGTACACCATTAAAAAACCCCAGAAAAGGTAAGTATTTTATTATGAGTGTTAATGGTGAAAGTTTACATTTTCATATCCTAAGAATCTGTTTATACCCAGTCCCCACAAACCGTTTCGATACTGAAGAAACTCACATGAAGTGTGAGTGCGCGCGCGCGCGCGTGTGTGTGTATTTGGAGAGTCCTCATAACTACCGTAACACACATACGAAAGTGTAAATCAATTCCTATTAAGGCGACATCTCGCTTTAACACACGGTACCCTATAAACTAGCGAAACGTATCTTGTGGAGACCCTTTGAAAGTGGATTTATAAGCAAAGTCAAAGAACGATATGTACGTTCCGTACAAAATGTCTCTACGAGGACCACACACAGGTCCTCAGATGAAATTGTGTCCTCCACAATGCCGTAAAAATTGGAGAAACCCATGCACGCACGCACGCACGCACTCACCACGCACGCACCACCACACACACAACACACACACACACACACACACACACACACACACACACGGATTGGGTCCTTCACGGTGCACTAGTAATACCCTAGCAAATGTTACACCCTCGATGTCTGTTTATCGTGTTTCCTGGAATAAGTTTCTCAAAGAAAGTAAAGTATATTTTTGGTTCGAAAATTCCCCTTTAATGGTTGAGACGGTAGACACTTTTGATGTTTGTGCTTAAAACATTTTTCCACATTCAAGTCACGGGAAGTTCTCACATTAAAGAGCTACGGAAATCTGTGTACGTCTGAGACGACGATGTCATTCTCTACACTATGATTGTGCCAGGATATCGCTCTGTAAACTCGCACATTTTTTTAATTCCCGTAAAACGTAAGTTCGCGAGGTCTACGCTTCTTCAGTAACTATTTCCCGCGTGCGCTGTACGATGACTTCTAATAAATCAATTTTAAAAGGATCGTGTCATTCGTTGAATGAATCTTTCAGAGCAGAGTGCTTCCTAAACAAATCAGTCTGAAGGCTATCGTACTCCTGATGGTGTTCATCAAATTCTGGATTCTCTTTTTACCTGAAACCCAATGAAGGTCTTGATGTTTCGGCGACTACTAGACCGCCTACTTAAATAAGACGCGTTTTGCGTAAGTCCTATAGCAACACTTTTGCTTTTGACAATTGGATTATTCCATTTCTTTGATCAATTCATATCTTGTGCTGAGAATACACAGTTAGTTCTGTAGAGAATAACAATACCCTTCGCCTACCATTTCACTGTTTGTGGATTATAGCATTTTTTTGTCTCAACTCTTCCATGTCTTTTATGTGATCTACTAACGATTGGGCGAAGTTGTAATCATACGTGGCGACGTAGTATAAAGCCATTATTTTGAACGTTCGAAAATCTGCTAAAGATAGTGGACGTATAAATGTTAACAGGATGGTTTCAACATTCAAAAAACTACCAGTACTTAAACGTTGGAGGTCTCTCGACGTGGATACCTCCAAAGTAACGGGATCATCTGTATTATTTCTACAATAATCATCTAGAAGTGAAGAATGTGCAACAGGTGCAATTATTTTGTAAGCTGTTCTTGGTGTGACCACGTGGGCCACCTGAATATAATGGGCTCAGTTGCTAATTACGTCTACCAGGATTGATAAAAGAAAAGTTTGGATGTACATTCAGGAATGTTTTAACATATTCGATGGTTGCTGCGCCTCCATTTGAAGTGATTCTCGACCAACCGCATTCTTCCATAAAATTGGTTCCAAAAGAGCCCCAAATTTTGCCTCACTGTGAAGACTTAGCCAGGACCACTAAATTGTTTTCACAAAGCACATGGAAGTTGGTCGACGCACATGACCGGTAATTGTCCTTCCTGGGTTAGCAATAGAATTGCACATCTGCCAAATCAATAATTAAAGGTTTATCTGTAAAACTTTTACATAACATAAAGTATTCAAGAATCAACGACGATTGACGTTAACACAAAATAGACTTGGCTGTGCATAAACGACTTCAAATAGTCGAGTGTACACACAAAAACAAGACGTTTGTCCATAATGCATGATTATAGTAAAGTATAACTTTTTTAATTCTTTAAAATATAAAACCTTTTGGTATTTAGTATATGAGCACATAACGTACTTTTGGGTAGGTTATTGACAACAGTGTTCCCATGATCTCTTTAAATTTCTTAGTGAAGAACGTGGTGATGAAATTTCTTTCGGAATTTTCAAAATTTTTTAATAAATCTATATGCAGGTAATTACTCAACTTATCCCAGACGTTTCGATAGGAATACAGCTGTCCTACAACTGTGTGCATATTTCTGCAGGTTCTCGTATTATCGTTCTATGTTTAGTGTTTTGCACATGTGCTAACGATGAAGTTGTAGTATTTTTATGCACTGCTAATCTGTGTCCTTTACTCTTGCGTTGATACACCTGTTAGTCTGGCCTACATAGGTACGATCACAATCTCCACATGGAATTTTGTAAATACCTTGGTCTTCCAAATTATTTTTTTTTTCACTGGTTTAAATGCTCTTTGAATGTCCTTCTATTTATATCTATATTTAAGTAATGCTGTTTTGATTATGTTCGTATCGTTCTTCTGGTTCCTCTTGTCTGTTAAGCGTTTAAACCTTGTGACCATCATCCGGCACAACTGCAGGCAGTGGTACAAACTCTGGTCACTAGGTGTATATATATATATATATATATATATATATATATATATATATATATATATATGAAAGTTTCTATTTCAGATTTATTCGAAGAATATTCAGCCAAATGTTCAACATGGAAACAATAGCTTAATGTTCACTGATTGTATCTGAGAAGTTTAACGTTAAAATAGTCGTTATTGATTGTGTTCCAAATAAAAAGGTATTCTCACTTATTCCTTATTACCTTCTACAATTTTACTTTACTTTGGGTACCGGAACTCTTTCTGTAGGTCCTTCACAAATCAACAAATTGATGTCTTATTTTTACAGCACGCAGAACGCGTCCATATACTATAAGTATTTGTGAACAGTTAAAGATTTTTTTGAGTTTTCAATAACCCTTACAATATCAAACCAACTACCTCTAAATTTTTGATTGGTTTACAAACCAAAATAAAAAAGGAAAAAAGAGCTTTGCACTCTTCTAACAGATTGACTTACATGAACTTTTTTTAAATGGAGTTCTATATATGCACACTTTCTTAATGTTCTAAAACTTCCACTACTTTGCATCAACTTAAGCTACAGAAATTTATTTTGTATGCAACCGACCGCAAAACGTGATTTTCCACGCCATGCAGTGACGCAAAATGCAATTTTGTTTCAGTTGCATGGACAGCGGACGCAAAATAGATTGCTGTCCGTTGCCATGGGCACCGAACTTAAAACGCCTCTCTGTCCACTCAGTTACTTCTAGCAGTGTGATAGATGGCACCTTCTGCTGACTTTTCAGCAACTTTATATACAAGTAAATGTAGGTACATAACCTCATTGTACCGAACTCAACGAATTATACTTAATTTCAAAATGCAAAATGCTCGGTAAATTCTATTCTGCCACACTTCGTAGAATACTGAAATTTTTAATACTGATTGTGCACATATATAATTTGAATTTAATTGTGTATTCTAATTTATTTAACGGTTGCACACAATAGTTACGTGGACGCGACAGGTGCAAAAGTCTTTGACAACCTCGGCCGCAAGCGGCCTCACCCTCCCATCCTCCTTTCGGCCGTCAAAGTAGCATTTTGCGTCCTTGGCATACGTATAACAAATTTAAAGTCGTAGATACCACAAACACATACAGTTGCAACAGATCTTTGTTAGTTGTCATGCTTATTTAGTTTAAAGCTACAATTTCAGAACACTAAAAATGGCATTGCACAATGGAAGTGACCGAACCTCACAATTAACAGCTAGACATTAACGCCACCTCCTCAGAAGTCTACTAGCCTCCTTCGGTTATTCTAAAAACCTACGTCCGTCATTTTGAACGGCGTTTACTTTACTCAACCGTTTCTACTTGTACCTTTAAAAATACGGTTTCATTTATCAGATGTAACTGTGAGTCAATTCTATAGCGTACCTCAACCAATACGAACGACCAGTTCCTTTTTGAACATTAGAGCTAGATTCTTCTGGTCAAATTTAGCCCAAAAGAGGTTTTCGTACTAATGTAGTTTAATTTGAAGTTTTGAACTTGTTAATTAATTTTTTAACTAATCCAATATTCATGAGAATGCTACCTATAAAACTCACCGCTAAGCTGTAGTGAAGCAGTGCCCGGTCATGCTATAGCTACATTGCACGCCGTATTCCAAAAGGAACGTTTTCTAATAAAACGGGCAGATAATTTTGTACCGGCCCATACATTTACAGAAAATTTACTCTGAAACCCACGTTTCATCACTGAATGAGGATTCTCGTCACACCAATAACGTTTATTATGGAGATTTATTACACATTGGTATCCGCATCCAACTTCATCCGTAAAAAGAATGGAACTGATGAATGTCTGTTGTCACAAAAATTCAATCGTAGATGCGGATCTCCAGGGAGTAGGGCTTTGACCTTTTGATAATCGAATGGATGCAGGAGTTCTTCCTGCAGAATTTCATGGACTGAGCTTTTGGGAATATTTTCCTGCGATGCAATTGACCTAACGCTTATCTCCCGATTATTATCAACCGCAGCCAAAACACAAACTTAAGCTCCAGGAGTTCAAGTCACTTTTGGCGACCGACATCAAACCGTCTCATCTTAAAAGAGCCAAACTCACCTAATCACTGATAGATAATACTGAACAACTGCGATCGTGGAATCCTTCTAGTTGGAATTGCATCCCAATACAAACGTCTTGCTCTTGATGCATTTCCCTCATAACAAGAATGCATGTGACGCAGCTCTGAATTCGAGAATTGATTATAATTATTAATACAAGGTCCGGTAACAGGATTGAACGGTTTGGAAAAGGTTGCTGTGGAAATACTGTTTATTTGACAAACGTCAAATAGTGATAAAATTGTATTTTATTACCGAATGTTTTGCGTTACAATGGCAAATTGGCCGGTTAATCAACGAATCTTTGCTGTAAAATCATTTATCCTGACCAAGTCCATCGTGCAAACCCAGAGGCGTTTTCGCCGTGAATTTAATTTGCCAGTGCGCGCTGAAGTCCCATCAAGACATGCAATTGTGAGATGGGTGAGAGATTTAGACGCAAGTGGTAGTGTAAACTCAAAATTTGTACGAGGTAGACATACACTTCGCACACAAGGTAATATTCAAAGAACCACAGTAGGCGTTGAATCGAGTCCAATACGTTCTGTAATTCGGCATTCAATTGCACATAAAATTTCAGAGCGAAGTATGCGACGAATTTTAAAACTGGATGTAAAATTTCTTTCATATAAGGTACGGATGGCTGAACACTGTTGATAAACTTAAGCGCCTCAATTTCTGCAGGAAATTCCTTGAAACATTGAACAACACTGCAGGAATTCTTTACAAACTGATCATGTCTGACGAAGCTCACTTCCATTTAAGAGGGTACGTTAATAAACAGAACGTTCGATACTGGGCAGAACACAACCTAAGAGAAATGCATGAACACCCACTTCGTGACCAAAGGGTGTTGTGGAGTGTCCAGATTTGGTGTGATTCGGCTCTACTTTTTGGAAGGAAACGACCACCCTTTTACAATTAATTCATGCCGTTACGTGGAGATGAAACATTTGTAGGTGTGGAACCCCAAAGAATGGACCAAGATGAAATGTGGTTCCAACAGGACGGCGCCACAGCGCATACAGTTAGACGGTCCATTGCTGTTTTACAGCGTATATCCCCGTATCGCCTAATTTCCAGGTTTGCTGACATTAAATGGCCCGTAAGATCACTGGACCTGCGGACTGGATTTTCTTCTGTGAGGATTTCTAAAGTCCCAAGTGTACTCCACACGTCCCGAAACACTTCTGTAACTTAAAGAGAGGATTCGTGGGGAAATAAATTTGATAAACAAAGATTTACTCATACGCGTTATGGTCGATTACAGAAACAGGTTGCAGTAATGCATAGAAGACGGTTGTCATCTTAGAGATGTGACCTTTGCAAACTAAAAGAGTTGTAAGGCATTTCCAGAGTTATTTTTTTAGATGTAATAATAATAAGTCCAAATATACTCTTTGCTTCTTCACAGTGGCCTACTGAAACCATTCAATCCTGTTGCCGGACCTTGTACTATTTATTTTATCAGTTTTAATCACGATACCTAGTACACACAAATGATCACAGAGCAAATAACATGAATATTATTTGTCAAAATTTGCTAAGGCAAGTTCAAGCTATTGTATTCAAAGCAATCTATGTTAATCTTTCAAATCGGTCTAACGCACATGAAAATGTTTGTAGTCGCTTTTTTCAGAATCGATTCGTATGTGTAGAGTGACTTACAAATTCCGTCAGATGAAAGGTGACGTGATTTTATGAGAAAAATGTTATACAAACATATGATTTACTTAGGTAAACAGTTACAAGAATCCGCAAAATCAAGTAAACATAGATTTAATAAACAATGAAACAAAAAAGAATGCCACACAGCTTTTTTTTTATGATTGTGGACCTGAACAGGCTAAAATTTGGCCTATCGTGCTAAAGTACTCAGGAACACTTAGGAGGATGGAGAGAGGGATAATGAATTGCTAATAGATGCCTATGAACAGCTACCTTAAATTTTCTCATATCATAAGTGAGAGGAAATCAGGAACTAGGGAAGTCATTTCAGAGCTTAGAAGCCGTGTAGAGAAATGT
>JARFJB010001532.1:2185000-2240000 GCA_036346205.1 Vesta saturnalis
TGAAACCCGAAAAGAGACGAAGCACTCGAATTGTTTCTGTTTTGTTACAAAAAGCTGACATTTCCTGTATTTGTCACTTGTCATAAATAATTGTGTTTCAAAAAGGAACTAGCGCAAATTCCGTTAGTTGGAGAACTGAGACGTTTTAATGATCTCCGAAAAGACTTAATAGATTTTAACGCGCAGGGGAAGGGGGTAACAAATAATTTTCTAAGAATAGTAGTCTTCCTATACTAAATGTGTTACATTCATTTAAGTAAAGAAATAAATAAGACTATAAACATATTTTAAATTTCGACAGAAGCAAAATATTCATTAAATACAATTGAAAGTACACAATATCTTTTCTTTATAAATACGTGTCTAAGGTCCCACGTACGCTTTATACACTCGCGCGGGTGTGCCAGCTTTATTACTTATTATACGGAAATAGCGATGCTGAACAAAATGAACCCTAGTATATAAATGGTAACCATGATACAATAATAATTATATTACAATATTATAATAATTAAATTATTGTATCAGAAACGGTAACCTATTCGACCATTTTCAAAATTTTTATTTGCATTAAGATTAGGCAAGGAAATTATCTTATCTAATGTGGTTCAAATTAAATTTTAACAATGTTTAAACTGATTAAAACACAATCCCAAAATGTATAAACTCGTAGTTAGTATTCTGCAGCTGTTACAAGTTTCGACCTTTGCAAGTCATCTTCAAATGAAGTAACTGTGTAGTCTCACAATTTGTACGGTAGATATTATTTTTTGTATAAATTCCTAAACTTTAAGGTCTATATCACACAAAAATAATAACTACGCAAAGATAATGACTTTATGTGAAATATAGAGTAAACCGTTACTTCGTATTGCACATCATCATTAAATATAGAAATTTTGCAAACTTAATTATAAAAGTCGAAATTCCTTAAAAACTAAAATGCGTTCAGCTAATTACTAACTACATAAAATACTGTAAGTCAATTTTAATTAAAAGATTATAATTATGAAAACGGCAATTCATGCTTTTAATTAATGCATGATGGTGCACAGCGTCTTCAACATTTGCTAACATTTTTATCACAAAAACTCTATTTTCAACATTCAGTTGGCACTATTTTTTCTTCACATCTATATAGTAGAAGGTACAAGAAAAGAGTAAATTATAAATAGATAAAGACAAATTAGTGAAACTCTTTTTCTTCCTTATTAGTACTCCTAATTATCGAATCAACAAAGGCGGCAACCCTTTGATTTATAAAATATACGTCTGTACCCCTCCTAATAACGAAATACCTATTAATTCTTTCCTCTTTGAAAACCACAAAACTACTCCTACGCTTATTCATTCGTTAAGCCTTTTCTTCCAATTAAACCATATAACTTAATGATTTTTCAATTCATGTATATAAAATTCTTTTGATTTAAGCTTCTGGTTTCATCTTTGTTTTTGTGCGACGTTTAAAACCCGCATCAGGATGCTATGTATATTTTTATTTGATGGTGTATGAAAGTAAACAACTAAATATATGATTGATTTAGTATATTTAGAAAAAAAGTGCTAATGATTATAATAAATTTAGTTACGCTATATTAGCCCGTATGATGTTTAAATGAGGTTGAAGTTGGTAGTAGTTTAAATTACTCATGGCAGTGTTGAAGATAGTGTTCAGCTGTTCAATTTCATTTGTAGATGATTTAGAACTCACCTGTCCTAAAGTACGTACAAATTGTAATTAAAATGTAACCAGCATTGCTATTTTTAGTTTATTCACATATTGTATACAGGGTGATTCGTGAGGAACCTCCCCTATTTCAGGAAATGATAGATGTAATCATTTTAACTCAAAACTATCATATTAACGTAAGCCCATTAGTGTTTCGTTTCAGGGATACAGGGTGTCAAAGTTACAAAAAAAAAGTTGAATTTTGAAATATTTCCAAAACGCAAAAAAGGTATTTTTAATCAGTAGGGATATAAAGTACATTGATTTTAGCTTATTGATACGTTTTTATTATGTACAGTAGCGTAGAACACAAAGGGGCAGTATAACCTTTTAATCCCACATTTGTAAGCCAATGGAGTTGTGGTGTGCCAGGTCTACAAAGCAAATTTCTGGTATCCCTTGGTTTTGAGTCCCTCAAGATCGGGGTTAAACGACGTACTATTTTGTGGATAATTACCTAATATGAACCAGACCGGTTCATATTAGATAAACGCTTTTATTAGGCTGCAGTCAGACTTAACCACCGTCAACCACCCACCGCCATCAACTAAAATTTAAACGTACGTAAATCAATGGCGCTGGTCACACTAAGCCACTGCCAGCCACCCACGACCATCAAACGGTGGCGACCAATTTGTAACTTCCAACCTGTTCGAAAATTAGTGGTCGGTGGATGACGGTCGTTTGACGGGCGCTTTTGAACTGAGTTTACAAGATTTGCATTTCTGTTTTCGTAGTGACAGCTCAAGACAACAGCTGAGCTCTTAACTTAAAAATCGTTCTTCAGTACAAATGGGGGAGTGGTCTCCTGTTGAAATCGATAATTTGAAATCATTTTGCAATAACACCTAGTTTGTTTTATTAGAGCACACTGTCAAACAAGGGCACATATAACTTTGAGCACATATAACCTAATTTACCTAATTCAATACAAAATAATATTTGCTAAGGTTGGCAGTATGTTTACATCAGGAAGAAGTGAACCAAACAAGCGCGAAATTTAAACATTTACACAAAAACGGTGGTCACTAGTGGCTGCAGTGTAACTGCATGCGATTATTTTAGTCCGTGGTAGTTGATGGCGGTGGGTGTCAGTGGTTGGTGGTGGCTTCGGTATGACTGCTGCCTTACACAAATTGGTATAAAGTAAATTGAGTTCTATGTAACAAATGAAATCAACTTAAAATATTCTGGATAAATAATGAAATAACAGATAATAAAAGTGATTCTGGTTAGCCCTGTTGTCACAGCTGCTAGAGACGCCACTGGAAGGTTATTTTTCCATCGTTTGGGTCGCCTTTTATGAGTGAAACTGGAAAATAGCTAATTACCCAGATGTGTCTACACCTGGGATAAATTCTTTAAAAAATTTTAATTAAAACGGTATGTGTTATGTGGGTGCATCAATATATTGGTGATGTAATTTGGAGGTTCCCAGGAAGCGGCAACAGGTGAATGAGTTTGGTATTCTAATTAGGTAGGAAGTTCTTGTTATGATAACGACCATGTGGTTTTAAAATTGGGGCTTCTGAACCTGTCTACTTCATTAGTTCTGTATTAATTATGTATTTTTGAATGAAGTGTAAATCAGTCAGGTGTACTTTTATGACAGTGGAATGGTCTAGACTGGTATTGCAGGATTTATACAGGTTGTAGGGAATATCGGCTTTAATTATAATGATACTCTGGTAGAATTGATAACTAAGTAATTAGTAGATACTAAAGGGTGCACGTAAGGATTAGGAGTGCCGACAGACGTTATTGTAGTGTTATTAAGAACAGGGAAAGTCGTATTCGGAGTCTAACTGCGGCCAACGATTAGAGGGTTGGTTTGACTGGAATAGTTAGATGTTTGGGGCACGACCTCCTTCGAAATAAATACGTCGTTGTGGATCATTCAAAAGGCCACCTCAGTGTAAATTATAGCCAAGATGATGGTTTGAATTATAATACTTTTCTCTTTTGTAGAGGTATCTAAGAGTAGAGAGATTTTGTGGGTCGCCATACTTAGTAATACAGGGCGTCGCCTACGGCAAACTAATTACAACGTACCTTAGGCACGTTTATGCACCGGGCTCGCTGCTAATAGCAGCCAAGAGCGTTTTATACAAACGTGACTCCGAAAAAGGTAGTCATAATAATACTGGGTGAAGGAACGTAAGCGGTGGATGATTAAGGTGTTCCAAGGGGTAGAAGGTCTGAATATTTAATTAGGGATACTGCTGTGTTCTGGCAGGACAGTAAATCAGATTTGGGTATAATTAAGGGTGCAGATCTGGTATGGGTACAAAGTTAAATGTTAAAGGGGACATAGAAGTAAAGAGGTAATAATTATAATCTAATACCTTGATATCATTCATAAATAATGATAATACAGTTGTGGAAAAAACTAGGAAATAAGGTTTGATGGGAATTATCTACTAGGATAGGAAATTTATGTAAAGGATTTGCAGTATTATTACACATCACTGTTACCCGGGGGAAGCGAAAAGAGGATGTGTAGAGAACTGGTTTAGACTGGTCAGGATAGTCTGGCTGCAGGGCCGGATAATGGATGCTGGACAGGATGCTGGACAGGATAGTTAGTTACTGAACAGGAAGTCGAGTGAAGGATGTGACGGTGGTCGGCCTGGGATCTCGAAGACCCACAGCTTCTGGATATCATGAACTCCAGGTTCTGGTACAGGTAAGCAATCTCAAAATAGGTTATGTAAACGTTTACTTGTTTTCTTACAGAGGTGACGGTCTGCTGGCGGTGGTTGTTCTACTAGCGGTACGGGATTTGGGTACCAGGAGCAAGGTTGACGTTCCGGGACGCTCCACTCAATCGGGGAAAGAGTAGGTACAGGAGAAACGGGCTCAGACAGGCAGATGGTTCTGGTAACTTCGACTGGTGGATTTTCTGGTTTGGTCTGGAGCGGGATTATTTCCACTTGGTGAGTGGCAAGTCTGATGGTGGCTTGGGATTGTCGCAAGGAGTCCAGTTTCAAGACCTTGTCCGTGGACAAGCTGGGTAGGTATCTCCCTAAAACTGAATAATTATGTTTACGTAACTGAGTGAGAAATCTATAGCTTTCAAGAGATTCCGTCGTCAAGTTGTCACCGAGGCAAACCAATCACCACGTACCTTAGGCGCGTTTATGTACTGGACTCAGTGCTTACAGCAGCCAAACGAGTTTACACAAACGTGACTTTGAAAAGGGTGGTTATAGTAATCTTGGGTTAAGGAACGTAGGTGGTGGATGATTGAGGTGTGTAAAGGGGTAGCAGGGCTGGATATTTAATTAGGGATACTGGTGTATTCTGGCAGCACAGATAAATCAGATTTGGGTATAATTAAGGGTGAAGGTCTGGCATGAGTGCAAAGTTAAATGTTAAAAATGTATATAGAAGTAGAGAGGTAATAGTAATAATGTAATAATATGCGAGGTGGTCGGATATTTATAGTAGAATTCTGGACAGTGAGAACACGAATAGGCAACTGGTATCATTTATAAATAATGATAACGCAATTGTAGAAATAACTAGGAAATAAAGCTTGATAGGATTGAACTTCTTTGTTAAAGTACGAAACCTTGATGTTTTTCAGATAAAATATCTGAAGCTGTATTATTGATTTTCTATAGAAACCGAATTTTTTTCAAGTTAGCATGTACCTCTATCTGTCACAAAGCTTCAAATGTCCATCTGACAGATTGGAGTTCCCATTTGAATTTCGATGAGGAAAGACGTTCGGCGTGTGCTCCGCGATAATATATCAAGTGACCCGCGATAACACAAGAATATAAACCAACAATTTAAATTTATTTATTTTATTTTGCCACCATAATGTTCTTTATACGCCTCCAAATGCGGGCGTAATGTGGTCTTTATAGCACGGAAATGTCATTGATGCTAAGCAGCATGATTGACAGCAAACACATGACATGATATATAATAACAATATCACAGTATCTTAGTAACAACAAATTAGCCTACTGTCGACTTTATTTCACTGCATTTTCATTTAAAACTTGCCGAAAATACTGAATCTTTTTAATATTTTGTGCCAATTTCATGGTGCAAAATAAAATAAAACATTATGTACCACGGGCATAATTGTAGATTATGGCTCTCAGGAATATAAAAGCCCTCCGCTTCGCGTCGGGCTTTTAACATTCCGTCGAGCCATAATCTTCTGATTATGCCCTTAATACATAAATATCTATTATTTACTTTACTTATTTTCAATTTTCAATTATCAAATAAAAATTTTAGTTTACGTTTATCTAACATCACAAGTAAGGGCCTTATGTCCTTTCCACCTCCACCAGGGGGGATGGAACCTCCATACATGGCACCCCAAATGGCTCTCCAACTGCCGATTCAAAACCAGGTGTACACTCAGCCAACAAATACCAGGTAATTATTTGCCAAAACCACCACATTTACCACAACAATTATTATATCCCCAACCCCCTCAACAAACCCAATACTCCTACCAACCCCAAATGATTCTCCCACAAACAGAAACAGGTAGCTAGACTACAGTATCACACAAACGAGGCAGAAGTAGTCAACAAGAAATTGAACAGAAATCCAAACAACAAAAGGACGACAATTACTGGCTAAATCCTCCAAATCGATTTTTACCACTAGCAAACGAGACCACAGAAGACCAAACACAAGACGCTGATCAAGGGAAAACCACAAAACCTCCTCCAATTTTTATAAATGGTGTCAAGGTAATTTCGCCTTTGGTGCAGCTACTGGAAACCATAACTAAACAGCAATACGAAATTCAAGCTCTTGCAAATGATCAAAGTGCAGCCCAAAACAGCAGAATCGTATGGAAAAATTATCAAAGCCCTGACTGAAAAAAAGACAGAATTTCACACCTACAAGCTAAAAGAAGAAAGAAACTTTAAGGTAGTCTTAAAAAATTTAGATTACTCTATTAGTACCGACGACATTAAAACTGAAATCGAAAATCTAGGGCACATAGTAACCAACGTATGGAACATTAAACAGTACAAAACCAAAATACCTCTACCAATGTTCTTTATTGAGCTGAAACCCGCCCCAAACAATAAAGACATTTACAAAGTGGAAAATCTCCAGCAATGTAAAATCAAATTTGAGCCGCCAAAGTACAAACGAGAAATTGTACAGTGCGCTTGATGCCAGAGGTATGGGCATACTAAAAACTTCTGTAATCTAAAACCGCGATGTGTTAAATGCGCTGAGGATCACACTACTGACGCTTGTTCACGGAAAACAAAATCTAGCGATGTCCGATGCGTCTTATGCGGAGGAAACCATCCCGCAAACTATAAAGGATGCACGATCTACAAAGAACTACAGAAAAAGCAATTTCCGCCACTTCGACCAAAGCTGTACAGCCCCCCTACTCCAATCAAAACCTACCGACCAACTCAACCAGGACTATCATATTTTGCGGTAACCAACGAACAAAACCAACAAATGCACGCCTCCAACAATTTTATGCCAACACCAAGCCAAAACCAACCTCCCCAACAACCAAACGACCTAACTGAGTTAAAAAACATGATAAAGGGCCTAGTTGAACAAATAGGTACCATCCTAAATTTACTTACAGCCGTGCTCTCTAAACTCAAATAATGGACAACTTATTGCTAATCGCTTTTTGGAACGTAAATGGGCTTTCACTACTCGCAGAAGAACTAAAAGTTTTCATTTACAACTACAACATTGATATCATGCTTATATCTGAAACCCATTTTACTGAGCGAAGTTACCTCAAAATCCCAAACTACTCAAATTACTACACAAACCATCCTAACGGCACCGCAAGAGGAGGAACGGCAACAATTATAACAAATTCAATAAAACACTATCAAACAGCTAGCTACATCAAAAATTATCTTCAAGCTACAAATATAGTAATAGAAGACTCTTCAGGTCTCCTAACTATCTCGGCTGTTTATTTCCCCTCCAAACACACAGTAAAGCAAGAGCATTATGAAGATTACTTTAGTACCTTAGGACGACGATTCATTGCTGGTGGAGATTATAACGCCAAGCATACCGACTGGGGTTCCAGGCTTGTATCACCCAAAGGGCGTGAACTATCCAAAACTATACAAAAAAATCGCTTGAAATATCTATCTACCGGAGAGACTACGTATTGGCCAACCGATAGGAACAAAATTCCTGATCTCGTAGATTTCTGTGTGACAAAAGGCATTCCTCATGGCTTTGCTATTGCTAAATCATGTTTTGTCTTCCGACCACTCTCCAGTCCAAATCACTCTATCCGCAAAAGTATTAACCACAAACAAACATCCGAGTATAAGTAGTAAAAAAACAAACTGGGACGACTTTAGACAAATCATTGAAAACAACCTACCGCTAAGTATTCCTCTCAAAACGGAAGAAGACATTGAAATAGCCATCAAACTATTTAATGACACAGTGCAACAGGCGGGCTGGAACGCAATGCCTGAACTAACTAAACCAAACTTAGCCTACAATTGCCTCATATCGATCCAACAAAAAATCTTGGAAAAAAGAAGGTGCACAAAACAGTGGCAGAGGTTGAGAACGGCTAAAAGTAAAAGGCTATATAATGCCAAGACCCAGGAACTAAAAGCACTCCTTAACAGCAATAAACACGAACGTATACAAACCTTTCTAAGCGGACTTACACCTACTGAGGACACTGATTACTCGCTATAGCGAGTAAAAAGGTCAAACAAGTTATAAAAGCCTCACCGACAATCAGGACACGTCAAGGAACATGGGCCAGAAGTAATGAGGAGAAAGCGCGTGTTTTTGCAGAACACCTCTTCGAAGTGTTCCAGCCACATCCATCGCAAAATGAACCCGAAGAAGAAAACGAATTAATACAGATACTTGAAACTCCCTACCAACTTGAACCACCAGTCCCATCTATCAAAATTGTAGAAATTCAAAGCATCATTAAAACTTGACCCTCCAAGAAAGCACCAGGATACGATCTAATTACCGACCATGTTCTTAAACAACTACCGTATAAGGGAATAAAGTATCTCACGCAACTGTTCAATGCAATCCTACGCATTGGGTAGTTCCCAAAGCAATGGAAGGTAGCACAGATAGTCCTAATCCCAAAACCAGGTAAACCTCCTAATAAGGTATTATCGTATCGACCAATAAATAAGTTTGCTACCTATAGCCTCCAAAGTGCTAGAAAAAATTTTACAAACTAGACTCTCCAAAATCCTTGAGGAAAATGAAGCTATACCCAACCACCAGTTCGGTTTTAGATCAATGCACTCCACCACAGAGCAAATTCATCGCATTGTTGACAGAATCATTGAGGCATTTGAATGCTCAGTAGCATTCCTCGACATCACTCAGGCCTTTGACAAAGTGTGGCATGTTGGTCTGTTAGCTAAGCTACGGTTGATCTTCCCTTTGAATTATTTCCTCCTACTCAAATCCTATCTTCAAAATCGACACCGCCTAGTCAAAGTTGGCACTGAACTCACTGAACTCTACGCGATAAATGCTGGGGTACCACAAGGCAGTGTTCTTGGGCCTCTGCTATACTTAATATATACGGTCGACCTTCCGACTACACCTGAAGTCCTTGTAGCAACATTCGCAGATGACACTGCCGTCCTAGCCGCCGATACAAATCCTGTTACTGCCACACAATCTCTACAAACCACCTTAACCTCCATACAATCATGGCTAAAAAAGTGGAGAATGAGAGTTAATGAAAGTAAGAGCGTACATATAACATTCACCACACGGCAAAAAACTTGTCCCCCTGTTCAACTAAACCACACTCAACTGCCACAGCAGGAAGAGGTTAAATATCTTGGACTGCACCTTGACAGGAGACTCACTTGGCAAAAACACCTATTTACAAAGAGGAAGCAATTGGGTCTTACCCTTAACAAATTGTACTGGTTACTCGGTCGTAATTCAAAACTTACCATCAACAACAAACTCCTCATTTATAAAGCCATAATTAAACCGGTGTGGTGTTATGGTATCCAGCTCTGGGGTACCGCCTCCAACTCCAATATAGAGATATTCGAACGGTTTCAGTCAAAAGTACTACGCATGATTGCAAACGCACCTTGGTACGTGCCAAACATGGTTATTAGAAATGATCTCCAAGTTTCAACGATCAAGCAAGAAATAGGTAATTATAGCAAGAAATACCGAACCCGACTCAACATCCACCCAAACGATTTAGTAACAAATCTCATGAATCCGCCAAGAAACAATAAGAGACTTCGGCGTGATGCACCCCATGAATTACCAAATAGATTCTGATTACGATTAAGTTAGTTTTAGAATTAAGGTTAGTTTTTAAGCATATTATCCTTCAGTCACTCAAGACTTAGAAAACCTGTTATTTTAGGAAGATGGCTATTGAGCCCTCTTCGACATGTCATGTAATTTATCATATAATTTGCTGAATGTAAAACTACAGATTGCAAATAAAAAAAAGGGATATTAAAAAAAAAAATCTGACAGATTATTGTTTTTGTTTTTGCAATGTTGGTTATATTCGTTATGAACATATTAAACTATTTGATGTGGAATACCACAAGACCTTCCAACCTACAAAGTTGAAACTGAAACAATTTAAATAGTTTTAGTAAAAACAATTTTTTAGAATAATTATCTAACCTTTGTTTCAATACGTTCGTAACGAAACTAAGCAACATTGTAAAAACAAAAGCAGTAATCTGTCTCAGATGGACGTTCAAATTTCATCACAGACGGAGGTTAATAGACGTGAAGATGCTGACTTGAAAGAAAAATTCCGAAGCCACCCGCTGCTATAAAATACTGATAATACAGTTTAAGCCTTTTAATCTTATTTATTTAATTTTTAATGCATTTTCGTAGGTATTAAAATACTTTATAAAGAAAAGTTATGTGAAGTTACATTATCTTTAAAAAATGTCTTCTTATGAAATTAATCGTCATTTAGATATTAAAAATTTGAACAAATACTTAAATTCCACCTTAAAAATCTTTTGCCGGCAAATTACTCCTCTTATCAAAAAATTGCATAGAACATAATTAATGGATATGTTTCAAAATCTCCCCCTGACAAACTCCCTTCGCTGCTACTGGATTTTTTCCAAAATTTAATCAGCTTCAAGAAAAATGAAACAAAGCTTAAATACAACATTCCAAGTAGGTACATATTGTAGTTCTAGAGTTATCGTGGACATACAACCACAAACACAGCGATCCTAACACACCCACACCAACACCTACACCCACACCCCACCCACTATCACGCCCCCACCTACACCCACACCCATACATACACACACACGCACCTGACATGAAGTGTTGGCGTCATTCTGACTTAGGTTATTGTTTTTGTCTTTACAATGTTGCCTGTTTTCGTTATGAACGTATAAAGGAGGTTGCATAGTTACTCTAAAAAAATTATAACTAATTTATTTTATTTCTTTTAATTTTTTAAGTTAGCATCTAGATATCTATTAACCTCTGCCTGTCATGAAGTTTTAAACGTCTGTTTGACATAGATTATTGTTTTTGCTTTTACAGTGTTTCGTATTTTCCTAAGGGACAAAAATGGTGGGGAAAGTCACGCCCACCGTGACCGTGGCCATTTCCTACCCCTATTTTGACGGCTTCTTTTCGGAGACGTTTTTCAACCGCCCTGGGGTGTGGGTGCGGTTGGCTTCTGTTCGGGGGTGATTTTCAACCCCTTGATAAAACTTTCAGCCCTTGAAGGCATTTTCACTCCTAATTAAGGCCTTTTGGCAGTATTAAGAGCCTTTTTGTCAGTTCTCCCTGAATTTAGGGGTGCGAGGCGGCCATGTGACAGACGTGGAGGTTGGTCATGTGACATGTTCACTCCTAGTTAAGGTTCCTTAGCCCTTTTTGGCATCTCAGCCCCTGGAGGGTAGGCACCTCTGATTAGAGGGCCTGAGGATAGGACACGCCCCCTAGCTTCTGATTGGTCTATTGCTCCGACCCCTGGTTTCTGACTGGTTGCGGGGCGTGGCTTGTCGGCCATTTTGTCGAACATGGAGTGTAATAGTATTCTAATAAGGGACCCATACGACAGGTATAGGACGTGCCACGGTTTCTGATTAGTGCCTGCCATTTTGTTTTTAATTATAAGACATAATCAGAGTCCTGAGCCATTTTATATGACGTTATAATGAAAGCTCACAGCCATTTTGTTTTTGGCAGGGGAAATAAATTCACGGTGTTGATCTGAAATCGTGTTCTATCAAAGCACCTTGTTTATTACCGGTAATAAAAAGTTAAGGGTTTTCCTAATAATTTATTATAAGCAATACTATTTTTACGTCATCAGCGACAAGTCAACCTCAAGATCACATAGTAATTATAGTACAGCTTTTAATTGAATATTAATGTGGTTGTTTTGCCTGTTGGTCCTAAAGAACACATTAACACATCCCTACCCTTTAGCGACCCGTTAAGTTGATGTAAACGCTAGTCCTCGGCCTTGAGAAACTTATGGAAACGCCTAGGTAGTATGCATTTAAATTCAGCCAAATCCACAACCACCCTCTCGCCGTACTTTGTTGCTATGAGTCCAAGATTGAGTATTTTGTATTCAAACCCAGCCTCCAACTACTTAATATTTTTAAAAGGCTTAAAACATGTTGATGCATTTAGGGTGGATAAATCCATAGCTGTAATTATAAAATAGTATTAAAATATCTGCACAGGTAATTAAATAAACAATCACTTACCAGTGTTGTATTCAAAGAACGTCTTGGAAGGTTGACACACGAACGAATAACTGTTGCTTTTCTGTTACTTATAAATAGCCGAAATAGAGTACTCATCATTAGCATAACTATTTTCTGGATCTCCCCACGGTTATGTAACAAGCCTTCAATATTCAATTATGCGCACGCTAAAGCTTTAGAAACAACTACCGCAAAATAATCTGTTACAAAGACAGACGTAAAAGTGTTAACTATACCTACGATCGTACAGCGAAAATCATTGGACAATGTCTTCCTGGGCTAGTTACCTAAACGATGTATGGTAGGCTTTGTAGCAAATAAAGCTTTGAACTGTGATTACCCCTCAAGCCCGTTCAATTTTCATCATAACAATATCAACTACTTCTTATATATTGACGGTCAACAAATTCCTTCGAAGGCCTTACAACCAGACTTTACAGCTAATGGTTTATATGTAAGGGCGTATCACACCTTATTCTCCAGTAAGATATTACCCCAACGGCTACTGTTTAATGGCTTTCCACCTAACCACTGACTTGTCTGCAAATGCTTGCACGCACTGGAATTTGTTTAGAATCGGCTCCCTTCGCCTAGAAGTCGGCTTTGAAGAAGCTCTCACGGAAACCGTTAACTGTTTAGTATACTCCGAATTCGATAATGTGATCGAGATCGATAAATATCGGAATGTCGTCGTGGATTTCAGCTTCAGTGTACAGCAGCAGTTGAAAGAAAATGAACTAAGACTTGGACGTGCAAGTGTTTAGAGGTGTTGATAACGAATTCATAGCGAAAGAAATTGCTGTGGTTACAGATCACGGTTCGATATTGTTGATGTTGGTTAAGTCACCTCGAGATTATTTTATATCAAAACCCATGTCTGGACAGACAAGGTATTTAGAGGATAAATATCACGGAATGAAATGGCGATCGGAACATGTGCCCTACAATGCTTTCCAACAGGAGTTGATAAGAACGCGCTGCCGTTTAACAATATTCACGTTAAGAGCAATGAAAAGCAACAGTTTTAAGATTCCTTAACAAACCAATACTAAACCTGGACGAGATTGGTTGTCCGTCGATTAAAAAATTGAAAAGGAAGCAAAGGCGTATAGTTGTTTAAACCATAACATCGTGGAGCCTATGTGTGCGCTCGAAAACGCATTACTATTGCAAGACTGGGTGAATACCGACTCCGAAGATGTATGCGATACAAGTGTCGAATTGTTTGGAATCGATCCCCAGCCACAAGAATGCCTTTCGATGTGTATGTGCGTTTAATCAATTACCAAGACACGCACCCATACCTTGTACAATTATTGTGAACACGGATCCAGCAAACAAACCAGGCCAGCATTGGACTGCTATCTACATTGGCGATAATGCTAGCGGAGAGTACTTTGATTCCTTTGGGCAATCCCCGCTAGGTTACCATTTGCGCTTCCTTGAGAAGAATTCCAGATGGTTCCATTACAATAAAACGACGCTGCAGGATTACCATTCGGATGTGTGTGAACTTTAGACGGTAATGTTTTTGTAGTTTAGAATAATGCTTCATTTTGTAATTAAGTTTTTTACTACATGTTCAGTTATAAATATTGAGATAATCAAGTTACTGTATAATACTTGTTTTTCAACCATTCTACTGTGATAAATAAACAAATAATTTTAGTACTTTAATTGTTTTAATTACGACTTAGGATGACTGTAACGTGTGATTCTAGTTTGAAACCTGTTTCAGCTAGAGGAGGCTGGATACAGGAAACAAGATGCAAGTTTGATATTGATGTCCTTATGTGTGTACCATACTATTTCAAAATCTCTCACAGTTTCTTAACACAAAACTTATATAAAGGATTAAGTGTATGATCAAAATTGCAAATGAAGGCCGACCTGCACACCTTTAAGTAATCAGTGGATTTTCCTCAGATACGATGAATACAATTGAATAATGAAAGTTTGAAGATCAACTTGCATAGCTTTACGTAATTAATGGGTTTTTTCCCACCCCAATTATGAAGGTTGTTACATAAGCGTGGGGAAATGCAGAAAATAACTATGCTAATGGTAAGCACTTTATTTCGGCTATCTATAAGGAAGATAAAAGCAACCAATACTTCGTGTTTCAACGTTCCGAGACATTCTTTCAATACAACATTGGTAAGTGATTGTTCATTTAATTACCTATGAGGGTTTTTTAAATCTATGTGATAAATACAGCTATGTTTTTATCCACCCTAAATCTATCAACATGTTTTAAGCGTTTTGAAAACGTTAAAGAGTTGGAGACTGGGGTTGCACTCATAGCAAAGAAGTACGGCGAGATGGTAGTTACGGCGAGAGGGTAGTTGTGGAGCTGGTTAGATTTATATGCATACTACCTAAACGTTTCCATAAGTTTTTAAGCCCGAGGACCAGCGTTTACATGAATTTAACGAGCGGCTGAAGAGTAGAAATGTGTTAATGTGTTCTTTAGGACCAACAGACAAAACTACGAATTTAATATTCAATTAGAAGATGTATAATAATTACTATGTGATGCTGAGATTGACTTGTCGCTGAAGATGTAAAAATAATCTTACTTGTAATAAATCATTAAAAAATCCCTCATCTGTTTATTACCGGTAATAACCAAGGTACTTTGATAGAACACGATTTCAGATCAACATCTTAAATTTATTTCTCCCGCCAAAAACAAAATAGCCGTGGGATTTGATTATGACGTCATACAAAATGGCTGAGGATTTTGCTTATGGCACGTCCTATACATGTCGTATGGGTCACTTATTAGAATACTATTACACTCCATGGTCGAGAAAATGGCCGACAAGCCACGCCCCGCAACCAATCAGAAACCAGGGGGCAGATTCCATGGATCGATGATCATGAAGTGCCAAAAATTTCTAAAGGATCCCAATTAGGGGTAAAAATGTCACGTGACCAACCCCCACGCCTGTGACGTGACCGCCTCGCACCCCTAAAATCACGGTGAACTGACAAAAAGGCTTTTAATACTGTCAAACAGGCCTTAATTAGGGGTGAAAATGCTGTGAAAATCACCCCTGAAAAGAAGCCGACCGAAAGGCTATTAATACAGCCAAAAGGGCACTAATTAGGGGTAAAGACACCATCAAGGGGTTGATAATGCCATCAAGGGTTTGAACCTCCCCCCCTTAAAATAAGTCGTCAAAATAGGGGTGGAAAATGACCACGCCATGTGGGCATGACTTCCCCCAACATTTTTGCTTTTTAGGTGCCCTCCTTCTACTGCTGATACATGAGATGTAATTTTATAAATGGTATTACTGGTAATAAATTATTGAAAACCTCTTTACCTTTTTATTATAGATAATCACCCCATATTACAGAAAACATTAATTAAATACACCAGTAGATGGCGTCACAATCAGGGGACCGGCAGGAAGCGAAGACCTGAGAACAAGTTCCGGAATGGTATGAGGGCCCTTATCAGAATGCTATACCAAACTTCCTGCCAAAAGGGCCCGACAAGGGGCGAAGACCCTAACACAAGTTCCGGAGACCAATACCTGTCTTTTGAGATGTAGGAGGGCCCTCTTATTAGAACACTATTTCAAATTTCCCACCCTAATGATTACCGGGATCTGCATTAATTTTTAGAAATATACCACTAGGTTGAGCCACGATCATTCTCTATTACAATAAACATTCATTGGAGAAATACATTACCACATGGCGCCACAAACAAAACCAACCAATCAGAATGCAGCACCTTAGGCCTCCAACCAAAGCACAAATCCTGGAGGCTGGGCGGAGTCTAAGGACCGATCGGAAACCATTAGGCTGGGGTATGTCTTTAAGTCCACCAATTAGAACGCTCACCATGGGTTTGTATGTGATTGGCGTAGTAAATAAAACTATTTTGGATTTGTGGTACTTGAATTGACTTGATTTAATTGATTGCTTAATTGATTTGGGGTGTTACTTTTAATTAATTTCAGAGTACCGACGGAAAGATGGTGTCAAAATCCTTAAATGGTGATGGTGTTGGTCGACGCACAGGAATACCCACACGATCTAATCACAGGCTTTTTAGCACATGACAAAAATAATTTTAATGACCATCTTACAAATAAATTTAAAGGCCATCTTAAAAACCACTATTCAAGTAGCGAGATTTATCTTTTTGTTACTGAAACTAACCATGATGTTTTGATAGAGGTTAATTTCACTTCATCTTGAATTTATTTCTATATTACTTTTAGATTTAAATTGAGATGTAATTTAAAATCTGTTTACGTATTTGGTTTGACTGATTGGTTTTATTAATTGATTTAATTGAGATTAGTTTGGCTGATTGGTTTCATTAATGGATTTGTTTGGGGTTGAACTGATTGATTGATTGAGATTGATTTGATTAATGATGCAATAATCAAGTTACTGTATAATGCTTGCTTTTCCACAATTCTGCACTGGTAAATAAAAATTGACAAATATCTTATTGAAAATGATAAAATACTTGCGGTAATTTCATCTTACCCTCTTGGTATGAACCACCAAAACCACATCTGAAATCAACATCTTGGACTTGCAAGCTTGTTTCGCTAAAAATATAGCAACTACCCTATCAGTAACTGTTATTTATGAACTGAAGATATATAATACACGAAGAGTTTAATAGACAATTATTCTAACTTAGTGATTTAATTACACATCTTACGCAATTGCATTGCGTCCCTAACTAATTCGGCTTGCGATAGCAATTTTTTAGGGTAACCATGCAACCTCTTTTTCATGCGTTCATAACGAAAACAGGCAACACTGTAAAAAAAAATAATCCGTCAGAATGAGGTTTAAAACTTCATGTCAAATAGAGATTAATATATACATGAAACTTAAAAAAAAATTCCAAAGCCGCACGCTTACATAAGATATCAATAACAGAGTTTAACCATTTTTATTCATATTTAATTAACATTTAGACTTACCTTGCGTTATATTAAGGAAACTTATAAAGAAAAGTTATGTAAAATTAAATTTTCTTTAAAAATATATCTACAATTTTTCTTTTTTTGCCGCTAAATTACGCGTCGTATCAAAAATTGCATAAAATTAATTAATCGATATGTTTAAGGTCTACATACAGGTATTTTTATTTCTTTGAAATATGCAGCTGTTTTAGAAATATTTCATAAAAACCTAAACTACCCCTCATAAACTCCCTTTTCCGCCGCTGGATTTCTCCAAAAATCTAATCAGATCCAAGGTAAGTGAATTATTGCATTAAGTTTTATAAATAAAAATTGTCAATTATCTAAAATAATAGTCACTACTTATTTTGTTTCACGATTATTAGTTTTCGTATTTAGTTAGAAAAAATACAGTAGAAAAAGTTACTTGAAGGAATACCTTTGAAATATTACCGTGAGTTTATTTGTTACCCTACAAATAACTAGCATTAAGGAGACATCTAAAATTTAATCATCTTTAAAAACACTTTTGTTCCAAAGTTAAGTTTTGTTATATTAACAAAAAATATTTTAAGCACCCTTATTGTGTCTTATTTGGGGAAAAATCTTCATAAAGAAAACATCCCTCATTTGAATTAGCTTAAAAGAATGTATCAATCCTTTTTTATCCAAAGCTTATTATTTTCTATACATTCACAAAAGGACACGAAGGAACACAAAGGCACATGCACACGCACACGCACACGCACGCGCACGCGCACACGCACACGCACACGCACACGCACACGCACACGCACACGCACACGCACACGCACAGCACACGCACACGACACACACGCACACGCACACCACACGCACACGCACGCACACCACACGCACACGCACACCACACACGCACACACCACACCACGCACACACACACACACACACACACACACACACACACACACACACACACCCACACACACACACACACTCACGCACACGAGCACGTGCACACGCACACGTATGCGTACGCGCGCACTCACACGCACACATGCCCTGTCACACACACGAACAATCACATGCACCCACATTTGTGTACATGTACAAGTACATGATATCAGGTGATAAATCATTCAAGAAAACTAAATGAACTTATTTACCAGGTTACCAGATAAATAATTTTACCTAACACCCAACTGCACACTCCCAAAGGTAATGCGTAACCATTTATAACGTTCAATCAATGCTAAAAATGATAGCAATGACTGCAGATATACAGGGAGGTTTTAAAATTGGGTCATGGACAAAATTACTTACAGTTAACTCTAATAAAGCTAACCTTATTCGGTATCTCTTGGATTTGTGGAAAACGCATGTGTACCAATAAACTCAAGTACACAGCTTATGTCCGAATAATCATCATTATGGGATCGGATAGTTTGCTTTCAAAATTTTGGTGCTGCCGAAACAATAAATTATCAGATGTACGTACAGCTGTGCTGATTTCATAGAAACTCTGCTGTAATTTCATAGCTTTACAGCTAATGATATTGTTTCAGTATTTCACGGCAAAGACAATATGGTCCATTCAAAATAATAAACACTGTATCACATATTAATGCGTTGAAAATCTTTGGCAAAAATTTCCTGTGAATCACCGTTTCAGTGCAACTTCGTGTGTGTGGTGTGTGTGGTGTGTGTGTGTGTGTGTGTGTGTGTTGTGTGTGGTGTGTGCGTGTGCGTGTGCGTGTGCGTGTGGTGTGCTGTGTGCGTGTTGTGTGGTGTGCGTGTGCGTGTGCTGTGCGTGTGCGTGTCGTGTCGGTGCGTGTGTGCTGGTGCGCGTGGATCGTGCGTGTGCGGTTGCTACGTGCGTTCGTGTCGTGTGTTGTGTGTGATTTGTGTGTGTGTGTGTGTGTGTGTGTGTTTACGTGTGTGCATGCGGCGTGCGTACGTTCATGCGTGCGTGCGTGCGTGCAGGTATGTGTGTTTGCATGCGTGCGCGTGCGCGTGCGGGCGTGCGTGCGTGTGAGTGTGTGTGTGTGTGTGTGTGTGTGTGTGTGTGTGTGTGTGTGTGTGTGTGTGTGTGTGTGTGTGTGTGTGTGTGTGTGTGTGTGTGTGGAATATATGAATGTGCACAAAACAAACTGAGGTATGACTTGCACGTTCTATAGGACGGAATGATTTGTCTGAAATTTTGGGCCATCGTCGGCATACATTGCATAACTATGTCAACAGTAGGCTACTAGGTTGCAATATGAAGAAAATTTCCTACACGATGTCATAAGGTTTCAATACCTTATGAACATGGTTAGGATGTTGGAAACGGTCAGATTACCGCTACTTGACTTGAGAGTCTACCACCACCAGAAGGATTCCTGGATAGTATTTTGTACAATGGGTGAAGTCTGTCAACAAGGGGCATAAATAGCCATCTCTTGATCATGAATTGATCTATATCACAACGGCTAAGGATCACAACTGCCATCTTATGTATTGACCGTTATCAGCATGATGAAAACGGTCAAATCGCCACCTGGGATTTTGACCGCGATCATAACAGCGCACAACAATTCTTAATCAATACAGCCAATATAATCACAACAGTTTGCGTGATCAGAACAGCTATCATGATCAGAACGACAGCGAAACATCCACAATTATACAAAGACCGACGCCTACCACAACAAGCAAGGATTATTTGTTCCTAAGATCACAACGGCCACCTTGATCGCAACTACCACTGGAGATTATGATCACAACGGTCAATTTTATTACAACAACCATCTTGGTCACAGCAACCATTAATCCTTTTAATCCTTTTACAGGATGCTCAGATACTAAAAAACAATATTGACGCTCTAATGAGCTGGTGTTCTTGCTATATCCTTGGAATTAATGTTGCGAAATGCAGGATTGCTTCTTATATACCCCAAGCCACACCGTTACTGCAATCTCATAAAATTAATAGTTCTTATCTTCCCAGAATGAGCAAAATTAAGGATCTCCCTGCTTATCTGCCAGCAAATCATTGGGATTTATTATAAGAACATGTAAAGGCTTCTCCGACGTTACACTATTTAAAACCCTTTACTATTCTTATGTTATAAGTAAACTAGAATAAGCTAATTTAATATGGTACCCCATTAATGTATAGCATTGCTTACCTTTGGATAGAATCCATAAGAAATTCCTGAAATTTCTGTCCTTCAAAGTGGACCATTAGTATCCAGAGTGAAGCATCATTTACAAATAGCCTTCCTCTTCTCCTCTCCATGTTGTTGTTGTCTGATAGGAGAGAGTTACAAACAGCGAAGCTTCTCAGAATGATAATTCTCAATAGAATTGATGTTACATTTTTGCTAAGTCGGGTGCCCGCAAATCGAAACCAGAAATTTAAGTTCATTCTACCCTCAGCCTGCCCGTACCGATTTACTACGCAGATCCCCAATTCACCTTATGCGTAGCAATGCCGAAAAATTATTATATTATATTATATTATATGCTATTTTGTAGTTGATTTGGTTTCTTTTTTTTTATTTTTGATATATTATATTATTACAGTTTATATTGTTATAGTTTACATTTATTTTCATTGCTGTATTATTATATTATTGTTAAGAATATCTTTAGTTCTTGTATATTCTATATGCCCTATAAGTGGGTTTCCTGTTGGGCAAATAAATATTATTGTTATTATTATTATTATTATTATTATTATTATTATCTCATAGAAAATGTTGAAAACAAACATGTATTTATAAAAAAATTAAAAGAATATTTAAGAAATGATAATTAAAGTCATAGATTATTATACAATAACACATAAACACAAACAAACAGTATTAGATAAAATTGTATATATAAAATAAGATTGCACTACCCATCGAAGCGCCATTTATACTCATCTACTATTTAAATGTTACAAATATTTATGTATATGCTCTAATCCGGAACCTACAGACAAGTCTTTGGACTTAGTAGGACCGATCACTGTATGTGTAGATTAAATAAATAAATAAATAATTATTATTATTATTATTATTATTATTATTATTATTATTATCACAACTGCCAGATTAGAACGGACAACACGACCACAACAGGCACTAGTCAATATGATCACAATGTCCATTAGTTATTTTCGTCATAAAATCCACATTAATACTCTTATAAAGCTGAATACTTGCTTTCAATATAGGTGAGATGGATTACTACATGACATTCGCTAATGGATATTTTTAGTTAAGATTTGGCTTTAATCTGCACGTGTCATCATCAGTTACGTTTCATTGTACTCGGTTTAGCTATTGTTCTATACTTGTAGTGATAATCCTATGAATTCATTAATTTATTTTTTAGAAACGGTAATATTAATTATAATGTATGTGATTGTAGATCAACATAGATGAGATTTTTAATAGATTTCTTCTGTATCAAAAAATTTAAACTAACGTGGAGAGGTGCATTACTTTGGGCTATTCCAACACGGTCAAAGTTTGTACGGGTGCTTGTTACGTTTAAGCTCTTTAGTTTACCAGATCCCCCTCGTTTACTTTGAAAAATCTTATGGTGTCTTTCTTAGGATTCTTTTATAGTATTGTGTAAATGAAATATGGTCAAGATCATATTAAAACTAAAGGCGATGAAAAATTTAAAACTGGTAATTACAGTCTGGCTGAAATTAAATGCTCATTGTGAGCATCTTTGGAAATGTTTTTGTGACCGAGTTAGCCATGCTGATCGAAGTGGTGTGGTGATCAAGGTGGCGATTGCATAACAAGTACGAGTGGCCGTTGTGATCATACAAACGATTGGTCGTTGTAACCGAGTTGGACGTTAAGATCATAATGACTAGCGACAATAGTGGTCGAGGTGGCCATTGCGATTAGCGTCCGTTTTCGTATAATTTAGTGTTCACCGTTACATTGCGTCACAAAGACTGTTGACAGTTGTGACTAACACTAAATGTCGATTGCATAACTTCTATATGTTGGAAGGTAATATTGTACGCCGTTGTAATCACAGTGGTCGTTTTGAACATAATATCACATTATTTTTTATTATTTATGACAAACCATGTTAATTTGGTACAAGTGCAAAGAGTTCCTTCCGCTTCTGTTTCGTTACGTCTGCGTGTACGTGGTGTAAGTAAATGAGCATACGTGAGGTACAGCTGTCACCGTAGATGCCGCGGTAGTGGATTATCAGATGGTTTCCATTGGTTTTTCTGGCACGCACATAAAATATTCAACATTGTTATCAGTCAATATGGAAATGAATCCGGCTGTAGCAAGCCATGTAGATAATCGAATACTATCTCTGCTATCGCTGAGATGTTGAACATTGAGCACATACACTGTATGGTATCTGTCAGTCTGTTTGTCTGTATGTCTGTCTGTGAGTCCGTCTATCTGTCGGTCCACCTATCAATCAGTCTGACAGTGTCCTTGTTCCTCCGCCAGCAGCCGCCCTACTTCTTACAATGTTTTTCTGAAAAAATAGTGTTAATAATACGTAAGCCGTTATACGCTCTTTCGATCATCTATCACTCACAAAGACCATTTGTCGAAGTGCTTCGTTACGAAGCTGGATCAGCCTGTAGATCTCTGTAGTTTCTTCAACAGTTTGCAGAATCTCTTTTAAATGTACATTGGTATGAATATATCCACTTATTATAATTAGGCTTGACCTTAATCCAGTCACGGTATTAAGTCAAAATTCTAGTGTGGAGAGATAATCGAGTTGTTCTTCCACAGTCACTTCGGCAATCACAACATTGTAAACAAATGGAAACAATTGAATATATAATACATACCGCAAATGATAGTTATTCCCAGATTACCACGTAACTAGAGTAGAGGTGCCAGAACCGCCGATGAGAAGGGCGGAGTTGCTCTATACACCGATGCCATTGGCTCTTATCACATAGGAAAAAGGCAGTAAAGTAGTGTGATCGATAGTCATAGAGATGTAAGTTGAATTCTTAGACTTCCGTGTCTTCATCATCGCCGTTGTCGTGAGTATAATGCCCGTTCAAAATTTTTGGAAGTGTAGGTTGTCTTCGTCTACGTTGTCATTGGAGTTAATGCCAAATTGCAGTATCCTGTTACTCAAAAAGTGTAGTAAACCTCCGCCGTGCTATCTCAGTGCGTTACTATCGTAATCGTCAAAATTACTCATCAGTGTTGCCGTCAGATGAACAAAATAATGCCTCAACACTAGGCGATATATCAGAGACACCACCATCGCCGATGTCGTCTACTACAAAAATAATATTATTGTCACTGTCGTGCTTGTCACTAACAGTGATGACTTCAGAGTTGGTCAAGCCCAAAAGTACTATTTGCGCGTGAAAATCGTCCTCAGGTAGAGAGTTTCGGACAATGGGGGTCATGCTGTATATGTCGTCCTCGCTGGTTTGGGTACTGACATTCCTAGAAAAGAGGAGGAAGGTACATAACGCAGAGAAGGTGGTAATAGCCTGAGGCGTTGAAGTAATTGGTACAGAGGGATGCTACATAACAAAGGGAAAAATTTTGAAGAAAGTTTCAGTTGGGCCAGGCCGAGTTGGTGAGGTGGTTAGATCAAATTGATAAAAAAGTTAATGGAAAAGTGTTATTACCTGGTGCAATTGATCATTGCCACATGAAGAAGAAGAAGATGGTTAATTTGATGAAGAGTTCTTATTTTTCTGTTGTTATACATGCTTGTAGAAGCAGTTGTACGGATACTTTCTACTAATATCGTTTATCCATATGTAGGCATTTCCCCTTCTGAAAAGAGTGTTTTTAGTGGAGTCATTTATCCGTATCAGTTATGCAGTACTTAATTTCTATTCAACATTAGTACTCAGTGCCACCGGATTATTAATGCGGCCATTGTGAACATACTAACAAATGGTAGTTGTGATTACATGGATAGGTGTTGTGATTACACTGGGTGGTTCGCACATCTTTGTAACGCTTTCAGACATGGATTTCAGTTTTTATTTTCTAAGACACAGTGAACTGAAAATTGTCCCTGCCGAATTACAAACATTTATTTCAAAACATAAAAGAATAACGAATTTTTAAATATCAATTAAAAAATATCAATGATACGTTAGTGATATTCTTCAAAATTCTACCAATAAATATCTTGTATGGTATATCCTACTTATAAATGTGTTCTATGGGACCGCCATTTTGCACATGAACAGTTCTTAGTCTATGTTTAAATTGTAAAATTGCTCATCTGTTCAAATTTATCGACACTTCTGACCGCACTTCTTCTAATCGTCGGCGAAGATCTCCCGAGTTTGCAAATGGTTCGCGTCTTTGAGTATACACTTTTTCTTGGAATGCATTCCACACTGAGTAGTCTAAAGGATTACAGTGTGGAGAATTAGGTGGCCATTCGTTTGCCTGAATGAAAGATGTCATGTTTTCTTGTAAGAAATGTTGTCCTTGCTGCTTTATGCGATGGAGCACTGGCCTGGATACAAATGTAATCGTTATTCGTTAATCGGCCACATCGTTAAGTAATTGGGCTGGTAATGCAAGAAAGGAAGGTTCTAACCCTGACCAGGAAGTTAATTTTTTTTTGTTAAAATCGTTTTTAAATTTTATTTTAATGTAATTGGATTACGAAACCAAATCGTTGTTAGTTTCAAAACGTTTGTGTATTATCAAAATTGTAAATGAAAGCCAGCTTGTTTATTTACACCCAGGATATTTGTCCGTTTTCAAAACGAAGTAGTGCGTTCAACCTTGTTTATAAATCTAGAGCCCCTTTTGCCAGAGATGCTTCCTCCAAGACTATCCTTGTGTGTATTTAAAATAATATAGCGATCTGATTTCGAGTTTGGTTATATATTTGTTGTTGTATAGGCATTTTTAACTAGTTTAAATATCAAATGTATTTTTAGCGCAGTAAGCAAAACCCTGCAATAGTGTTACAAACTAATTTGATGCTTATATATTGACAGTAATGACGAAGGCTATCTCATGTGTTTTTGAAATGTGGTTGGTTTTAGCAAACTGTAAATTAAGCTAAACGAGAATTTTTTAGTTGTAAGTTATGCTAGTTATGATTTGATTGATTGAGATTGATTTGCGAATGATCACGTCTGTGCCGTCACGTTTAGGGAAAGTACCAGCTCTGAGTGTTGGTTAGCCTTATCTACAAAGTAAGCGGTCACTCATGGAAGCTAGGTATATACAGTGGGAGAATCGTTACCTGAAGGTTATGAAGAATCGTAGCTCAGCTTCTTGTTTGATTTGATTGAGGTTGATTGATTTGGTTAATTTCCTTGATTGATTGTGATTGATCTGATTGTTTGATTTGATCTAGTGATTTTCCCATTTCCAATAACGCCAGACCCTACTACAGAAGACATTCATTAGTTTTGTCTCAAAATAGTATTACTTATAATAATTGATTAAAACCCTTTATCTTTTTTATAAACAGCTTAATAACGAGTTAGGACGTTCAGCCTTGCATTTAAGTATAAGGGCCTTTTTGACAGAGGTGTTTCCACTAAGGCAGATCTTGTATGTAAAGTATTTTAATTAGCAGTTTTCCATTTCCAATAAGGCCAGCCCCTATTACAGAAAACATTCATGAGTTTTACACTAACAAATTCAAATTTTGAGCTCCGAGGCCATGACGAGGGGTCGAAGGCCCCAGAGAAAGTTGTGCAGCCCTATATAATTTAGCGTTAGGTCCCCTTACTAGAATAGTCGTAAGTTTAAATCCTACTTGAGGCATACTTTATTTTTGTAGTAATACAAGTTAGCATTAGAACCCCTTATTAAAATACAAATTGAAAATTACCGCTAAGGGACTAGGACAAGGGACGAAGCCCCGTTGTTTGATTTGATCGAGATTGATTGCTTTGGTCTTCCAAAAGCTGGTATAGACGTCTTATAAAGACTTCAACAGTTACCTCTTATTTCAATTTTCCCCCATACCCACTGCAATGATATGTATGTAGTTTTAAAATATACCGCTAGGTGGAGCCATACAGAAAATATTCATTCGTCTATACACAACTAGATGGGGCCACAGACTTACAAGTTAGAATTAGGGTCCCATATTAGAATACAAATTCAAATCCCCCCCATAACCGAGCAGAATGTAGAGACTTAAATACAAATTCAGACTTTCAGCCAAGGGGCGAAGCCCCGAGAGCAAGTTGTGAAGCCCTATATCCGTCTTACAAGTTAAGATTAGGGCCCCCTTATTAAAATACATATTCAAATTTCCATCCATAACCTGTAGAGACTTAAATACACATTCAGATTTCATTACTAGAGACCAGGACAAGGGAGCGAAGCCCCGCAAGTAAGTTGCGAAGGCCTACACCTGCCTTACAAGTTAACATTAGGACCCCTTATTAGAATACACATTAAAATTTCCCGCAAAAAAAATGGCCGAGGGTTTTGATTATGACTCATAATTAAAAGGGTTATGATGATACAATTTAATTACGGTTCATAATTAAAATAATTGTGGGTTTTGATTTGCGAGGCCCGAGAGCAAGTTCCGAAGACCTATACCTGTCTTACAAGTCAGAACTAGTGCCCCTTATTAGAATACAAATTGAAATTCCCCGCCATAACCAAGCAGCATGCAGAGAATTAAATACAATTTCAAATTTTCCGCCAAGGGGTCAGGACAAGTAAGCGAAGCCCCGAGAGCGAGTTGCATACCCGTATACAGGTCTTACAAGTTAGCATTAGAGTCCCTTATTAGAATACAATTTCAAATTTCCGTCAAGGGCCACGACAATGTGCGAAGGTCCACGAACATATTTCCAACCAAGGCGCCAGGGGGCGCAGACCCCAAAACAGGTTCCGAAGACCTCCATAACCAATCAGAATTGGTCCCCCAATCAGAGTACGGAGACAGGTGGTGAAGCGTACGACCAATAAGAAACGAGAGGGGCGGTCGCACGTACAATCGATCAGCTAAAAGGATGGGTGTGGTCTAGTCTTAGCGCCGCCTTAATACACATACAACCAATCTGGTCAAAGGAATGGGTGTGGCCTAGTCTTACCCCGTCTTAATGAAGCCATAAGGGCCTTATCTAGTCTTAGTGGCAACCCCCCACCTAACCCCACTACGCGCGTTTGCCTACCCTCCAGGGGCTGAACTGTCAAAACGACCTGAATTAGGGTGAAAATATCGTCAAGGGGTTGAAAATCACATCATGGGGTTAAAAATCGCCCCCCAAAAAGAAGCCGACCCCCACCCAAAAGGTCTCTAATTAGGGGTAAAAATGTCTTCAAGGGATGGAAATACCATCAAGGGTTTGAAAATTCAAACTAGGAGTTGAAAAACGACCCCAAAAAGAATCCATGGGGGTGGGGCGGTGATTGCACGAATCTCGGACGTCGTAATGGCGGGTGTCGTTGTCCCTTAGGTAAGCCCTTTCTACTATTAATATTTCAAAGTGCATCTTAAAACACTATTAAAATCAGTATTAAAGAAAACTGAAAATCCTCAAGAAACTTATTGTAATTTTATCTTTAGAGTAGAATTAAAATGACATGTATAATATGAAATCAAAACATTTCAGTTTCTTTTTGCATGTACGTAGTTTTATTATGTATACGGAAATGTTGAGCGGAGACGCTCCAGATTTTTTATGATTTGGCCGTTTTTATTGAGGTGGTTGTTGTAACCATATAAACACTACACCGTTGTAATCACCGTGGACATTGTGATCATATAAACGTTTGGAATGGTGGTTAAGATCACAATGACAAATGACCGCTGTGACCATAATGGCTGCCGTGATCAAAAATACTTCTTCTCCGTGGTGACGCTCCCTTATCAATCTTCAGGCATTCCGTTGGGGTTTCACTCCCATTTATTATTCTCCTTATATTCATAACTGTAAAAGAGATATCTGAGAATACAAAAAAGAGAAAGGTAATTACAAGCAACTAGTTTGGCTAGAAAGTTCCAATCAGATAACTGAATGCATTTTTGGTTGTCCCATCCCAAAACGTACGTTATCAGTATTTATATGAGGGACAAGCCGTTATTATTGAGAATACAGAAATTATACAGTCCATGGAAAACAAATAATACAGCCTCAGTAAATACAACTATTCACTTCATTTGCTTAGTTTTAAGTTTCGAAAGTGTGGTGAAAAGTGGAATTAACCAAAGACCACTTCTGCATAATGACTTATTGTGACTATAAGGATAGGTTTAAGAGCGTATGACTGCGAAGAAATTTTTGAATCAACAATTGGCGATTAGGCACCCTCCTTGGCAACAATTTACCGATATTACAAGAAATTCGAACGTGGAAGAACTACAGTTTATCACCAGAAAAGCGCAGACCCTCCCATTACCGCTGGGGCAGAGAAAAACATTGCTGCTGTGCAGGAACCTATGGAAGCAGATAACATAACTAGTTACGCCGTAATGGAGGCTTAACTGTAGATTTGATCATCTGTGAAAACAATAATTCACAACCACCTTCATCTGAAAAAAATCGTAAGTCGTTTTGTACCCCATCATTTTACAGACTTTCAAAAAGCAGAACGAGTACGAATTTTCTACAAAACTCTAACATTGTATAAGAACGGTGGACACCAAGTTTTCTTGAAACTTACATACCATTTTTCGACATGCCAACTGGACAAGAGAACCGAGTATGGATTCATGTAGACGAGGCCACACCAACAATAATCAAAAACCAGAGAGCAATGAAGAAAGTACTGTACGCTATGTTCTTTAGAAGTACCGGTCTAGTGAGCGCCATAAAGCTAGAGAAGCAGATGACTGCCACAACACAATGGTGCGTTAATCACTGTTTGCCAGAAGTGTTTAATAAAGTGCCAAAGAAAGGAATTATGCTAAATCACGATAATGCTTCTTCCTACTAACTCAAATTTAATGTAAAATTTGGTTATTAAAATTGTTAAAATAATCCCACCAGTATGAGGCTTAGCTTTCTTAGTGTACAGAGACGAGAACGAAATGATGGGCCACCTCCCGACCCGTTTCGTCATTATTTTGACTCATCAGGAGCGGATAGATGTGTCATGGAATATCTCGACTCTGAACGTACTTAAGATCGCAACAATGTATGTATGTGAGAGTTAAGAGTAACGCCGACTGTATCCCTATATAACCCTATATAAGAAAATTATATTTCTCAAAAAGAAAGCATAACAAAATATGACTATTAACAAAATTGTTAAAATAAGTCTATCAGTATGACTTAAGCTTTCTTAGTGTACAGGGTCGAGAACGCCATGACAGACCACTGCCCTTCCGGTTTCGTCATTATTGTGATTCATCAGAAGCGGGTAGATCTGTCTTGGAATATCTCCTCTCTGACCATATATAAGATGGCCACAAAAGAAGACGATATGGAAGAGTTAAAAATGTCGGGCGGTGTTCTGTCATGGCTTTCTCGTCTCTGTGCACTAAGAAAGCTAAATCATACTGGTAACAATTTTTTAATAACCAAATTTTATTATGCTTTCTTTTTGAGAAATATAATTTTCTTATTTTTTATATATATTATTATATACTAGTGTGAGAGGTCTCACTCAAGACATACAGATGGCGTTACCCTTGCTTCTCAAATGTCGTCTTCTTTTGTGGCCATCTTATATGCGTTCAGAGTCAAGATGTTCCATACCGAGCTAGTAGCGCAGTGGCGACACGACCCGCTTAGAATGCGGGAGGTAATGGGTTCGATTCCCGTTACCGTCTACCTTGTCTGAGGTTTATTTCAGGGTGGGTTCCTCATACACACGTAGAGGAATGGTCACTGCGTATATGCACACCATGTGCGGCTACACAGGCGATTGCTGGGGTAGTATTTTCCCCCTCAGATCCCTAACTCCGTTCCTTCCGATGCTATCCTGACCACACCGATCTTAAATACCACCATGCATATATACGTAATGTATGTATGTACGCTGGGAATCCATGGTTGTGGCTGAAGGAGCTCGGAAAGCTCGTGCAGCCCGCTCAGAGGATGAAATACGTGGCCTTTTTCTTTTCCTTTTCAATGTTCCATGACAGATATACTCGCTCCTGATGTGTGAGTGTGTGTTGTGTGTGTGTGTGTGTGTGTGTGTGTGTGTGTGTGTGTGTGTGTGTGTGTGTGTGTGTGTGTGTGTGTGTGTGTTGTGTGTGTGTGTTGCGCGCGCGCGCGTGTGTGTGTGCGTGGACGTGTGCGTGTACGTGTGCGTGTGCGTGCGCGTGTGCGTGTGCGCGTGCTTGTGCGTGTACGTGTCGTGTGCGTATGCGTGTGCGTGTGCGTATGCGTATGCATGAGCGTGCGTGTGCGTGTGTGCGTGTGTGCGTGTGTGCGTGTGTGCGTGTGTGCGTGTGTGCGTGTGTGCGTGTGTGCGTGTATCCGTGTGCGCGTGTGCGTGTTGCGTGTGTGCGTGTATACGTGTGTGCGTGTGTGCGTGTGTACGTGGGTGCGTGTGTGATAGTAAAAACCGTCACTTTAAAAAACCGGTTTTTCTTAAATATCTCCGGAAATATTTAACATATTCAAAAAGTGAAAATACCATTAGATAGGAAATAAAATGTCTCATAAAAGCGTTTTTACAATTTTTTCGAAAATTTTGTCAGTTTCGAAATATTTCCAAAAAACTCGATTTTGTAACCCGTCCACAAGATTTTTTTTAAATTTAAAATTGTTATAAGATAGAAAATAAAATTTTTGATCGAAAAGCATTCTTGCAATTTTTTCGTAAAGTTAACGTGTTTCGAGTTATATACAAAAACCGATTTTTTGATGTGGAAGGATTGATACAATTTGCAGTTTTTTAAGATATATTATTATATACCAGTTTAAGAGGTCTCAGTCAAGGGATACAGATGGCGCTACTCCTAAGTCTCACATATCGTCTTCTTTTATGGCCATCTTATATACGTTCATAGTTGAGACCGAGCTGATACCGTAGTGGTGACATGACCTGCTTAGTATACGGGAGGTAATGGGTTCGATTCCTGTTACCGTCTACCTTGTATGAGGTTTTTCAGGAGGTTTTCCTAATACAAATGTAGAGGCGTGATCACTGCGTATATGCACATCATGTGCGACTACTTACTTAAGCGAATGCTCTACTAATATTTTCCCCCTGGGAGCCCTAACTCCGTTCCTTCCGATCCTATCCTGACCACATTCATCCTTAATTGAAATACGTGGCGTTTTCCTTTTCGAGATATTCCTTGACAGATCTACCCGCTCCTGATGAGGTGAAACCGGTCGGGCGATGATCTGCATGGCGTTCTCGTCTCTGTACACTAAGAAAGCTAAGTCACACTGATGGGATTATTTTAACAATTTTGTTAAAAACCAAATTTTATATTGCGTTCGTTTTGAGAAACATAATTTTTTTTTTATATATATAAGATTAATGTAATCGAACACCCTCCCTTCTCACTGTATCAGGCAATATGGGACTTTTGGCTGTTTTTTGGACTAAAAAGAACTTACGAGGAAGAAGCTTTTTTTCAGAGGAAGAGATCGATGCTGACGTGCGGTGTTATTTTAATAGTATTCCTTTGGCTTGGAGCATTTAAGCAGTGGAAGGAAAGAATGGCTAAATGCGTTATAGCAGAAGACAACCATTCTGAACATATCTAAAATAAAATTTTGAAAAAGTTACACTGGTTCTCAATAATAACAACCACTCTTTTATTCTCAATAATAATGGCCTTATATCCTCGTAGGTGGCTTACTACTAATCCATTGGCAGTTAAGGGATAGAACGTTTGAAGTTACTAGAATACATGCTTTAAATAATATTGAATCATATAAATATCTTTCTAAGAGATTGAAAATGAGAACTATTATAACGTGCTTTATAAGTCCGTTTAAATATGACAAGGTTAAACAATTTTAAATAATAAATATCCAAAAAGAGAAAGAAAAAAATATGCACGCGTATTTCAGTGTAAATGATTTAAACAATTATTTATACTAAACGTAATGATATACGTGCGCATATGCTTAAATGCGGCGCCTACAGTTAGTAAAGACAGAAAAAAAATAAAACAACTTGCTTCGTACTTTTTTGGGGGGCCTTTATTTAGTACGTTTGTGTCTGGCCGCCTGCCGATCTTAAGACAGATAGACAAGCAGTTAGTACAGTCGTCGCAATGCTAAATAAGGTTTATTATAATTTTAGAATATCTATTTCACTCTATTATCTATAATAAAATTGGCGTGTCGCAAGAGTGCACTTTAAGACCGTTACCATTTTTAATACTATTTAATTAGTTAAGTATTACCCTTGTTTGAATGTATATAAACAAGAGTATTACTAAAATATTCAAGACGTGTCGAAAACGTGCTTTTAAACTATCTATTAGAAGTACAGGAAGTACTCTTACCGTTTAAAAATTGGTTATGTCTAACTAAAATCGGCACCGGCAATACTGCGCTAGGGAATACCTTTTAACAAGTCACCTGCTGTTTTATTTCCTAGCAAAAATGGTACCTACAAATATACTGGTATAAAAAGATTGCCTCTTACAACTTTCAAGATAAATTTAAATTTTTAAACTTGAATGGCAAACGTGCGTTGTAGTCTCAGGAGAGAACAGTTGTTTAATTTATCAAAAAGGGCAGACACTGATTAAAGCGGTATCATTTTATTTACACGGTTTTAATGCTAAATTACGATAACTTTCAAAATTAATTAATTTAAATTGCTGTTAATTCACGTCCCAAGCGTAATCTTCTGTCAATTTTTTAATAAGCGCTTTGAATATATTTGATTGTTTATATACAGGGCGGTCTACTGATAAGAATAAACGCAATTGTGGTCATTCAATATCATGCGAGAAACGTTCGAACCCGTCAACTTCTTTGAGGTCACCTGTACTTATAGTATTAATCACTCAATTAAAGTCCTAAGAAGAGATAGAATTTCACTCCAAAATTTTTTTATAGAAACTGGTTTCAAACGTTAGATAATTCTAAAGGTGTTTCAATCATTTTTTTTTTCTGTTTCAAATCCAATCATTAATTCCAGTAAATGACATTTAAATTTTTAACAGATATGCTGACAAATCGACCGAACGCAATTGACCGAAATCAATTAACCGAACGAAATTTACCGAAACAGCGATGGAGCGAAGGCAATAGACCGAAAAGCAATTGATGGGAAGCAGTTTATAGAACTTCTCAATTTCCTCCTACTGATGCACAGAAACTACCTTTTACGTTTAGGTCAGATCAGACACAATACGTCCGAATGCAGGATAAGGATCATATCCAACTGCTTTCGGTTTACTGCCTTTCAGTCAATTGATGCCTTGGTCAATTGACGTGTCAGTCAATTAATTTATAGGTTAACTTATATCGTTCAATTAAGTTTGCTTAATTTATTTGTAATCCAGAAAGTATTAATAATAGTAAAGAAAAACGTGTCATCTAACAAGTTGTTTTCAATGTGTGTCTATCTAAACTGTCCGATTTTGTGATTAAGTACGATACGTTGTTTTCATGGACACGTATGAAAGTCCTGCTTTACGGAAGAAAAATGTCATTTTTTATCAAGACAACGTACCCTCTCACACCGCTCAAAAAACAATCGCGAAAATCAGTTAATTAAATTACGAATTGTTGCAACATCCGCCCTATTTGCCAGATTTTGTTCCTTCTGACTTCTGGCTGTTCTGATATCTTATTTCGACAGTCTTCCGGATTCTTACTTTATGGACGAAATCTATAAATTAGAAGGGCACTGGAACACGTGTATTAAAGTTCAGAGGGATTATATTGAATAATAAAATATATTTCAAACCGTAAAGTCGTGTTTTTCTTAACGAACGACAAAACTTATTGAACAACTAGGTACATACGAACAACCTAAGATAAGAAAAAATCTTTTGTTCAGTGAATAATACGCACATTTCCATGTCCGATATATACTAAGATAATTTTGAGGTACCTCTGTAGCAAATCCAAGGAAAATGTGTGCTGTATAAGTGCATTTCGAAGAAAAAGAATTCTATTCCTAAAAAATAAGTTTGGCACAAAACATCAAGGAAGTTAAGATCACCACCATTTGCAATTTTGTGAGACTGATTAATGTCTGTTTTATCTGACGAATACTGTTTCTTCGCAAATGCTGCAGTGGAGTGATTGGTGAGATAATAAGTGATCTAGTCTAATCTAGTCCACCAAGGACGTACTTAATAACCTAAAAAATTAATCGTCTGAGTTGGCAGTTATACGTGTCGCCTTGTTTGATGTTTTTTTGTCTTTGGTAACCTAACTAGAAAGACGTACTTACATAATTATAAGATCTCGTCCACCCAATGTTAACTGACGTTATTGATTAGGAAGAGCATAATTAGAGGACGAATTGATACTCCAACAAGACAGGGCTCCTCTGCATTTCGCTTTGACTGTTCCTCAAGATCACCACATCTACTTCGTTCATTCTTTCTCCTTGTACGGATATTTGAAACTTAAAACGATGTTCCTATTTTCTTCTTAAGATTGAAATTGTATAAATAATACTAATGGATTCAGATGTCACGCAAAATCAAAGTGACTAAAACTTGCAATTACTGTTTTTCTTGCACCACCCTGTATAATCTTATTTAGTAGCATTTATTATGGAATATGAATTTAATGCATTGTCGGGTGGACACCCCTTAGGAAATACTAGTACTACTGTAATCATTCTCATTTCCCTTACATAACAAGTATTGTATGCATATGTAAAAAGATTAAAAAATTTGATTTTAATTCAATTCAACTAGAGTGTGTGCCAAGAATGAATTTACATAAGTAGGAAACGGAGAATACTGTGCTTTCAACTACTGGGGTTTCAATGACCCCTCCCCCACGATTACCACCCCGTAAAAGATAGCCGAAGTCAGCCAATCATAATAATATTTAATACCGGCTTGAAGTAAACAGATATCCCATGTGGGGCAAACGGCTAGCTATTTACCCTTGAAGAAGCTAGCTTTAATCTCCATAGGTACCGTGTAACTCAGTACAGGTATACGTTTACCCTAAACGGGGTACTTCAAGTAAAAATGTCCCGCTGTTTTGTACTGTGTAGAAGAGGCTGGAGGCGTATAATCCACATCGTCGAAAGCATACTACTTTCCGTTTCTTTCCTACATCAATTGATACATGACGCACACTCTAGTTGAATTCAAATCAACTTAGTTCCCAAGAAAAATTGTAAAAAAAGTACTTGTTTCCTAAGAAAACGTGTCCCTTCCCTCACATATGGTACTTGTTTCTTAAAAAATGGATACCTGTTTTAAAGAACATTAAAAACGTTGCCGTAACGACAGAAAGTGTCAAAGAACGTCAAAAACCTCAATTAACGCCAAATCAAATCAAAAGTCAAAAACACATCAACCTTGAACAAATGAGCATTTTTTGATGTTGATGTTGAAATTAATGACAATATTGTCTTCTCACTGAAATGTAATTTCCTATGATACTGTGCCTCTTATAAATGTAAATTCCCTACCTGGGTTAGAGATACTGCTGTTAACGGATATAAACGAGTATCTGTTTACTATCAACAAGTAATTGTTTACTCGCAATGGGTAACAGTTTACTATAATTTCTTTACCTGGAAAGGATAGTTTGAGGTTTTCTATTACATAGTAGACAGGTTAAAATAAAACGCGTACAGAATTCAGCAGTTGCAAGGGTCCCTGATGGCGTCGCTCGGCGCTGCCTATTTCTGCTCGATTACGCATTACCATTTTGAAGTGGTATTTCTACAGAAGCATGGGTGCACTGCCCAGCAGCAAATCTTCCTGACGATGACGTCAACTGTTTGTCTGGACCAGATGCCCGTAACTCTACTCTGTAATTATTAGAATTGCATGTCAAAATGGGGCACAAGAAAATGCCAATAACCGAGGAATAATTACATAATGCGGAATGGTCATTTCCCGAATCATTGACACAATCTGGTGTCACTTATAAATTTAAAGAAAATCTGGGTACTTAGTAATGAACCTTATAAAACGTCATTAACCAAAATGAAAGTCCTTGAACATATTGAGTTGATGTTTGCTAAATAAGAGCAAATTTTCATGGCGTTTACTGGATATCGAGCATGAGAATCAAATGTAGATTATCATGAACCAGTGTAATAGAGAAGAATAAAGTGACACTTTTATACAACACTACTCGCATTATCCCCAAAGGAAGAAAGTGAGTCAATTGAGCTCCTAAGGCCGAATATATTGGCTTTTTGTAAGTATTCAGGTGTAGGTAACCGACGGCAATCTTACTAAAGGTAACAGAAAGGCTAAGTGAAGTTGTGAACAGAAATTGCGCTAGAAATGATTCTATAAACAGTTGTGCATCGAGTCATGGTACACTTCGCCTGAAACAGATGTATTTATATGGCAGATAAAGCTTGCGTTCGGATATTACATAAATTTTAACATCGACATAGGGAGAAATTAGGAGAAAAAGACGCCTTAAAAATTATTCTTGTCGAATCAATTGTATTGAATTTTTCTGGCATCGAAATTTCTCTTTCCTTTGATAATTTCTATACAAGTGCTAGTTTGACTGCCTAATTAGGAGTAATGAGGTTTGAGGAAACTGGACAAGTTCATGACAACAAAATTATGACAAAAAAAATGTGTATGTAGTTAAGAAGTAACAGCGTGGCACTCCGGGTAAAATACGAGAAAAATTGGCAAAATTGGGTAGAACGACAATAAAAGCAATTAAGACAGTGTTTGTACCACTAAACTTATAAATGATGGCCCTGCAATTTACATATCCGATACGTAGGCATTATTTCAGACATTTCACACCACAGAAATTGGAACCAAGTGAGGTGTTTCATTGCAAAACGTGATGAATTCTTTCTCTCACACGATAACAAAAAAAATCGGATGTGGCCAGCACACAACTTTCTTATGCATGTGCAAGTAATGTTTCAATGGCATACACATAAAAAATACAGTTTATAGGTGGCAGTACGCTTATTTCAAACGTAAGTCATGTATCTTACTTACATCTGCAACTTAAAACATTAAAAATTCACGATTAACCATTTTTGATTGTGAAAAGGAAAAAATAATATATAAACCTACTTGACAAGATATTTGTCTCTTGTAATATATAATTTAATAATTTTAAATAGAATTCCGTATATGTAATTAAAAATTATTATTAATTTTATAAAATACATATATAAAAAGTTTACCTTGAGTTGGATTTGAGCCTACAACCTGTACTTTGCTAGAGTACCGCGCTAACCACCTGCGCTATCAAAGTACAAGCCTCAATCGATGTAAATTTTGTCTTTATGTATGAAGAACTGATGAAATTCTAAATTTAATGAGATAACTATAAAATTACTTATACTAATGGAGTGTGAGCCTGCAATATCGCAAGGATAAATTGTTAATCAGTTAATCACCTTGATATTTAAATTAATCTAATGCAAATAATAATTCTTGTCAAATATGAAAACCATGGATAAATTAATTAACGTTTTATAATACACATCAATTTTTTTAAACCAATTAATATTAATTTATTTCCAATAAAAACTTAATTAAAATTGAGTTATTCTTAAAACAGAAATGTATACTATTTGCCGTATGGTTGATGGGTTACGAAATATTAACAAGAAGTGCTTAGAGTGTTTAGCGTTTATCTATTACCCAAAGACATCTTTCATCACGAAAACTAATATTTAAGTGTTTTAATAATGGTTTCCAAGAAATTCACGAAATGAGCTTTAGCGCCCTCTATTTGTAAAATACATTTTAACTAACAATTGAAAAAAATATTTCTAAAATAATTCTAAACATAAAACACTAGCACATTCACACGCACGCGCACACACACGCACACGTACTGCACACGCACACGCACACGCACACAGACACGCACACGCACACGCACACGCACACGCACATCACACGCAAACGCACGCGCACACGCACACATACACGCACACGCACACGCACACGCACACGCACACGCACATGCACAGCACAGTACACACACACACACGCATCACAAGCACACGCACACGCACACGCACACGACACGCACACGCACACGCACACGCACACGCTACACAGGCACAGCACACGCACACGCACACGCACACGACGCACAGCACACCACACGCACACGACACACGCACACGCACACGCCACGACACGCACACGCACACGCACACGCACACGCACACACGCACACGACACGCACACGCACACGACACGCACACGCACACGCACACGACACGCACGCACACGCACACGCACACGACACGCACACGACACGCACACGCACACGCACACGCACACGCACACGCACACGCATACGCACACAGCAGCACACGCACCACGCACACGCCACACGCACACGCACACGCACACAGCACGCCACGCACACGCACACGCACACGCACACGCACACGACACGCACACGCACACGCACACGTCACGCACACGCACACGCACCACACGCACACGCACGCACACGCACGCGCACACGCACGCACACGCACGCGACACCACGACACACGCACGCACACGCACGCGCACACACACACGCACGCGTACACGCACGCGCACGCCACACGCACGCACGCACACGCACACACGTACACACACGCACACCAACGCACACCCACGCGCACGCACACACGCACACGCACACGCACACGCACAGCACACACGCTCACACGCATACGCACACGCACACCTACGCACACGCACACGCACTCGCACACGCACACGCACCGCACACGCACACGCACACACACGCACACGCACGCACACGCACACGCACGCACACGCACACGCACACACGACACACACACGCACACGCACACGCAAGCGCACAGCACACGTACGCTACGCACACGCACATGCACAGCACGCACCGCACAAGCACACGCACACGTACACGCGCACGTACATGCACACGCACACGCACACGCACACGTACACGCACACGCACACGTACACGCACACGCATGCTCACACGCACACGTACACGCACACGCACATTGACACGCACACATACACACGCACATACACACGCACACGCACACGGACACGCACACGCACACGTACACGACACGCACACGCACACGCACACGCACACGCACACGCACACACGCACACGCACACGCACACGCACACGCACACGCACACGCACACGCACACGCACACGCACACGCACACGCACACGCACACGCACACGGACACGCACACAGACGCCCACACAAACATGCACGCACACCCAGCCGCTCCACGCGCACACTCGCAGTGAAAGACACATGACCACACACACCCGCAGACATACACACAATTGTATATACTCACCTACAAACATACACGCACGCATACTCAGACCTTCACGCACATGCTCACGTAGACGCAAACGCAGCAGGTTAGTAAGTTCCTTCAGGTCCGTGTTATTCTCAACGTTATATAGTTTGAGCCAGAGAGATCTCGGTCCAAGATTTTTCTATCACTGGTAGGAAGATCAGTCTTCATAAGAAAGCATCTAATTTGGCCGTCCCTATACCGGACGTTCAACTAAGATAGACGGTAGGCTGTAACTTCGACAATTTTCCTTAGTAATGTATTTAAAAAGATATATCCATTGTAAACTAGTGATCAATAGAGCTGGGATTTTAGTTTAAATACGTATTTGCCACAGTTCCTAAGAGTGCGTTTTTTATTATACCTAAATTTGATTCGGGAAACAAGCTGTCATATAAGCTTAATTTGATTATACCTTTTTTACCTATTTTGTCACTTTTTAGAAATGATACCTATTTTGTTAGGTTAGTATCTAATTTCAATTTTTTCTGAAATAGAATAAAACAAAATATTGGTATATCAGATGCTGGCACGTGAGCCAGCGCGCTATACGATACTTGACCTATAATTATATACTTAAAGTCGGGCCGGCGAGAGGTGTCTTATGACTCATCTTTTAGTAAAGCATGGTTTAAGATTTTAAAAACGTATGTCGTTATTGGTTCATATAGTTAGTAATTTTGAATACCAACAATCGTCAAACTTAAATAAAATTATTGTTCGAATATCTCGGGATTTAGCATCCTAAAGGTCTTAAAAATCCCCATGCACTCGTATAAATAAAGTCGAATTTCGTGTAAGGTCTATTCGTACTTATTCTGGCAAGTCCACCGAGTGTGGGTAGTCACATGATAAAAATATATTGTACAACTGTAAACGATTATCAGAACCGAGAGCGGGTCAACAAAATTTCGTTTTGGATCGGTTTTACAAATTAATTATATGAATAATGTTCAATAAGAAACGAATTAGCTAGCTGTAGGCAGTGCCCGAATGAAGTGCGAAAAGTTTGGTTAATTGCAGAGGACCGTTTTTAGCCGACAGATCTCACTGCGTCAAAAGAGTCACGACTGTAATTTGGTTATCGCAGTCACTTATAAATAACTGATTTTGTCATAAATAAATACAATGTATTGAATGTTAAATATGAGATCTATTATTAGTTAATAATATAACAGATTTTTCAAATTAGTATATACATTTGTAAATATATATATATATATATATATATATATATATATATATATATATATATATATATATATATAATATATATATATATATATATATATATATATATATATATATATATATATATAATATATGATATATATAATATATAGTAAATAGATGTTAGATTATATATCTTTACAATGTTATAAAGTAACTAAGATTATAATTTTTGCCTTTAAATTCAAATATTAGTTATCTTATAATTAAAAGTTATCACCTTCACTTTCACTAGCATCTTCACTCGACTCTCCGACATTGATTGCTAGAGGTTTTACCATTTACTCACCGCTTTTCTGAACGTCCCACCACTGGCTCATTTTCTTTTCAGCATGTAAAATACACTGTTGCCACAGTTCTCCAGTTACTTGGTTTAATTAATCCTTCCCTAGCGATAAAACATTCTCATCCCTGAAGCCCTGTCTTAGAACGTTTTTGTTGTAATACTGGTTACAATTTACCCATATTAACTTGATAGGGTTGAATTGGCAGTGATACGGAGGTAAACGTAAAATTTAATGTCCACATTGATGGCTTTCAGATTCCTTCTGAACAAAAATCTCACCTAACGCAACATGAGGAAAGCAAGAAACATAAACAACATCGAAATAAATCGGAGAAGCAATCGCAAATTAACGAAAATCCTTCTTTAAATGAAACATTTCGTTTTTACTTGGACATGTGCAACGCCTTTGTTGCGTCAAACATACCGTGGGCGAAATTAGACTGCTCACAATTTAAAGACTTTCTGGGAAGGTATTGCGTAAAAACTGTTCCAGATAGAACAACATTATCAAAAAATATCTACCAAAATGTTACGATCAGGTAAATTTATCTTCACATTATGTTTACAAAATTCTAACCTTATTTTTAAGGAAATTGAAAACATACGCAGAGATATTGAAAATTGCGATATTTGGATTTGTGCTGATGAAACCACAGATAGCGTCGGTAGATATATTGCAAATTTGATTGTGGGAAAAGTTTTTGCAGAAGGACATGGTGTTCCACATTTGATCGCATGCCGGGTGTTAGATAAAACCAACCATGCTACTGTAGCCCGATTTATAAAAGATTCTCTTTGTAAGTGCTATTTAATCGTAAAATTACTAAAATTAATAAACTATGAAAATGTATTTAATATTTTTATAGCTATTTTGTGGCCTGAAGGAACTAATTCAATAGAGTCCGGTTGTTCTACTCTGATGCGGGAGCATACATGCTAAAATGTTCATCCAGCCTCAAGATTTTTTACCCAAAACTTATTCATTTTACATGTTTGTCACTTGCACTCTATGGTATGTGTGAAACTATACGCAATGAATTTGAAGAAATTTTTTTAAAAGCCCCACTTAGAGTCCAGGTGTATCGTAAAATGCTACCTTTGCCTCCTGAACCGATTTTAACCAGGTGGGCATGGCTAAACACAATGCCTTTTTATTCTGAAAAGTTTGATGGTATTAAACAAGGTCTAAGGTTGTAATGGGCTTTGATTCTACGTCAGCAGTCTGCATACAAAAACACAACAATATTTTTCTACATCTGGTGTACATAGTCAACTTGTGTATATTGCTACTAACTTCAAAATCATTTCTGAAAGCATAACGAAATTAGTATCAGTAGGTTTGCTGCTTAAGGAATCGATGAAAATATTCAATAATGTTAAATTTCATATACAACAGTGTGAAGGAGGGGTGGACTCTATTGTTATCAAAAAATTAGAAGATGTCATTAAGCGAAATCCTGAGTATGATGCAATTAACAGTTTGGTTAAAATTTATTCTGGAGAAAAGCTTCCATTACCGGACGGTCTTACAGCTAATGATGTAAGTGCTTTTCAGTTTATACCAGTTACGTCTTGCCATGTTGAACCATCTTTTTCCTTATGTAAAAACATTTTAACTGACAAGCGTCACAGTTTGAATTCTGAAAGCATTGAAAAAATTTAATATGTTACAGTAACAATAAAGAATAGGCAACATTAGCTACCACTTGATCAGAATGATCAGTTTTGTATAAAAATATATTGTTCATGAATATGAAGTGTTCTATTTTGAGTTACCTATGGAGTTTTAACTTTTTTTTGCACCTAAATTTAATTTATTGTACTTAATTTACAAAGCATTGTACCTATTTTGCAGTTTTTGGTACCTATTAAACCTAACTATTTTTTATGTTTTTAGTGCCTAAAAATCCCAGCTTTAGTAGTCGATATGTCAAACTGTGTGTAATGAATTTTTACGATTGCCGTCAAAAGAAAGGAAGGGGGAATCATACAATGTTACTGGAAAAAATCGTGTAACTTCGAAAAGAGTTGCTTAACTTTATCAAAATTGGTCTCGATGTTAAGGGAATATTACCAAAAAAATCTTAAACCACAACAATTTCTAATCTTTGTCTACGCTTAAAATAAATAAGTAGGCCATGAAAACTTTAATTTCTTTCAAAATTTCTGTGGATTTAATAAATAATATTTTTAATGACGTCCTAAGTGCTCAAATTGCCGACCGTCATTTTAAATACACAATTGGATCTTATCTCTTGTGGGCTGCACAGCACATTCAATTTCTGCCACCGGTATTGAACATATTCCCTCTTGCATTCTATTTAATAGGTGTTCTCTAATCGTCATTCTAGTTTGATATACAAAATCCTTCAACCGGCCACATAAACAGAAATCCAAGCAGGTTAAGTCCGGAGAACGAGGAGGCCGTGGGAATCTGCTCTCTCTACCTGTCTACCTACCTGAAAATTTTTCATCAAGATGTCGTATATTTAATGAAAAATGTTGGGAGAACATTGTCCTTCTAGTTTGAAGGTCAGTATCTTCAAGTAGACCGGGTAGTTGGTTTTGAAGGAAGTCTAAATAGACCCTAGCAATCAATGCTCTTTCGAACACCACTGGTCCAAAAATTCTTCCGGAAATTATTCCATACCATACATTAATTTTCCACCTCCATTGGTGCTGCACCTCGCGTAGGCAATGAGGATTATCTTTCGACCAGTAATGCATGTTATGCAAATTTACTTTTCCGTAACAACTAAAAGTGGCTTCGTCGGTCCACAAAATTCGAGATAAAAGTTGATGAAGAATAATATGATATGGATGGAATCTAAAAAGGTAGGAATATTATGCGTGGGAATGCAGGAATAAAATAAATAATATAAACATACATAGAATATAAATAATATTAAACATGTCTTAGCATGCCTGGAAATAAAATTTAAAAATTTTAGAAATAATATTTTCAAGAAATCTACTTACTTGTGCTTTTTTTAAATGTTTTGAACACTTCCATGCCATATCCCTATATTTTGTGGTATTATGCAAATACTTAAATGCGTTTCAACACATGCCAAGACATTTATGGAGTTTCCCTCGGTACAACTTCGAGCTCGTCTATTATATATATATATATATATATATATATATATATATATATATATATATATATATATATATATATATATATATATATATATAGACAGGGACCGCCATAAAGTTGGACAATTTTTTATTATTGAAATTTCTGAAAAACTCTATTAGCGGTTCGTTTCTGCATATCTGACAACCAAAAAATCCATTGTGACATTTATCACGTGACCATAGATTTGGCGGGAATTTTAAAAAATGTTAACTGTGATGCCGAGAAATGGGTCAAATTGACAAGATATCGAAAAATTGTATTAAGGAAATGTATTTAGAATGCAACAAACACCCCACATACCAATTTTCAACCAAGTCAGAAATAAAACCATTTATTCCCCTCTGCTTTTATTACGAAACATCATAAAATCTTGCTTTACTTAGAAATACTTTTAAAACATATATTACATAATTTTAAGTATCTTAAACTATGAGGTTCACTTTAAGGAGCAATAATTTTCATCCGCATAAGCCGAAATATTTGATTTTTCCAAAGCCAACTTATTAAATTTCGAAAATATCGCTAATTTCAAATGTACTAACCAACATTAAATTTAATAAGGATAAATAATGTGTTGCTAAGTTTTAATTACATATAATAGTTCGTTTACATGTTATTTACTGGTTAAAAATATTAGATCAGCTCGTGCGCTTCAATATACAGGGCATGAACACAACCAGTGACGAGGCTAAATCGTATTTCTTAAATTTTCCTCTCACAAATTGTCTATTTCACAAATATTTGATTAATTTTGACCTAAATTATGTAATTTATGTTATTAAAACTATTTCCAGGTAAAACAAGATTTTATGATGTTTCGCAATAAAAGCAAAGGGTGTTTTTTACTTTTCTTCTGATTTGGTTGGAAAGTGGTGTATGGGGTCTTTGTTGCATTCTAAATACATGTTCTTAATTTAATTCTTTGATATCTTGTATATTTGACCCATTTTTCGGCATCACAGTTAATATTTTTCAAAATTCCCGCCAAATCTATGGTCACGCGACAAACGTCACAAGGGATTTTTTGTTGTCACACATGCAGAAACGAACCGCCAATAGAGTTTTTCAGAAATTGTAATAATAAGAACTTTTTCCATATGTGTCCAACTTTATGCGGTTCCTGTACATATATATATATATATATATATATATATATATATATATATATATATATATATATATATGCTTGCAAATCGAACGAAAACTCGACGCCCGAATCTCCATCTATTGGTATCATTTGGTATCATTTGAATTTTTTTAGAAAAGTCGACCGTTTTCTTTCTTCAACAAGTTGCGCCCTCTATTGGTAGACGAAGATAACAAATTGTTATAGTTTTGGATTTGTTAGGTATTCAAGCATCGAGACCAATCTTGACAAATTCTAGCAACCCGTTTCGAAGTTACACCATTTTTCCAATAACACGTTATACTTTTCCCCCTCCCTTTATTTTGACAGTAATCGCAGAAATGCATTACACAAAGTTTTACATATTTATCGCTAGTTTACAGTGGATATATATTTTTAAATACATTACTAAGGGAAATTGCCCAAAAAATGGGTGTTTCGATTTGAAATCAGTGAAACGCCCTCTGGCGATAAGGAAACTATACATAATTACCAGCATGTTCTCTTGGTGACATTTATTACAAAAAATGTGAAATAGTTTCTGAGTTAAAGCCAGCCGCCCTTCTTAGTTGTACACTTGGTACATACGGTTTCTGTTTTGTTATATTTACCTCATCTCTATTTCGCACGTTTTGTGACTATTTTTGTGTGAAGTGTATAAATTTCGTTTGGAGTGTTAGTGGTAGTGCCAGTTAGCCGTAAGTGCTTACGACACCGCAATTAATATTATTATTTTCTTCTGGCCCGCCTCAATTTTGTATTCAAGAGAATAAGTGTTAATGCGATCAATGAAAGTACGTTATTTGAAAGGTGAAATGCTTAACTCTTTGAGAAGAGGTCTAGTATTTAAATGTTCAAGTTCAAGTTCAGGTTCAACAAAGTTTATGAAAAATTTTAGAAATTAATAATTCATTTTTATATACATATCACACTTAAAACTAAATATAATAATAAATGTGTTGTGCTTTGCATTGTTGGTCGTTTGAAAAAAAAAATAAAAATGAGTTGTGGAGATGTGGTGTTGTTGGAGTATGGTGTGGGGACTGTCCTGTTGTCGCTCGGTTGTGGCTGGTTGCTGATACCCTGCGTATCTGAAATAAATAGAAACATGTGTTAGTTGTGTGAAACATTGTCGGTTTTAACAGAACAGAATAAATTAAATTGTCGATACTGGATACTTATCTGGAGCACCAGACTTTGCTCCGGACCTTTGTATGATTACCCGAAAAGGGCAACCACCTCTGAACCGTGAGAGAGGATCACTCCCCACAGGTCTATCGCAGTTTGCGCCTGAACGAGAGCCGCTGCCACCTTACGGATGACAGGTAGTGCCTTCTTCATATCGAGACCTCCCAGGAGGCTCAATATGGTGTCGAACCCCAAGGCGGGTTGGGCAGGCGGGGTAACAACAACGGCGGGAGCCGTTCTCGGTACTTCCGCCTTCTCAACCTTGCCTACTCGGGCGTAACTGACGCCGTTCCGGGTTGAAGAAGGCGCTGCCGTCGGCGGTGTCCTCTTCGGTCTCTGATGTACTTCCGTCTTCTTTCGTTGCGGAGGTCGAGGGAACTTCGGGCATCCCCTGTAGCTGGCGGGGTGGTCCCCATCGCAGTTAACACACTTTGCCCGGTCTGTACGAGATTTTGTGCATTCACTGCTGTGGTGATCGCAGGCGCACTTGACACAGCGTGCTGCCGCCCTGCAGCAACGCTGTGCGTGACGGAAACCTTGACACCGATGACACTGCCCGATACCGGATTTCCGCCGCAAATTCTCGACGGTGACTCGGAGGCGGGCGACGTGCTGCACCTCCAGAATCTTCTTCCTGTCGTCCTCGTACGGCAACTCCACCATCACGAGGGGGTTCGGGAGTCCTCGCTGCTTCATCCTAAAAACCTTGTGTTTTTAGCTCTGAGCTAACGTCGACCTCGGATAGCTCAACGGACACGCCGCGTATCACTACCTTAGTAAAACGCTCGCTCCTTGCCTGGTAGGTGTGATACGGAGTACCACACCTATCAATATACCTAATCAGCCTGTCTCGGTCCTGGAGTGAGGCAGGCTGAATCCGGATTCCCTCGCTGAAGGCCTTGGCCCTCGTGAAGGCGATCCGCTGTCGGTCCATTTCTCGGGAGAACGCGATCCAGTTCTACTTCTGCGAAGGATTACCGGAGGCACCTTCTCCCTGGCGTCTTCTCTTGATGCCTGCTCCATCGCTGCAGGACTGTCCGTGTAGGGCTCGAGAGCCCCGAACCCGTTGTCGGTAGGCGGCAGCGTAGGCTGGCGAACCTTCGGCGTCTTCTTCGGCTTCTTCTTCTGTGCCCTGAAGTCGTCGTCGGTGGATCCCTGGCTCTGGTCTTCTCGGATCGGTACGGGTTGTGCGGCGGCGGACGTCGTCGGAGCCATTAGTGGGGCCACCACTAACGGGGCGACGTCTGTCGGCGGCGTCTTCTTTGCTCTTCGCCTCTTCTGTCGCTGTGGAGATGGTAGGTGGCTTGGCATGGCGGGTCCATACCAAATCGGCGCGTCCGTGCTCGGTGTTCCTCCGAAGTCTATCCAGATCCCGTCGTCGTCGTCGTCTTCACACAATCTGCGTGGCATAGTGATAACGATGCAGGGAGATTGTTATCTTTTGAGAAAATAAATTTAGCGTAAGCTAAATTATCGATGTGCTCGGAGAGCTAGGTAGAGGCTTACGTTTGAATGCTCAAACAGCTCTGGTATTTAAATGCAGGTATTACAAGTTTTAAACGTTTCAGTAGCAACTGCAGCTATCCTCAGCAGTAATTGCTATATTTTAAAGCATGTAAAATTTTATTTTAAATAGAAGATATCTGACTCACCTAAAGTTAGCACAGCCATTACAGTACAATCGTTTAAAACCTATACCATAGTTTGGTGCTAATTTGTTGCCACAAAACAATTTGCTACGTCTATCATTAACAACAAAATTAGGGCTATATCTGCTTAACATACAATTAGCTCAGCCAACGTACAAGTACTTAGCTAACAATTGTATCGAAATCACTTATGTATTATAATTTAGTACTACGTTGCAAACCTAAACTGAAATTTGTTGCTCGTACCTTTTGCAACATTTTTGGGTTTAAACTTGACGAAAATCACGGATATCCTATAATGAAGCATGCTGTCAGGATGATTACATTGGGTGCCATTTTGCTACCCCAAAATAAAATTTGTTGCCCATATTTTTCATCAAAATTTTGGCATAAAACCTAATGGAAATTACGAAACCCTGATAGCAATGCATGGGATCACGATGATTGACATACCATAATTTAGTGCTAATTTAGTTCTATTTATCAACTTCAAAATGGCATTTGGTGGTCGCATTTTTTATTAAATTTTTTCACTAATACGGTGTAGAAATCACGACTGCCTTTTAACAAAGCACGGTATCAGGATAAACAATATATTCTACATACTTTACTACTATTTGGTGCTACATTGTTATTCTAAAATAGAATTGTTACTAGTATTTTTCACAAAACTTAAAAGAGAACATCGTATCAAGACGATTGGTATATTATAATCTGGTGCTAATCTAATGCTACTGTGTTGCCCTGAAATAACATTTGTTGCTCGTATTTTTCATAAAATTGTTGGGTAAAGCGTTATGGAGTTCACAAAAACCTTATAAAAAACCAAAAATAAAATTTGTTGCTCGCATTTTTATAAACTTATTGGGATGGCACGTTTCGTGATTTATGTAACGTGTTAGCGCAGAAGAGTGCGAGCAACAAGTTTTATTTTAAGATAACCAAATATTACCAAATTGACTTTAAATTATACATCAAACATAATTTGTTGTAAGGTTTTCATGATTTTAGCTCAAAACCTTTATAAAGTATACAAGCAACAAATTACATTTTAGGATAACAAGGTAGCACCGAATCATTAACAACAATTATCTTGATACCATGACTTGTTATGAGGTTTCATGATTTCGGTTTAGCCAAACAATTTTATGACAAATGCGAGCAACAAATCTGTTTTAGGGTAACAAGTAGTATCAAATTATTAACACCAAATTATTATATACCAATAATCCTGGTACCATGCTTTCTTATAAGGATTTCGTGATTTCCGTAACGTTTTAGCCCAAAATTTTATAAAAAAATCATTATAAGGTTTTAGTGACTTCCATTATGTTTTAAAACAAAAATTTTATAAGAAATATCGTCAACAAATTAGCACGAAATTATAATATATCAATCATCCTTATAGGGTTTTCGTGATTTTCGTAAAATTTAAGCCCAAAAATACTCGCAACAAATTTCAATATAGGGTAGCAAAGTAGCACGAAATTATGACAAATAAATGATTGCATACAATTGTTAGCTAAGTATTTGTACGTTGGCTGTGCTAACTTTATGTTAAGCAGACACAGCCTTTAATTTAATTTTAATGATTTTTTTGTGGTAACAAATTAGCACCAATCTAGCAACAAATTACGTTATAGGTTTCAAACCATTGTTCTGAAACGGCTGCGCCAACTTTAGGTGCAGACTAATTAATATGAACTGTTCTTCTTTCGTTTGTCTCAAATCACGCGTTATTCTTAGTATACTATTAACTCACGTCATTCAAGCAAAAATTAGTACATTTTAATTATGTAAAGCTATGTATCTCGATTTATTTTCCTGGTGGTGTGATTTAAGTAAATTGCCATGTTAGGTGTTATGTAACAAATGTTTTTTTCTTTCTATCTCGTTTACGTTTTAATATAAAAGTGGAGTTATCACGAAACCGTTACGGTATTTGCACGTTTTACACAGATAGATAGAAACTTTAATCGCTTCTATTCACAATATTCACATGACTGTAATAACATGTGTCATATACCGTACCATTACACAGCTCAAACGTCTTTAGTAGTGCGGATGTCTTTTGTTATTGTAGTCATATACACACGTAATTACAACTAATTTGGAGGTTATGTTTGACATGCTGTGCAGGGAACGGCTCGATCATTGCATGCGTGACAATTCTCTAACTGAAAGCTGACATGTGTTTTTTATGTTGCCCATTCATTTGTTTCTAAATTGTCAGTATATATTTTTTTAACGAGCTTGTAATTACCTTACTTTAAAAAAAACGAGCGTTGAGAGTAGTTTTTATAGAACTATAAATTATAATAGTAATTTTTTATTTTATCTGTTCAAAAGAAAGTCATCGTAATTCCACAATTCTTTTGCACTCATGAGTCATCTCAACCCCTGCAGATCGATACCTTATGTCCGTGTACCGAATACAGAGATATTTCTTACAGTCTTCCTAATTTCGGTCGTGAGATCAACCATTTGGATAATTTTTATTGATTAGGTCTCTACCTTTTTTCTTTTACTTTGTCTCCGTATTATTATATTTCACACATGCTTTAGTAACTATTTTTTCTTTAATTACATTTTGATTAGTCATTTTCATTTCAAATTTTAGATGATTGATGTAAACTTTAGTAATATGGTATTATGGCGATAAACAGAATGGCGGTGTTTTATTTAATCTATGTTCATTTTTAATCAATCCTAATCCAAAATTTGACTATTTTCATTTTGATCAGCGAGGTATAAAATGTTATCGTTTCCTAAATAATAATAATGCGGGAAGATTATCCGGAAGGTATACATATCTTATAATTCTCGCTAAGTATGGGTTTTGTTACGTAACGATACTTATTTGTGTTCAGCTCTGATCAACATTGTATACAAAAATGTGCCATAGCTGTTCTAAATGTTAAAGAGATAAGTCGCTGTTAAGAAATCAAAATCCGTATCTGACATGTCACAAAGTGTATGGATAAAAATGCAAGAGTTTTCAGAATAACGTTGATCCAAACACATGTGAAGATGAACTAATCATCAGAAAAGTTTCAAATGTCTGTCTGCACGAAATCTTCTAAATAGATATGTTGGAGGCGCCGAGGTGGTTCAAAATAATATATATTTAATGGGTTTTAGATCTTGTAAAACCAAAGCGCAGGATGATTTAACCATTTTGCTCACTTCTTTAATTCCTGGTAACTTACGAACTACATCGTATTTTTTCATATTTACTACACATACTTTTGTCCAATATGGGACCGAATACCGTTTAAATAAAAACTGAGTTCCAGGTTCGGACTAAAAAAAATTAACACGGATTCTCTTCAAAACAGCACCCTGAATATCAGTAAAGCAGAAAAAATTATGGTACCTTATATACCCTCGATATTTCTGCAAGCAATTTTGTTACCTATTACTTTGGGTCAAGCCTAAATATTTCGATAATGGAGGGAAAAAATTTAAAAAATATATTTTTTCCCAAATCAATCAATTTTCGAATTGTAATCAATAAAATGTTTAACCTTTCTTTAATTGGCTTAAGTTGTAGATCACGATCTTAAAGCAAAACGTATTTGGAAGAAAATACTGGCTTCAGTGGCTAACATTTAAAACGCTCTGTATGTATAACTAAATTAAGAGAACTATGTTAAATTGTAGATAAATAATAACAAAAGAAAACACTCACTCCCAAATTAATTTCATAAACTTTAAAGCTGCTGCGATTTTTCCAAAAGAGAAGAACTAGAAACCAATACAATCCACAAGAAATTAAAAACTAATTAACTGTTTATAGTAGTAACAGTAATCACCATTTTATTCAATACATGTTTGTGCCCTTTTAGTAAAATTCAGAATTGAGCTTCTGGTCAAGGCTGGTTAACTTCTAAACACCTTCCTCGAAATACGATTCGCAATACGATTATTATCCAGAAACTAAAAGAGTAATCAAAGGGTTAATTTTATTAATCACAACTTAAAAATTTATGAATTACGCAAAATTCATTTTTGCTTCCAACCTGTATAACAAATACATTGTGTCCACGGATCTATGCAATTTTTTGATACGAAGCGTAATTTAGCGGCAAAAAACTCCTAGGGTAGAATTTAAGTATTAGTTCAAGTTTTTTCAATAGCTGAATAACAATTAATTTTATAAGAAAAAGTGTAGACAAATCTTTTAAAGAAAATTTATTTTTATATCACTTCTCTTTATATTATAAACTTTCTTAATATAATGTAAGGTAAGTCTGAAAATTCATGAAATATAAATGAAAATGGTCAAACTGTATTATTGATACCTTGTAGAAGCGGGCGGCACTGCTTTAACCATTTTCATTATGAAAGTATGAAAGAGGTTGCATAGTTACCTTAGAATAAATTATAATTAACATTACTTCATTTCTTTAAATTTTTAACTTCCAACCTACATATACATATGTAGGTATGCAAGGTTATGCAATCGATATCGCTACATCGACCTATTAGCTCATTTTACAACTTTTTGCCAAGTTTCGTCAAGATCGGCCATCATGTCAGGATGTCAGTGTTGTGTACGTGTACGTGTACGTCGTACGTGTACGTCGTGACGTGTACGTACGTGTACGACGTGTACGTGTACGTGTACGTACGTGTACGTGTACGTGTACGTGTACGTACGTGTACGTGTACGTGTACGTGTACGTGTACGTGTACGTGTACGTGACGTGTACGTGTACGTCGACGTGCACGTGACGTGACGGCGTACGTGTACGTGTCGTACGTGCGTACGTGTACGTGTGACGTGTACGTGCTGACGTGTACGGTCGCACGTGACGGACGTGTACGACGTGTACGTGTACGTGTACGTGTACGTGTACGTGTCGACGTGTACGTGTACGTGATGACGTGTAGCGTGTACGTGTACGTGCGTCGTACGTACGTACGTACGTGTGACGTGTACGTGTGCACGTGATCGTGTACGTGTGAGACGTGAGTGTCGTACGTGTACGGTACGCGTGACGTGTCGTCGGTGTACGGTGCGTACGTGTACGTGTGTGTACGTGTGCGTGTCGACGTGTGACGTGTACGTGTACGTGTACGTGTGTCGTGCGTACGTGTGTGGTGTGTACGTGTAGTGTGTGCGTGTGTGTGTAGTGTGTGTCGTGTGTGTCGTGGTCGTGACGTGTCGTGCGTGCGTGATGTACGTGTGCGTGTACGTGTAGCGTGTCGTGTCGTGTGTCGTGTACGTGTGCGTGTACGTGTGACGTGTACGTGCTCGACGTGTGACGTGTGCGTGTACGTGTCGTGACGTGTGTACTGGTGATGTACGTGTACGTGTACGTGTACGTGAGTGCTACGTGTACGTGTACGTTGTACGTGTGCATGTGGTACGTGTGACGTGTACGTGGTACGTGTGACGTGTACGTAGTAGCGTTGTAGTGTACGTGTGTATGATGTGCGTGTGTGTGATGTGTATGTAGTATGTGTATGTGTGCTGTGTATGTGAGTGTCGTGATGTGTGTACGTGTACGTGTGGTGTCGTGTACGTGTGACGTGTGATGCTGTGCAGATGACGTGTATGCAGTAGTGCAGTAGTGCGTAGTACGTGTATGTAGACGTGTACGTGTATGTGTGCAGTGTAGTGTATGTGACGTGAGTAGTGTACGTGTACGTGTGCACGTGTACGTGTGCTGTGTACGTGTGTGTACGTGTGTCGTGCGTACGTGATGGTACTGTGCGTGATCGATGTGCAGTGTGACGTGTGCATGTGCGTGTGTGTGTATCGTGTATGTATGTGAGTGTCGTATGTGTACGTGTATGTGTGTGTAGTGTGTGTGTAGTGTGCATGTGTATGTAGTGTATGCGTGTATGCTGTGATCGTGTGCTGTGTCGTGTAGTGTGTGTGTGCTGTGTGCGTGTACGTGTCGTGTAGTGTGCAGTGTGTTGTGATGTGTATGTGTAGTGTGTATGTGTATGTGTATGTGTATGTATGTATGTGTATGTGTGATGTGTAGTTGTGTTGTGTATGTAGTGTGTTGTGATGTGTGTGTATGTGTGATGTGTATGTGTGTGTGGTGTGTGTGTAGTGTGTGTGTGTGTGTGTGTGTGTGTGTGTGTGTGTATGTGATGTGTATGTGTATGTATGTATGTGTTGTGTATGTGTGTGTGTATGTAGTGATGTGTGTGTGTGTGTGTGTGTGTGTGTGTGTGTGTGTATGTGTTGTGTGTGTATGTATGTGTATGTGATGTGTGCATGTGTGTGCATGTGATGTGATGTGGTTGCATGTGCATGTGATGCTGCATGTGATGTGACGTATGTGTGTGTGCATGTGTTGTGTATGTGTATGTGCATGTATGCGTGTGCGTGGTGTGTGTGCGTGTGCGTGTGCGTGTGTGTGAGTGTATGTGATGTTGTATGTGTATGTGATGTATGTATGTGTATAGTGTATGTTGTGTTGTGTATGTGTATGTGTATGTATGTGTATGTGTGTATGTGTATGTGTATTGTATGTGTATGTGTATGTGTATGTTATGTGTATGTGTGTATGTGTATGTGTATATGTATGTGTATGTGTATGTGTATGTATGTGTATGTGTATGTCTGTGTGTGTCTGTGTGTGTGTATGTGTAGTTTGTTTATGTGTGTCAGTGTGTAAG
>JARFJB010001532.1:2245000-2290000 GCA_036346205.1 Vesta saturnalis
ATGCGAGAATTCTCACCCATTCAAAATTCTTGGTCTTACTTATTCTAGCAGATTTTAATCATCATCCATAACATAAATATTTAAAATTTAGACTTAATTGATGGCTTCATTATCATTAATTTTAATTAAAGGCCACAATTTTCTAAGTAATCATATTCGAAATAAAATTATTATTCAAGGCGCACAAGTGAGTTATAACAGAAAAAAAATCTTAAATTTTACAGCAATCGTTAACATGACTATCGCCTACGTAAATATAAAAGTGCATATAAATACATATTTTACCGCTTTTTATAATTTCGTGTGTATGCTAAGATTTCTTACTTGTATTGAATTTTTTAACATTGTATTACATTTACTAAAATTTTATAACTAGTATTTAAAAAAATTCTCCAAATTTAAAAATACATAATTTAATTTAAAATGTTACAAAAGTGTTCAGTAGGGTTGCTCAGCTAAAGCAGATTTTCCAAAAATACACAATTACCACTTCCTCCGGAGTCTTATATCGAGATAAAGCGTACGTCTTCCTGCGACAGAAATAGTATAGAAAATATCCAAAAAGTTATTGATAAAAATGGAATTCGCGATGAATTATTGTTAAATTAATTAATTACGCAGTCATTGCTGAAATCTGCGTGGGGCCAAACTCATTAGCTGTTAAGCAACCTTTAAATGTGTTTTACAAAAAATTGAGGTTTTAATTTAATTAAAACTATAAACGCACCACTAGCTGGTGGTAGTTACATTAGCGGCTATTTGGGAAGAAATGATTAATTTAAGCTCAGCTTCGAAAGTTTCACACTACTACATAGTTGCAGCAACAATATGAATAATAACTTTATCTTGTGTTGTTGGTGCTGTCAAAATAGTGATGGTGGTAATAGTAAAAATGAAGAGAATCGTAATAAAGGTTATTTCTTCTAACACTGACAGGCAGCCATATGATATATCTGAAGTGTATAAACAAGCAGCTAATGAATACTTAATCGATTGTATTTATTATAAACTATCGAGCGATACTCATCATGCAAAACATCTGGAAATTGGATACAGTACGCACCTCAAGCTTGCACCAGTAGTGCGTATTGGGTGTGCTAACTGTGATCAAAGCGATAATGTAGTGTTGGATATGACGGAATGGAATGAGCTTCTAAGATGGCATTCATATGAAGAATTACAATTTTTCCGATCCCAAGAAACTGAAAATAAAATTGATTGGTCAAATGTAAACGAAGAAGAAGACATAATCTATGATCAACATTATGGATCTCTATCTAGCAATCTTGGTATTTATTACAATTGGGAATTAATTAAGCGATATGACAGAATTTTGAAAACTGTTATGATACAAAACTACAACTGCTGTTCTTGCACATTCAATTCACATAGTATAGAAGAACTATTCAACTTAAAGGATATAATAAGCTACAGATTGGAATTTCTTGAATCTTACAATCTGGTGTGTTTTTATGAAAAGTTGATACAAGTTGTTGACTACCATCGTTTTTGTGAGAAAGAATTCCGTGGTGGTGATTATGACATTTATAGACATTGATGATGTTATAAATGCTAAGTATAATATTAATTCACATAACACTGTATGTTTAATGGAAATATTGTATCATCGTCCTGCTTATCAAATGTGTAGCATTTACCGAATAAAGGAATAACTATAATTTGTTTTTCTCAATTTAGGTATAAATACCCTGTTCTATCCATCCAGGTAAACAATGTTAGTTAAGAAGCGAAAGAGTGCAGGTGGTGTGGTTTAGTGAATGCTCTAATCAATAAACTTCCGTTTGAATTGCATTTACCAGTATTGCGGTCCTGGTTAGAAAAACGACTCGCACGCGGTGATCGCGGTATTAATCAATTAGATGCTGAGTGCAAACTTCACGATATCAGTTACAGAGATCACAGAGATTTAGATAGTAGACGTAAAACGGATAAAATTTTACAAAAAAAAACTTGGGAACGCTTTAAATCATCAGACGCAAGATTAGGTGAACGAACTGCAGCTTTAGCAGTCAGTACCGCCATGAAAGCAAAGAGAAAATTAGGAATGGGGTATAAACGTCGATCTAATCTGAAGAAGAAGAAAAAATGCAATGACCGAAATTTATTGCATTTACGAAAAACAATAGCTAAAAAAATTAAACCTAACAGAAATTTCACAGACACAATAAAGTCAGTGCTTTCAACGACAAAACATGTGGTAAAAAGTTTAGGAGGAAAGAAAAACATTAAAGTTCCTAGAGCAATTCCCCTACCTAAACAAGGAGGGTTTTCATCATTTCTTATTCCGTTATTCGCAGGATTATCAGCAATCGGTGCTTTAGCTGGCGGTGCATCAGGAATTGCTAAAGCAGTCAATGATGCTAAAAAGCTAAAAAATTGCAAGAGACATCGGGCCATAATCGCATGATGGAATCGGTCGCTATAGTCTCCATGAATAAGAAAGACGGTGCACTGTATCTAAAACCAAACAAATCTGGTGGTGGTGTATTATACTTAAAATCGTTTCCAAAAAACTGAATAGATTACCCGAAAGACCGTTAACGGATATTGATTTAAAGAAATACACTAAAGAACATTTGTTGAATCATGAATCCTTAATAAATTGTATAGATACATTTTAAGCGGTATGTCACCAAGTACATTCATATCGTCTAAGATCCTATCTACTTTATCAAAAGTTAATGAATTGTAGCCTTTATCAGTACACAATTTCATAAAACTCTTAATGGCATCGTCTAATTTAATTTTTTTAATCAAATAATGTCTTAATAACTTCATTTGCACACTTTTAGTTTATAGCACACAGTAAAAACACTCATCAGGAATAACAATATGTTGTAATATATTCAGTACAAATAAATAGCTTTCGGGGAAGGACTTCCCCATCAAAGAACGCTTCAGGTATTTTCTGTAGATTTTATCACTATTGTACCATAGTTCTTCCTGCAATTTGTTTTCAAGATTGTTCATACAGATAAAATTGTTTCTGAAACAGAAGACGAATAAAATGCTATGTAAAGTTAAATCCCCAAGGTTTAGTATCAGTGAAATTGAAATTTACTAACCGTTTATCATCACAAGGATTAAGTACTACTTTACTCTGTTTGATTGTAAACACACCATGTTTCTTTGATCTTATCAGATGCTGACAACGCCTTATTACGTCACCATAAGAGGGTTCTTGATGTTTGATATATTAACTATAATTCCTGTAAGTAACCTACCATTAAAACATGAATCTAGAGAGTACCAACATAATTTGCGTGTACGCTCTTTAACACCATTGATAATTCCACTACCTGTTTTCTCTGAAGCGTTCTTTAACTGTTTAAGTCTAACAAGATAGCCCTTTAACAATAATAAATTACTTTCTAGTTTAAGCAAATTTTCACTTGCCTCTAGATAAATTTTATTTTGTATTATATCTTGCAATAGCTTAATATTAGTGTTAATTATACGGATGTGCTTTACAAATTCATTTTTGGTTTTCAAGAATGGAATACGTCTTGTTAAAATAACAATATCACTACTATTTGGTATAACCTTACTCATAGTTACCTTCAAAACTGTATCCAACAATGCAAAAATATAAAGCACACATTGCCGATTATGCAGTAATGTACTTGTAGCAAATATTTTATTTACCATAACTGATAATTAAAAATTAATAATTTAAGTAACTATAGAAGTACTTTAGGTTTACAATTACAATTACAATTCTAGTCACGAGTGCAATACACTGACTAGTATAAAAATGCACTTTATTGGCTTATATAGTCATATAAACCCACATTCAAGGTCAAATATCACAAACTTGTTATAACTTGTATTTGACTTTATACAGCATACAGAACCTCGTCTTATATGAAAACTAAATTTGGTACTTTCACAGGCTATAGTTAATTACCTTTAGATTGCGTTGCAATAGCATTGCAAAGAACCTCAGTTCAGACAGATGCATACACTTTGTTCATTATTATTACTGGTCTTTACTGAGAATACCTATTAACACATATCATTAATCTTGCTGATATTGCATGAAATACTTTCACACACTTTAGTTCCATTGCCTATACAGCATACAGAAACTTGTCTTACATACAAATTAAATTTGATACTTCCACACGCTTTAGTTCATTACCTTTAGATTGCGTTGCAATAGTATTCGAAAGAACTTTAGTTCAGACAGACGCACACATTGCACTTTGTTCATTATCATTACTGGTCTTTACTCCTATTAACTCCTATCATTAATTTTGCTGATATTGCATGCAATACTTTCACACGATTTAGTTTATTGCCTGTAGATTACGTTGTAATCTGGGAATATATATTGATTTAACCTTGCTGACATCACATGAAATACTTTGTTAAGCCTAGATTATGCTGCATTCATTACAGATCATCACCCTTCGCATGCATAGGTCAGTTCATTCTACTAACCACTTCCACTTGTTAGCAATTTTGATAACGTTAACAGATTGATATGTATATAGTGTTAAAGTTTTATGTGAATACTCATTTATTACATAGTAGTCACGATGGCTTCAACAAGGAAGAAAACTAAACTGTCAATGAAAAAAAAAGACAAACATTCTGCAACCATGTTTTAGTTACCAGCCTGAAGAACCACTCCCGACACCTTCAAATGAAAGCATTCCTGTCATATCGATCAGAGAGTGATGTGGAGGATTTTTCACGATATTTTGAAAAGTAAGTATACGTTACTTAAATGAGTTTTCATTTACTGATTTATGTAGTGGCTAATGTAATTTATTATTTTTATAGTATTACACCGGCAACAACAGTTGTTGCCACACCGCAACAACCACCATCGCTTCGCCATATCCAATATGGAAGGAAGAATCTATCCCTCATCCAACGGGATGATGGCTAAAAGGGCCCTGCAATAACTCCACCAACACATCTTACGCAGGACGCTTCGACATTGCAAGAATTTAGGGCGAAGAGCGTGAGATGATTACATCAAATTTTGGCAGAATACACAGCCAGTGAGGTGTCGGTAGTCGCTCGCGTTGACCAACTAACTGTGGAGTTAGCTGAGGCTAACCAGCAGTTACAAAAAATTAGAATAAGTATAGCAAAAACAGAAAACGTGGTGCGTACGTTAGAGGACTTAGGTGTAAATATTTAAATTAGTGTGTAGAGTCTAGTTTAGTCAATTTGTTTTAGATGTGTGAATAGTTTTAAATTAGTGTATTTTAGTAAGAAGTTTTTGCATAATTTGTTCAATATAGTATTTTTCTGTAGAATTTATTGTAATTATAAGTATTTTTTTATGTTTTAAGAAATAAATAAATGTTAAACTTTTTTGGTTTATTTATCCTAAAAATTTTACTACAGCTAAAAACATCCTTGTATTATTATTATTGGATATATACATACATATAATTCATATTTCGAGTTTTCATGAAGACAGTGCATAGGTACATTGAAATTTTACTACAGCTAAAAAAATGTGCTTTTGAACTTATTCGTTCATAACAAAACTTATAATAAGTTAAGGAAATAATTGAATCCTTAAGTAAGTGTTGAATACAAAATGTTAATTTCAAATAATTTCATAATTATGTGAAATGATAACTTAAAAATACACTAAGAAGGTTATTGTAAAATATCATGCATATAAAGAAAGTGTGAAAATGTAATACAGTTAAAAGAGAAAGAAAAGCATGCGTTAAATAAAAGTCAAAACAGTTCTCAAAAGCATGTTAATCTGAAACTTTACGCCATGCATTTATGCAATACAAATGACAATTGCATTCATACATTTGCAAATCCCGTTTCAAAATTGTAATGTGAATGGGTGACTAAGATAAAAATAGAATGTTGGCATTCACACCTGCATAAAATGCTTTCAAAGCAAAATAACTGCGTGCATTACCCTACAATTCTTGAAGCAGTAATATCCACGCTCCAACGAAAATTGTAAATTTGAAATCCTAATCAAAATTAATTAAAAAACAAGTCATGTTTTAAGTGCTATTTGTTGTTTCAAAATTGAATTGGTTAATTTAAAGAGCATTCTGATATATGAAATGGATAAATTGCATGCACATGTTTCTTCTGAGCTTACGTAAGCACAAAAAGTTGTGTTTTAAGTGCTCTTTGTTGTTTCAAGAGCATTTTTTTCATTTCTTGATAAATTTATACATGAAATTGATAAATTTCCACTTATAAAACACAAATGCGTTGAAAAAAAAATTTTTTTTCTGTGAATTAAGTGCAAATTTAAAATTTTTTGGAGCGCATCTTTTCTAGGACTTTACTTTTGCCCTCCCTCGCAACTCCACCTACACCCTGCGGAAGTGGAAGTCCACATTGAGTCGTCTTTTATTTCTTTCCAAAGATATACACTTACATCACACACCTTCAAACATACATCACTTTCTTAGTTCAAGTACCCGTCTATCGTTGTTTACACAACAATAATTGCAATTATACATTCCATTCTAGTACAATACTTGTATTTCAAGTAAAATATAATATTACAAATCATACTGATAATACTATATGGGTGCATTTTGCAATTGCATGCTTTTTTACTCATTAGAAGTACAATTCATTTTAAATGAGTTGTAATTGCGTATATAAATGTAAAATGTCCAAAAATGCATTGTCAGAATTAGTATTACTTTATTACATAAGAAAATCGTTAGAATTTATTTTAGAAAAAACCATGTTACAAATCCTTTACAAATATGTTAAACTTTTGTTATACTATATCATATTTCATATTGATGCTCAATTAATTTGGAAAATATTTTATATCGAATAGTGATAGTAATATTTCACAGATAAAGAAGGCCTTAAAGTTTTTCCATATTTTTTTTAGAAAATTTGGAACTGCTATCTTTTACACTGTTATTTGTTAAGCCTACTTGAAAAAAATTGGAATTTTGGGTAAAGCACTAGCGCGTTATGATTTATTAATATATGCAAGTATCAACGTTTACGTACATATAAACCACAAATGTGTTCAAAGTGTTTTTTCACATTTTTTTAGTTTTAAGAAAATTTGGAACCGCTATCTTTTGCGCTGTTGTTTGTTTAGTCTACATGCAAAAAATTGGAATTTTTTGGTAAAGGACTAGCGCGTTATGATTTATTAATATATGCAAGTATCAACGTTTATGTACTACTTTCACAAGACTATTTGTTTTGAAATTTTTTAAATTCCGAATTTATTTAACTGCTATCCTTTGCGCTGTTATTTGTTTAGTCTATCTACAACAACTCAGAATTTTTGACTTAACGATTAAACTGTTATGATAAAAAGAGTACATTTATTATTTTAAAACATTTCACACACATAAAATTTTTGTTTACTTCAAAATTTCATACAATGGCTAAGATAATGTTATTCACCTTTTCTTTGTAATAGTTTTATGTGATAATTATAAGGTTACAATGTCATTTCTTCCTACATAATTTGTATAATTTAATAAATCATGATAAAAAACTCGTTTTACATGAAAATTCAATTAAACCGTACGGAAACTTCTTTTAAAGGGTCTTTCGTTTGCAATTCACTTTTTCTTAATTAATTTTCTTATGTGCCTACACACATTATTTTTTTTTCAAATGCATACTGTTAAAGTGCCTTTTCTTTATGCAATATAACATGCACTACTGTAATTACTTATTCACTTTTTAAAGCGTCTTTCATTCAAATTACAACGCACCTTTATTTAATACTTTTCATGGCACATTCACTCGAAGTTGATTCACTTTTTTTTCAGCTCATACAGCTCTAGATCTATCCTCAATTCTTTTACTTTCTTGATTAACACCTCGAGTCTTTTCTTACTCTCATCAATACTTAATAATTGCTTCTTTCTTTATCTTCTTATCATTCTTATTACTTTCACCATTTCTAGCAATAAAAAGCTTACTGAATCATGCAATCCCGGAGAAGCCTTTTTATTATAAACGTGCATCCTTTCAAAACTGCTAACCTAAAAAAAAAGCTTTTAGATTTCTAAAAATGATTACCTTGCAAATTCTATTTTTAGCTTTGATCTTGACCAGCTCCAAAAATTTATATTTCCCGCCAAAAAGTTTGACCCTGAAAATTGTATTCTCAGATTTTCCATTTTTTAGCTTTTCACCTTGACCTTTTTATATTTCTAAGAAATTTAATGTGACACCACCGTAGGTCAATAATCTTTGACCTTGAAAACTCTATTTTTAGATTTCTAGGAATTGTAATATGATGATGACATTATAATTTCTATTTTTAGCTTCTGACCTTGACTTACAAATTTGCCGCCAAAACGTTTGACCGCAGAGTGGCCTTGTAATATAATGAGGATGGTGACATTGCAATTTCTATTTTTAGCGAGCTCCTAAAATTTAAATTTCCCGCCAAAAGTTTGACCTTGAAGAGATACAAAAGCTTACATTTCTCACACCAGAGGGCGAGTGACCTTGAACTGGTCCAGAACCGGCCCTTAATCACTACCTTCCTACAGACACGGGATTAGTATTCAAGTATATGTTTGTATGCATATTCACCGAGCTAGTAGAGTTGTGGTAACATGACCATCTTATCATTCGGGAGGAAATAGGTTTGATTTCTTTTACCTTCTACCCTATATGAACTGTTTTCAAGGGGTTTTCCCCTTACGTATGTAGCGACATGGACACTGCGTATATGTACTCCATGTGCGGTTAGTTAGGCGAATGCTGGGGTAGTATCTTCTCCCTCAAAACCAAGCTTCGTTCCTTCCGATCATATCCGCGTGTGCGTGTGCGTGTGCGTGTGCGTGTGCGTGTGCGTGTGCGTGTGCGTGTGCGTGTGCGTGTTCGTGTGCGTGTGCGTGTGCGTGTGCGTGTGCTGTGCGTGCTGTGCTGTGCGTGTGCGTGTGCGTGTGCGTGTGCGCTGTGTGTGGTGCATGCACAACATACGCGCACGCACGTACACACGCACACACAGAAACGCGCACACCCACGAACATACGCACACGCACACGCACAAACACACACACACACACGCAAACACACACCACGCACACACGCACACTCGTACACACGCACACTCGCACACGCACACCACACACCACCACACGCACGCACACACACGCACACACTACACCTGACACGCACACGCTCACACGCACACACACACACGCACCACACCGCACACGCACACACCACACGTACACAGGCACACAGGCACACACGCACACACGCACACACGCACACACGTACACAGCACACGCACACACGCACACACGCACATACGCACACACGCAGATACGCACACACGCACACTCACACACGCACACCCACAAACACGCACACACGCACACACATGCTCACACGCACAAACGCACAGACTCACAGATGTACACGCGCGCACGCGCACACACGTACACCCTCGCGCCCGTACGCGCGCACGCTCGTATGAAGTGTGCGTGCGTGCGAGCGAATGAGCGCGTGCGTGCCTGCTGTCGGGCGCCTGCGTAGTTACATACGTGCGTGCGCAAGTGTGAGTATGTGTGTGTGCGCACTTATGTGCGTATGTGTTTGTGTGTGGGTGTGTGTGGGTGTGCGTGTGGGTTTGGGTGTGGTGTGTGAGTGTAGTACTGTACTTTTCTTTAGTCCTTTCACCGTACGTATATAACGCACTTTAATTTTTCGGAAAAAACAATCACAGCCAGATTTCTTAGACATCCACATGTGCTTTTTTTCTCTGAAAATTTGCATTGTGTTAATCTACAGACGGTAAAAGGGCTAGTGAAGTGTACAGTACTACTGCGTACCATCTCGTTCTTACGTGACATGGAAAATTAGTGTTCTCCTACTCATATGTGACGATTGACCTTGAGGAGTGCAATTACCAATGAAAAGACCGCAACTTCACCATGAGCTAAACTTTATTGGATGTGGGAATACGACGCGACCCAGTATGATGGAGGGACAAGGTGTGGATGTCTATTTCCCTGAATTATCAAGAATTTTATGAATACCAAGTTTGAGAGTTTTGGGAAAAGCTAGGGCAATGTGATAACATGACACATCGATTGGTTTGAAGCCGATGCCTTCTTGCAACTGTTGGTATTTTGGTGCTGTAGGAAAACATGTTTGAGTAAATGCCATCTGAATGTTATTATAAACTTGACGGTGGTGAAGACATGTAAGAAAACCCGAAAAGCGAAAGTTGTCGATAGAATAAGTCATGTGAAAGTTGTTTTAACCTTGAATTACGACGTGACGATATGAAAGTTGTTGTTAACTTTATGAGTCATCTGACGAAAATCCGAAAAGTTTTTAACTAGTTCTTAGAAAACGACATCTGTTCCTTAGGAAAAGTCTACGCGTTTATAGGAAACGGCCATTCTCTTTTGGGAAACAGCTGCCGGTCAAGGAACATTGCATGGACAAAAAAGTGTATCATTGACCGTGAGACATGGTCTGTCTCACCCTTATTGTAATTCCATATCTATCTGTTTGTCTCTTACACACGTAAATTCATGCAAAAATTGCACCAGAAGTGGTAGTGTAGTAACCCTTCTTCCGAATGACATAGGTACTTTACATGTGTAAGGGAAATGCAGAGAGATAGGAAACCGCTATATGTGAGATACAGAAAGAATGTGTCAATGTCAACGTTTATTGGCCTTTTTCTACGTCAAAGTTTATCGACCTTTTCAAAGATCAGTACTTATAGGGGCGCCAAATTAATATTCTTGGATAAGTTGATTGAATTCTAGAAGTGTCATAGTTACAACTTTATAAATCTAAAAATAGGAAACCGACACCAGCTCTCAGAAAACAACCACCTATTTCTGAGAAACGGATTTCGTCTTTAAACGCTTTAGAGCTGCTTTTGACCTGTTTTCCAAAACCCGCTCGAAACAACTCAGAAACAGGTGGTTGTTTTCTGGTCGCCGTGTCCTAATGACTGGTTCTATTTTTAGATTTCTAGGGATCGTAATATGACACTACTAGAGGTCCATGTACTTTTCCAAGCCTCTTAATTTGACGTCACTTAGAGGTCCTTTGATCTTGACACATTGTCGCTCTCACTCTTATTGTAATTCCCTATCTATCTGTCCCTCTCTTACACATGTAAATTCCCTTTGTATCAAGTCAGTGTACGTTATCTTAAGAGATTAAATCAAAATGCTAAATAAAATTCACGCCTTTTGTTCTAATTTTCCATATATAGTCTTCAGTTTCTTCCCGGGATTCTATTATTTTGTTATTATAAAGATGCCAAACATTGTAGACGAAATCGTTTATGCTAAAAACTTATTCATAATAAATAACCGTGAAAAGCAGTAATAAAAATATTTATTCTAGAAAACAATATACATTTATAAAATTTCAGTACTATCATTACTGTTCAAACTATGAGGTGTAAGAGGTACTATTTGCAATATTATGTAAATGATTGTGTACTTCAGATCATTCTGCTGATCGTCGCAAGTAAAATTTAAGCACAATTAACTACAGCAAAGGCTACAAATTGTAGAGGATCATATCCCTAACTGTTTACGTTCTTAATTAAAGGATATGAAGGATTAGTTATCCTCACTTTAGATTACTAATATTGTGAAATCAAGCAAGCTTAAATTTCATAATCGTTCAGCATCAAATTGAAATATACGAAATTATTACGTGAATAACATGTAATGAACGTCTTTACTTCATTTGTTTGTGTGATGCACTCCTACTTTGTGGTCACTGAGCAAGCCTGAAATAATGAAAAAGCAGTTGATAAAATGGATGTTCCAAAAACGGATTAGCGCTTATATTAATACTGCTCGAGAAGTTATATATCTTTGTCATTCTAACACATGCCATTTGGGCTAGAGGGTAAGTGTGTATTCACTTCTACTAACCGCGAGCAGTAAACGAAGAAGAAGGCTATAATTAGGTTTTTCGAGAGCTTTTGGTAATGACCTCAATGTTCTTCGTTAATGCAGGCACAGCTTTAAATCTTCCGCTATTTCTCCTTATGTAGCTCCAACATTTCGCAACGTTCTAGAAGTATTTTTCTCTCACACTTTAATTATTAGCACTTGGGAATGTTCCTTTAAAAAATTTCCAGATATTTTCAAAATTAACTAAAAGCGCAAAATGTATCCCCTACGAAATCAGAATTTTTTTATCTAGTATTTACTAGGAGTTAGATGTACCTACTAATTGTATTCGGTCACATTATTGTAATCACATTAAATCATCTTTCCAGTAATCACATTTACATTTACAGTCATATAAAATATGTTTTCATAATTAAAAAATGACAGAATTATTACAAACAAATGGTGAAGCACTATTAATCTTTCCAAAATATAAGTTCACAATAAGAAACTAATTTCATAATTACTGTAATTGCTGTCTCTTCCGGTCTATAGTAATATCATATATGTTCTCATATGTACTTGAAAACCAATTGCGATAGGTAAAGGCGTCTATAAACGATAGGATCGTAATTGCAGTTGTTCGGAAAATTGGCTATTCATAACGGAGGTATAAGATATCAAAGGAGAGATCAAAGCGAAACAATAGCTAGTTCGAAAAAGCACGTGAAAAGAAAAGATGTATGCCAAGGAACCTGTTCATGTACGACCAGAATGTACTATAAATTATTCGGCGTAAAGTACACAGTGCTTTTCTTGGAAAAATTTCATATCCTTTGTGCCATTAATGGTGATGGTGATTAACCTAACTTTAAACTCTGTACACTATTAAAAAATATTGGTTTTAAGTTTCAAAAGATGGGATGCAAGAGTATCCCTATGTAAGGCTATGATATACGGTGGAGACATAAATACCATTGTGAAACTCGGAGAAGAAAGTAGTTGTTTTACTACGTAAACTGTTTGAATAAATTTTTAGTAACAGGATAGGGCAGGGTTCTTGAAAGGTAAGATGGCAAATTTTTAGGAAGGAGTGAAAGGGCAATGAGCGGCAAGCCTTGGGTCAAGCAATCCATGCGTGATCGGCTCCCGGCCGTAGAGCGTATGTTAGTGATCTAAACCACCCTTATGTCATGTGATCCTAGAGAACGTGTTGTGTCTTAGTAGTTCGGATGGTGGCAACCCCGCTTTGCTTTTGTGTGTATAAAGGGTTCGAGGACCACACTTTTTTAATTTTTTCCGATGCACTGATATCATTTAAAGAAAAAATATTTGTGAACGGCTTCGTTACACGTTTTAAACAGTGGATTGATTTAATAAACGTAGGATTGTAATCGGGTAGCCGCAGAGTGGAAAATTAATTACGCTTGATTGAACTAATAATTACTGCTTCAATAAACTGTTATCATGCTGTCAGCTTCTGAATTAAAATTTACGAATATTGAGAAAATTAAACTAGGTGGAGGGAAGCGTGAGTAGTGAGCCATGCAAGGAATTGAGTCGATTGTTTCGACGGGAGAGACCTGGCTTATTTAAAATTGGTCTGTAATAAATATAACTATTGTTTGTCCGAAAATTAGCGAAACAGTTGATAAAAAGTATGCGTCACTAGCTTTACTAGCGTTTACTAGATTTTTATTTGCTAATTGAATCATTCTTAACCGACACATTTACGAAATTATTTAGGTATTTAATTACTTAAGTTTTTTTTTTTTTTAATTTTCTTCGTTGGCGGCTAGTGACGACGTACCAAATTGAGTGTATTATTTTTAACGCTTTGTTGAACTAAAAGGGCGTGTGCCACCTCTTTATCTCTTAAAAGCATTTTTATTGAAGTAAAAGAAAGGACATTGTGTGTTTTTAGGTTTTAAGAGGTGAATTTGAAGTTTGTATTTTTATTCTTGATTTAAAATTTATTATGATCCACTAGGACATTGATACGATAGACGATTATTTAGTTTAATTAAGTTTCTTTTATGCATTTGATTATTTGTAAAGAAACAGTTTGCAGATACGGAAGGTGTGTTGATCTATTCTATACTTGAAAATTAAGATTTATTGACAATCTCGTTTTCGTTTAAGGGTTTCATATCAATCAAAATAGGGACGGTCGGAGTTTTGTTAGAAGTTAAGATAAATTAGCCGAATCCAAAATTCAGTTTAGAAGGTTATTTGTTTCTGGTAAATATGTGAAGAGAGAACTATACTTTGATGTTTTTTAAGGCATTACGTCTTAGAACCGATTTAAGGGGATAGCGACCGAAGTGTGCGACCTGCAGGATGTTGCAAAAGGTAGGTTCTCGGTTTTTTACCTGTTTTATATCAGTGCATATGCTTTTTGTTAGTGTACTTTTACCTGGTTTAAGACAGGGTGGCGCCCAAAAATAGTACCCAATTTGATTTACCGTTTAACCCAACTGGAATTATTAGTACAACTCACGGCTCTGATGACGAGCTAGTTGTCCTTTGCGGATATTTACCTGTGCAACGTTCTAATGCCATTTGAATCCATTAAAGGTAATCCTTATTGATAATGCTCCTTAGGAAGATAGAGAGTATTCCAACTATGGCGTAGCGAAAGAACAAATTGTTGATTGGCTTAGTGAGAAATAAACTGCTAATTGAGGATAACATGCTGCAGAGAAATTTACTTGCTTCTTTAGCGAAGCACCAATAGAATAAGCTGATGTTACGGCTCAACACAAGTGGAAGGCCATTAGATTCATTGTTTACCTCCATATGACTGCGAACTAAACCCTATAAAAATGATGCGGCTATAAGTCAAACATATTAAAATGTATAGCAAATACTACATAACTGGGACGTGTATTTTATAACATTTAATTAAAAATATCCAATAATCCTCTTTTAATTTATATTTATTATAACGCAAATTACAATACACACTTGAGTAGTTTTACCTTTCACCTTCAGGATGCCAAAGTAGAACAGTCAGGGGATGCTTCAAGCCTCGGGCTCGATATATCCTATCGGCCGCTCTTCACCATTTATATTTTTCACAACACCCAAAATTCTACTGCAAAGTGGATGGCTGGATACAATTGCCATCTGCTAGGCTCGACGTAATTTCTTGGAGCATTAAAGTTACTTACAAAAATTACAACTAAACTGATACCCCTCAACACTCCGTTTGTTAAACCAACCCTCTGAATTACTGAAATCATTAACAAAGCTATTCACGATTATATTTCCCCGTGTAATAGTAGTGCACAGGGAAAACAAAACTACACAAACAATGTGCAATCACTAAACTCTTCCTAAAACATACGCTCATGCGAAACGGGACAACGATCAAAACTTCAGCAATCTACATGTTAATCTGATACACTCGCACATAAAGGAGATTTAACTTAACGCCACCAATCTACCACCAGATATTTTTTTACGCACGGTCTATTTAACTCGGCGCTCACCACTCAATGTCCTTCTCTCTTGATTTATCCAGAATCCACAATCTTAACTGAACGAACCAACTACAATGCTACAATTCCTTCAAACTGTAAGTGGGGTAAAAACGAAATATTTTTCGTGTACACAAGGGAGAAAATACGCCAAAGACACCAACTTGCAACATTAGACTATAACGCAAACAACTGATGTCTGATACGTTTCCGACATCACTGTACTTTGAAAAATCAACTCTAACTTAGCACGTTATACAAACCAAGGTTGCCTACTTTTAATTTCTTATCTACACTAAATTCCATGCATCTCGTAGTTACACCATGCTGACTCGACAAGCGAAACGAGATAACGATCCCTAAAACTTCACCACTCTACACGTTAGTCAGATACACCCACATATAATGAAGGTTTAACTTAACGCCACCGCTCTACCGCCAGGTGTTAGCTTACGCACGACCTATTTAACTCGTCGACCACCACTCAAGTGCCCTTCTTCTCTCTTAGTCTTTCCAGAATTCGCCATCTTAACTTCACGAAGCATAACCAATCACAGTGCTAAAATGCTTGCAAACCATACGCGGTGTAAAAACGAAATAATTTTCGTGTACATGAAAATACGCCAACGCCAACAACTTACAACATGAGACTATAACACAAATAACTGAATCTTGATCCGTCTTCGTCGTTACTATACATTGGAAAATCAACCCTAACTTAACACGTTATACAAACTAAAGTTGCCTACTTTTAATTACTTATCTACACTAAGTTCTCGGTATCGCATCGTTACATCATCTTGACTCGACAGTCACAAAATTTCATGAAGTAATTGTAGCTACAAGAAAACACTTTGCCAGGACTATCCAATATTTATCATACTAAAATCTACTTTATTCAATTATTTCTTGTATAATAATTAAGCTTATACAACTAGTCTTACAACACGCGACAACAAAATTGCTATTTGAAAACAATATCTTGACAAAAAAACGTAATAATCATAAAACTGAATACGAATACTTCACAACAATTTCTAATAAACTCAAATAACGCTAAATAAACCATACAATCATGACTATATCAGTGCTTCTACTACAATCTTTACACACGGTGGCAGGAGAGGAGATAACCTTCAACATGTAATTGTAGTTAATGTTAGGCAGTCGTCTGCCAGGTATCTGGAAATCGACACTATCGAATCAACCACACTGTCTCGAACGCATCATTTGTGCATAAAATATTATATTATAATGGAAATAAATGGTGAGGCCACAATATGATTCCAATTGCCATTTTGTTCATGTGCAAGTTCCTTCCGTAGGCAAATTATAACGTTACAACGTCCATCATGTTACAACAGAGTTAACCCATCTATTTGACTATTAGTCAATTACCGTAGATACACACACCTACAAAAAATTCAGATACCATCGCGTTTCTAGTAAAATACAGTTTATATATCGACTTATATAGTCGAATAGTAGGTCTTTTCGGTATATTTATAATTTACGTCAATGATAAACGTGTAATAGATTATTTATTTTGAGGTTAGAAACTATGTAAACATAAATTGAAGCGAGTCTGTTTATGTTTTTTGAGCACTATCAAAAAGTGAAAGTGTCTAACCAGGCGGAATAAAAAAGCGAAATATTGGTAGCAATAGTCAAAAATATGATGTGGATGTAACATCATAATTATGAAATTATTTTCAATGTGGCAGATGAAATAATCATAATCGAGAGCATATACTGCATATTGATAAAGAAACGATGTTTTACATAGTTTACATATGTCTGTTATTTTAAAAATCTACATAATTCATGTTTAATTAATTCTTTTTTATGTTCTTTCTTAAAGCTAACGTTATCATTGCCACTTATTTCATATACTTAACAAAAATGTGCGACTTCATTATAATGAAAGAGTCGTTAATGTGAACAACTTGGAACATTTCAAATTCAAATTTTTCTTTTCCAAGCCGCCTTTTACACAGACGACTTTATTAACTAAATAAAATATATAAAAATGGTATAAATTATTTTATTCTATACTGGTATTTACATATAACTACAATTAAGACAAGGTACTCATTACATAAGTGTAAATATAATGAGCAATTCTATCCAAAAAGTCCTCGATTAATATGTGTGGATATGGTAAACAAGTTTTGAATAAATCGTCACTATTTATCAACTTTGAAGTGGCTGGCACTCAGTTCTTCCATTTTTATCCTGAAAAATGCGTAATTAGTACTTTTGTAAAAGGATTTTTGATGATTAAAATATCTTGTGTGGAACACCACACGACCTTCCAACCCACAAAATCGAAATTAAAAGAAATGAAACAATTTTAATAACATTTTTTGTATACGCTCCCAAAAACGGATATTTGACGAACTTATTTCAGTCTGTAAAATAGCTCATTTTCGGCCTAGTCCCTAAAAGACGTCAAGGTAACCATTTTATATTATTTTAAATAATTCGGTGGAAAATATTTTAAGAATGATTTTATTTATCAGTACTTTAAAAAAATGCTAATAGTACAGTTAAGTAATATACATATTGCAAATCTCTGTTTACACAATGTCAAAAATGATAGGCAATATAAACAAATAGCTATTTTTGTATCAAGTACATAGTACTGTTATTCGAATCAAATTGATAAATTAGGTATTCTGGGAAAATTTTAGAGAGCTTAAACAAAAGAATTTTGTTTGTAACATGTACCTAAAATAGGTTTTTTATGGCACATTTGCTATTCCGGAAACAACAAATTCGTCCTAAAAAACTCATTTTAGGTGCTTAATTATTAATTATGCAACCTCTTTTATAATAAGTTCATTACGAAAATAGGCAACATTTCTTAGTTCAAGTACACGTCTATCGTTGTTTACACAACAATAATTGCAATTATACATGCCATTCTAGTACAATACTTGTATTTCAAGTAAAATATAATATTACAAATCATACTGATAATACTATATGGGTTGCATTTTACTTTTTACTCATTACAAGTACAATCCATTTCAAATGAGTTGTAATTGCGTATATAAATGTAAAATGTCCAAAGATACAATGTCAGAATTAGTATTACTTTATATCATAAGAAAATCGTTAGAATTTATTTTAGAAAAAAACCATGTTACAAATCCTTTACAAATATGTTGAACTTTTGTTGTACTATATCATATTTCATATTGATGCTCAATTAATTTGGAAAATATTAAAAATGTACGTTTTATATCGAATAGAGATAGTAATATTTCACAGATAAAGAAGGCCTTAAAGTTTTTCCACATTATTTTTTAGAACATTTGGAACTGCTATCTTTTGCACTGTTATTTGTTTAGTCTACTTGAAAAAAATTGGAATTTTTGGGTAAAGCACTAGCGCGTTATGATTTATTAATATATGCAAGTATCAACGTTTACGTACATATAAACCACAAATGTGTTCAATGTGTTTTTTCACATTTTTTTAGTTTTGAGAAAATTTGGAACCGCTATCTTTTGCGCTGTTGTTTGTTTAGTCTACATGTAAAAAATTGGAATTTTTGGGTCAAGGACTAGCGCGTTATGATTTATTAATATATGCAAGTATCAACGTTTATGTACTACCTTCACAAGACTATTTGTTTTGAAATTTTTTTTTTTAAATTTTCCAATTTTTTAACTTCTACCCTTTCGTTTTATTTGTTTAAAGTTATTAAAAAAGAATTTTTATTTTAAAACATTTAAACTTTTGTTTTGATAAAAAGATAATTTATTATTTTTTTAAAAATTTTAAATAAAATTTTTGTTTTCTTCCAAAATTTTAAATTTTAAATAATGTTAAAACCTTTTCTTTGAAAATTTTAAAGTGGAAATTTTTAAAGGGTTTCCAATTCATTTTTCCTTAATTAATTTTTTAATTTAAAAATTTTTCAAATGATAAAAATCCTTTTCTTTAAATTCAATTAAACCTACGGAAACTTTTCCTTTTTAAAGGGTCCTTTCTTTCAAATTCAACCCTTTTTTAATTAATTTTCATGGCCTTCACAATTATTTTTTTTCAAAGCTCGTTAAATTTCCTTTTCTTTTATTGAATTAACATCATCTTTTCTTTTTCACTTTTTAAAAGCTTCTTTCATTTCAAATTCAACCACCTTTTTTAAATAAAACTTTTCATGGCAATTCCCGGGAAGTTTTATTTAAACTTTTTTCAAACTCAATAAAAAGCTTTTAAATTTCTAAATTTCCTTCAAATTCTTTTTTTCTTTGATTTAACCAAGTCCTTTTTTTCCCCAAAATTTACCCTTAAAATTGTTTCTTTCTTTTCCTTTTTTACTTTTCACCATTTTAAATTTTAAAAATTTTATGAACCATGGCAATTCCCGGAAAACCTTTTTAATTTTAAATTTAAAGTGATCCTTTAAAACTTCTAACCTTAAAAAATTTTGCCAAAAGTTTACCGCAAATTCCTTTTTTAGGGGCTTTGAATTTCTTTTACCAGCTCCAAAATTTAAATTTCCCGCCAAAAGTTTGACCCTTGAAAATTGTTAATTTCTCAAAGAATTTTTCCAAATTTTTACTTTTCAACCTTATTTAATATATTTTTAAAAGAAAATTTTAAATGACCACCACCGGGAGGAAATAATTTCTTTTACCTTTAAACCCTATTTTAAGTTTTCAAGGGTTTTTAATATGAGGAATGGACATTATAATTTCTATTTTTAGTTCGAATTGGGTAAAATTTTCCCCAAAACCGTTTTTGAACCGCGGTGGCCTTGGTTTGTGGGTGGTGGCTTTGCTTTCTTTTTGCGGTCCTTTTTTTTCCCGGGCCGGGTTTGCCTTGGGGTCGGCTTCTTTCTTCCCCGGGGGGCGGTGCCTTGGCTGGGTCCAGAACCGGCCCTTAACCACCCACAGACACAAATTCAAAAGGAGCAACACCGTAAGGGAAAACAGCCACTTACACAGGAAAAGGGACACCCACCCTTAAGAACGTTTCCAACCCCAACGAACACAGGACACGCCCGTAAAGACCCAAGGCCAAGACAAGCCCGGGTAACCCCCAAAACCAACCGTTCCCCGACAACCCGGGCCCCCCGGGCTGGCTTCCCGGGCCGGGCCCGGGCCGGGCTTCCGTGTCCGGGCGGGCGGGTTTCCCTTGGCGGGCCCGTTGGCGGGGCTTCGGTTGGTGTGCGTGGCGGGAATGGGTGCGTGCCTGCCTTCGGGCGCCCGTAAACAACCCCCCAAATTTCCCGGGCCAAAACCCAAAAAAAAAAAAGGGGGGGGGGGGGAAACTTACCCCAAACCCCACCGACCAAAAACGCCACCCAAAAACCCGGAAAAACAAACCACAGCCAAGAAACCCAAAGACACCCACAGTCCCCAAAAGCAAAAAACCCAACAACGGAAAAGGGCAAAATTGAAAGGACATAACCAAACCGACCATCTCCGTTCTTCGTGGCATGGAAAATTAGTGCTCTTTCATAGTGACAATTACCTTGAGGGTAATTACCAATGGGCCGCAACTTCCCATGACAAACTTTTTGGTGTGGGGTACACGCGGTATGTGGAGGGACAAGGTGTGGATTCTATTTCCTGAATTATCAAGAATTTTATGAATACCTTTGAGAGTTTTGGGAAAAAGCTAGGGCAATGTGATAACATGACACATCGTTGGTTTTTTCCTTCTTAACTGTTGGTATTTTGGTGCTGGAGGAAAAACATGTTTGAGTAAATGCCATCTGAATGTTATTATAAACTTGACTTGGTGAAGGCATGAAAAAACCCGAAAAGCGAAATTGTCGATAGAATAAGTCATGTGAAAGTTTTTTAACCTTGAATTACGACGTGACGATATAAAGTTGTTGTTAACTTTATGAGTCATCTGACGAAAATCCGAAATTTTTAACTAGTTCTTGAAAACGACATCTGTTCCTTAGGAAAAGTCTACGCGTTTATAAAACGGCCATTCTCTTTTGGGAAACAGCTGCCGGTCAAGGAACATTGCATGGACAAAAAGTGTATCATTGACCTGAGACATGGTTTCTCACCCTTATTGTAATTCCATATCTATCTGTTTGTCTCTTACACCAAAAATTCAAGCAAAAATTGCACCAAAGTGGTAGTGTAAATTCTTCCGAATGACATGGTACTTTACATGTGTGGAAATGCAGAGATAGGAAACCGCTATATGTGAGATAAGAAAGAATGTGTCAATGTCAACGTTTATTGGCCTTTTTCTACGTCAAAGTTTATCGACCTTTTCAAAGATCAATACTTATAGGGGCGCCAAATTAATATTCTTGGATAAGTTGATTGAATTCTAGAAGTGTCATAATTACAACTTTATAAATCTAAAAATAGGAAACCGACACCAGCTCTCAGAAAACAACCACCTATTTCTGAGAAACGGATTTTTTCTTTAAAAACTGCTTTTGACCTGTTTTCCAAAACCCGCTCGAAACAACTCAGAAACAGGTGGTTGTTTTCTGGTCGCCGTGTCCTAATGACTGGTTCTATTTTTAGATTTCTAGGGATCGTAATATGACACTACTAGAGGTCCATGTACTTTTCCAAGCCTCTTAATTTGACGTCATTAGAGGTCCTTTGATCTTGACACATTTCCTCTCACTCTTATTGTAATTCCCTATTAGTTTTAAAATTTTTACGTTTATTTCTTAAGAGATTAAATCAAATTAAATAAATTATTTTTAAAAGTCTTCAGTTTCTTCCCGGGATTCTATTATTTTGTTATTATAAAGATGCCAAACATTGTAGACGAAATCGTTTATGCTAAAAACTTATTCAGAATAAATAACCGTGAAAAGCAGTAATAAAAATATTTATTCTAGAAAACAATATCCATTTCTAAAATTTAATAAGTGCTATCATTACTGTTCAAACTATGAGGTGTAAGAGGTACTATTAGCAATATTATGTAAATGATTGTGTACTTCACATCATTCTGCTGATCGTCGCAAGTAAAATTTAAGCACAATTGACTACAGCAAAGGCTACAAATTGTAGAGGATCATATCCTTAACTGTTTACGTTCTTAATTAAAGGATATGAGGGATTAGTTATCCGCACTTTAGGTTACTAAAATTGTGAAATCAAGCAAGCCTAAATTTCAGAATGATTTCAGCATCAAATTGAAATATACGAAATTGTTACGTGAACAACATGTAATGAACGTCTTTACTTCATTTGTTTGTATGATGCACTCCTATTTCGTGGTCACTGAGCAAGCCTGAAATAGTGAAAAAGCAGTTGATAAAATGGATGTTCCAAAAACGGATTAGCGCTTATATTAATACTGCTCGTCGTTCTAACACATGCCATTTGGACTAGAAAGGTAAGTGTGTATTCACTTCTACTAACCGCGAGCAGTAAACGAAGAAGAAGATCCTAATTAGGTTTTTCGAGAGCTTTTGGTAATGACCTCAATGTTCTTCATTAATGCAGGCACAGCTTTAAATCTTCCGCTATTTCTCCGTATGTAGCTCCAACATTTCGCAACGTTCTAAAAGTATTTTTCCTCTCAGAAAAAATTCTCGCACACTTTAAATATTAGCACTTGGGAACGTTTCTGTAAAAATTTCCAGATATTTTTAAAATTAATTGAAAGCGAAAAATGTATCCCTTACTACACCAGAATTTTTTTGTCCAGTATTTACTAGAAGTTAGATGTACCTGCTAATTGTATTCGGTCAGATTATTGTAATCACATTAAATCATCTCTCCAGTAATCACATTCACATTGTACAGTTATATAAAATACGTTTTCATAATTAAAAAATGACAAAATTATTACAAGCAAATAGTGAAGCACTATTAATCTTTCCAAAATATAAGTTCACAATAAGAAACTAATTTCGTAATTACTCTAATTGCTGCCTCTACCGGTCTATAGTAATATCATATATGTCCTCATATGTACTTGAAAACCAATTGCGATAGCTAAAGGCGTCTATAAACGATAGGATCGTAATTGCAGCTGTTAGAAAAATTGGCTATTCATAACGGAGCTATAAGATAACACAGGAACAAAGCGAAACAATAGCTCGTTCGGAAAACGCGTGAAAAGAAAAGATATATGTCAAGGAACCTGTTCATGTACGACCAGAATTCACTATAAATTATTCAGCGTAAAGTACACAGTGCTTTTCTTGGAAAAATTTCATATCCTTTGTGCCATTAATGGTGATGGTGATTAACCTAACTTTAAACTCTGTACACTATTAAAAAATATTGGTTTTAAGTTTCAAAAGATGGGATGCAAGAGTATCCCTATGTAAGGCTATGATATACGGGGAGACATAAATACCATTGTGAAACTCGGAGAAGAAAGTAGTTGTTTTTACTACGTAAACTGTTTGAATACATTTTTAGTAACAGGATAGGGCAGGGTTCTTGAAAGGTAAGATGGCAAATTTTTAGGAAGGAGTGAAAGGGCAATGAGCGGCAAGCCTTGGGTCAAGCAATCCATGCGTGATCGGCTCCCGGCCGTAGAGCGTATGTTAGTGATCTAAACCACCCTTATGTCATGTGATCCTAGAGAACGTGTTGTGTCTTAGTAGTTCGGATGGTGGCAACCCCTTTGCTTTTGTGTTATAAAGGGTTCGAGGACCACACTTTTTTAATTTTTTCCGATGCACTGATATCATTTAAAGAAAAAATATTTGTGAACGGCTTCGTTACACGTTTTAAACAATGGATTGATTTAATAAACCTAGGATTGTTATCGGGTAGCCGCAGAGTGGAAAGTTAATTACGCTTGATTGAACTAATAATTACTGCTTCAATAAACCGTTATCAGGCTGCCAGCTTCTGAATTAAAATTTACGAATATTGAGAAAATTAAATTAGGTGGAGGGAAGCGTGAGTAGTCAGCCATGCAAAGAATTGAGTCGATTGTTTCGACGTGAGAGACCTGGCTTATTTAAAATTGGTTTGTAATAAATATAACTATTGTTTGTCCGAAAATTAGTGAACCAGTTGATAAAAAGTATGCGTCACCAGCTTTACTAGCGTTTACTAGATTTTTATTTGCTAATTGAAACATTCTTAACCGACATATTTACGAAATTATTTAAGTATTTACTTACGTAAGTTTTTTTAATGAATTTTCTACGTTGGCGGCTATTGACGACGTACCAAATCGAGTGTATTATTTTTAACGCTTTGTTGAATTAAAAGGGCGTGTGCTACCTCTTTATCTCTCAAAAGCGTTTTTATTGAAGTAAAAAAAGGACATTGTGTGTGTTTCTAGGTTTTAAGAGGTGAATTTGAAGTTTGTATTTGTTGACAAGAATTTGTTGACAAGAATTTTTATTCTTGATTTCAAATTTATTGTGATCCACTAGGACATTGATACAATAGACGATTGTTTAATTTAATTAAGATTCTTTTATGCATTTGATTATTTGTAAAGAAACAGTTTGCAGATACTAAAGGTGTGTTGATCTATTCTATACTTGAAAATTATGATTTATTGACAATCTCGTTTTCGTTCAAGGGTTTCATATCAATCAAAATAGGGACGGTCGGAGTTTTGTTAGAAGTTAAGATAAATTAGCCGAATCCAAAATTCAGTTTAGAAGGTTATTTTTTTCTGGTAAATATGTGAAGAGAGAACTATACTTTGATGTTTTTTGAGGCATTACGTTTTAGGTCCGATTTAAGGGGATAGTGACCGAAATGTGCGACCTGCAGAATGTTGCAAAAGGTAGGTTCTCGGTTTTTTCCCTGTTTTATATCAGTGCATGTGCTTTTTGTTAGCGTACTTTTACCTGGTTTAAGACAGGGTGGCGCCCAAAAATAGTACCCAGTTTGATTTACCGTTTAACGCAACTGGAACTATTAGTACAACTCACGGCCCTGATGACGAGCAAGTTGTCCTTTGCGGATATTTACCTGTGCAACGTTCTAATGCCATTTCAATCCGTTAAAGGTAATCGTTATTGATAATGCTTCTTAGGAAGATAGAGAGTATTCCAACTATGGCGTAGCAAAAGAACAAATTGTCGATTGGCTTAGTAAGAAATAAACTGCCAATTGAGGATAACGTGTAGCAGGGAAATTTACTTGCTTCTTTAGCGAAGCACCAATAGAATAAGCCGATATTACGGCTCAACACAAGTGGAAGGCTATTAGATTCATTGTTTACCTCCATATGACTGCGAACTAAACCCTATAAAAATGATGCGGCTACAAGTCAAACATATTAAAATGTATAGCAAATACTACATAACTTGGATGTGTATTTTATAACATTTAATTAAAATATCCAATAATCCTCTTTTAATTTATATTTATTATAACGCAAATTACAATACACACTTGAATAGTTTTACCTTTCACCTTCAGGATGCCAAAGTAGAACAGTCAGGGGATGCTTCAAGCCTCGGGCTCGATATATCCTATCGGCCGCTCTCCACCACTTATATTTTTCTCAACACCCAAAATTCTACTGAAAAGTGGATGGCTGGATACAATTGCCATCTGCTAGGCTCGACGTAATTTCTTGGAGCATTAAAGTTACTTACAAAAATTACAACTAAACTGATACCCCTCAACACTCCCGTTTGTTAAACAAACTCTCTGAATTACTGAAATCTTTAACAAAGCTATTCACAATTATATTTCCCCCGTGTAATAGTAGTGCACAGGGAAAACAAAACTACACAAACAATGTGCGATCACTAAACTCTTCCTAAAACATACGCTCATGCGAAACGGGATAACGATCAAAACTTCAGCAATCTACATGTTAATCTGATACACTCACACATAAAGGAGATTAACGCCACCAATCTACCACCAGATATTTTTTTACGCTCGGTCTATTTAACTCGGCGCTCACCACTCAATGTCCTTCTCTCTTGATTTATCCAGAATTCACAATCTTAATTGAACGAACCAACTACAATGCTACAATTCCTTCAAACTGTAAGTGGGGTAAAAACGAAATATTTTTCGTGTACACAATGGAGAAAATACGCCAAAGGCACAAACTTGCAACATTAGACTATAACGCAAACAACTGATGTCTGATACGTTTCCGACATCACTGTACCTTGGAAAATAAACTCTAACCTAGCACGTTATACAAACCAAGGTTGCCTACTTTTCATTTCTTATCTACACTAAATTCCATGCATCTCGTAGTTACACCATCCTGACCCGACAAGCGAAACGGGATAACTATCCCTAAAAACTTCACCACTCTACACGTTAGTCAGATACACCCACATATAATGAAGGTTTAACTTAATGCCACCGCTCTACCGCCAGGTGTTAGCTTACGCACGACCTATTTAACTCGTCAACCACCACTCAAGTGCCCTTCTTCCCTCTTAGTTTTTCCTTAATTCGCCATCTTAACATCACGAAGCATAACCAATCACAGTGCTAAAATGCTTGCAAACCAGACGCGGTGTAAAAACGAAATAATTTTCGTGTACATGATCTAGAAAATACGCCAACGCCAACAACTTACAACATGAGACTATAACACAAATAACTGAATCTTGATACGTCTTCATCGTTACTATACCTTGGAAAATCAACCGTAAATTAACACGTTATACAAACTAAAGTTGCCTACTTTTAATTACTTATCTACACTAAGTTCTCGGTATCGCATCGTTACATCATCTTGACTCGACAATCACAAAATTTCATAAAGTAATTGTAGCTACAAGAAAACACTTTGCTAGGACTATCCAATATTTATCATACTAAAATCTACTTTATTCAATTATTTCTTGTATAATAATTGCTTATACAACTAGTCTTACAACACGCGACAACAAAATTGCTATTTGAATACAATATCTTGACAAGAAAACGTAATAATCATAAAACTGAATAAGAATACTTCACAGTAATTTCTAATAAACTCAAATAACGCTAAATAAACCATACAATCATGACTATATCAGTGCTTCTACTACAATCTTCACACACGGTGGCAGGAGAGGAGATAACCTTCAACATGTAATTGTAGTTAATGTTAGGCAGTCGTCTGCCAGGTATCTGGAAATCGACACTATCGAATCAACCACACTGTCTCGAACGCATCATTTGTGCATAAAATATTATATTATGATGGAAATAAATGGTGAGCCCACAATATGATTCCAATTGCCATTTTGTTCATGTGCAAGTTCCTTCCGTAGGCAAATTATAACGTTACAACGTCCATCATGTTACAACAGAGTTAACCCATCTATTTGACTATTAGTCAATTACCGTAGATACACACCACCACAAAAATTCAGATACCATCGCGTTTCTAGTAAAATACAGTTTATATATCGACTTATATAGTCGAATAGTAGGTCTTTTCGGTCTATTTATAATTTACGTCAATGATAAACGTGTAATGGATTATTTATTTTGAGGTTAGAAACTATGTAAAAATTAAATTGAAGCTTGTTTATGTTTTTGAGCACTATCAAAAAGTGAAAGTGTCTAACCAGGCGGAATAAAAAAGCGAAATATTGGTAGCAATAGTCAAAAATATGATGTGGATGTAACATCATAATTATGAAATTATTTTCAATATGGAAGATGAAATAATCATAATCGAGAGCATATACTGCATATTGATAAAGAAACGATGTTTTACATAGTTTACATATGTCTGTTATTTTTAAAATCTACATAATTCATGTTTAATTAATTCCTTTTTATGTTCTTTCTTAAAGCTAACGTTATCATTGCCACTTATTTCATATACTTAACAAAAATGTGCGACTTCATTATAATGAAAGAGTCGTTAATGTGAACAACTTGGAACATTTCAAATTCAAATTTTTCTTTTCCAAGCCGCCTTTTACACAGACGACTTTATTAACTAAATAAAATATATAAAAATGGTATAAATTATTTTATTCTATACTGGTATTTACATATAACTACAATTAAGACAAGGTACTCATTACATAAGTGTAAATATAATGAGCAATTCTATCCAAAAAGTCCTCGATTAATATGTGTGGATATGGTAAACAAGTTTTGAATAAATCGTCACTATTTATCAACTTTGAAGTGGCTGGCACTCAGTTCTTCCATTTTTATCCTGAAAAATGCGTAATTAGTACTTTTGTAAAAGGATTTTTGATGATTAAAATATCTTGTGTGGAACACACGACCTTCCAACCCACAAAATCGAAATTAAAAGAAATGAAACAATTTTAATAACATTTTTTTGTATACGCTCCCAAAAACGGATATTTGACGAACTTATTTCAGTCCTAAAAGCTCATTTTCGGCCTAGTCCCTAAAAGACGTCAAGGTAACCATTTTATATTATTTTAAATAATTCGGTGGAAAATATTTTAAGAATGATTTTATTTATCAGTACTTTAAAAAAATGCTAATAGTACAGTTAAGTAATATACATATTGCAAATCTCTGTTTACACAATGTCAAAAAATAATAGGCAATATAAACAAATAGCTATTTTTGTATCAAGTACATAGTACTGTTATTCGAATCAAATTGATAAATTAGGTATTCTGGGAAAATTTTAGTGAGCTTAAACAAAAGAATTTTGTTTTTAACATGTAACCTAAAATAGGTTTTTTATGGCACATTTGCTATTCCGGAAACAACAAATTCATGGTAAAAAACTCACTTTAGGTGCTTAATTATTAATCATGCAACCTCTTTTATAATAAGTTCATTACGAAAATAGGCAACATTGTAAAAACAAAAACAATTATCTATGTCAGACTGAGGTTAACAGACATCTAGATGGTAACTTAAAAACTGAAAAGAAATGAAATAATTTTAATTATATTTATAGGATAACTATGCAACCTCTTTTTTATACGTTCATAACGAAGACGGGCAACACTGTAAAAATAAAAACAACATTCTTATGTCAGGATTACGTTTAAAACTTCATGTCAGATAAAGATTAATAGACAAATTTATTCAACTTGAAAAGAAAATACCAAAGCCGCCCGCTTCTATGAGATATCAATAATACAGTTTAACCATTTTCATTCATGTTTAATTAACTTTTGGACTTACCTTGTGTTATTTTAAGAAACTTCATAAAGAAAAGTTATGTAAATTTAAATTTTCTTTAAAAAATATGTCTAGACTTTTTCTTATAAATTGAATCCTTATTGAGATATCGAAAAATTCTTCTTAGATATTGTTTGCAGCTAAATTACGCTTTGTATAAAAAATTATCTAGGTATTTTTATATCTGTGATATATGCAGCTATTTTAGAAATATTTGATAAAAACCAAAAACTACCCCTAACAAACCCCCCTCACCGCCGCTGGATTACTCCCGAAATCTAATCAGCTCCAAGCGAAATGAAAGAAAGCTAAGTACAAAATTTCAAGTACGTAGGTGTTTTCGTTGTGAAGTTATCGTGGATACTAGAACACACACCACACCACCACACACCACACACACACACACACACACACACAACACACACACACACACACACACACACACACACACACACAACACACACACACACACACACACACGCACCACACACACACACACACACACACACACACACACACACACCCGCACACCAGACCAAACATGGCAAAAAAATTGATTCAAAGGCACTCGAAGCTTGAAGATCCGTCAAAATCTCGAGGTCGAATGTTTTCATGATCGCAATACCTTCCATTCACTATACCACGTATAGCATACGAGAATGTAAAAAACCTACTAGCTAACATGGAAATACACATACACCCTCTATATAAACAAAAACGTACAAAATCTCTTTGTCAATCAACACAAAGAGGCAAAACACACACATACGAGATGCTAACGGGCTTGCAGTTTAAGTTTGACATTTTTAGAAAATACATAAGTACTAGTCACTGGTATTTCTTGAAATTTTTGTGGGGCTGTGTAATAGTTGAAGTCATTTTAATGGTATTGCCATAACCCTAAACCTCTACCTATTTTAAATTATAAAACCATATTTTTATATGGCTTTGCAGGAATTTAACGAGTAATAACTGTATGTACAGTTTTTAAAACTCTGATTAGTGCAGATGTACAGAATCAGTATCATCTATATGATAGATGTCATATCTTACCACAAAAGTATTGGGGCAAAAATCTACCAAAATATCAAGAATCATGTGTCAGTTTCAAATATCTTTCAATGTTGGCAAAAGAACCTCACGCGTTCGACCAACTTCAGGAAGCTGTTAAATAATCTTAGATCTAAATTCCCTCGCCTTACCAAAAATACCATAGATTATAGGACAATCTCAGTAATCTGTCAAAATGTAAAAACTAAATTTAAGATAACATAGAATGGCTAAAATAGGGGGACCTGACGACAAAGGCTAAAAAATAAATGAGATAAATAAATAATGGATGAAAAATGGAACGAAAGTAGACAAGAATTGGATATTAATGTGAAGAAAGGTGATGAGAACAGAAAAACATGACATGAAAATGAAAAATATCTGGTGCGGAACACCACAAAATGAATTAAAAGAAATGAAATAATTTTAATAACATTTTTTTAGAATAATTATGCAACCTCTCTTATACTACGAAAATATGACACATTGTAAAAACAGGAATAATAATCTACGTCAAATAGACGTTTAAAGCTTCATGACAGGCATAGGATAATAAACATCCGGATGTCAACTTAAATTAATGCAAATGAAATTTTAATTTCAACTTTTTAGGGTAATTATGCAACTCCACTTATAAGTTCGTGACGAGAACAGGCAACATTCTAAAAACAAAAACAGTAATCTAAATCAGAATGTCGTTTAAAACTTCCATCCAGACACATATTCACATATTCACATATTCACATAAATTCACGTTAAATTAAAAAAAATTCCAAAGACGCCCGCGTCTACAATATATCAATAATGCAGTTTAACCACTTTCATTGATATTTGATTAATTTTTAGCCTTACCCTGCGTTGTATTAAGAAACTTTGTGAGAGTGTGTGAGTGTGTGAGTGTGTGAGTGTGTGGTGTGTGTGGTGGGTGTGGTGGGTGTGAGTGTGTGAGGTGTGGTGTGTGAGTGTGTGGTGTGGTTGAGTGAGTGTGTGAGTGTGTGAGTGTGTGGAGTGTGTGTGTGAGGTGGTGTGTGGTGTGTGAGTGTGTGGTGTGAGGTGTGAGGTGTGAGTGTGTGAGTGTGTGAGTGTGTGAGTGTGTGGTGAGGTGTGTGAGTGTGTGGTGGTGTGGGGGTGTGGTGTGTGGGTGTGTGAGTGTGTGGAGTGTGTGGGTGTGGTGGGGTGTGAGTGTGTGGGGTGTGAGTGTGTGGGTGTGTGTGAGTGTGTGAGTGTGTGGGGTGTGTGAGTGTTTGAGTGTGTGGGTGGTGTGGGGTGTGTGGTGTGTTTGAGTGTGTGGGTGTGTATGTGTGAGTGTGGGTGTGTGGGTGTGGTGTGTGAGTGTGTGAGGTGTGGGGTGTGGGGTGTGTGAGTGTGTGAGGTGTGGTGTGAGGTGTGAGTGTGGTGTGTGAGTGTGAGGTGTGGTGTTTGAGTGTGTGAGGTGTGTGAGGTGTGAGGTGTTTGAAGTGGTGGGTGAGTGTGTGGTGGTGGAGGTGTAAGTGTGTGAAGGTGGTGGGTGAGTGTGTAAAAGTGTGTGGGTGTGTGAGTGTGTGAGTGGGAGGTGTGGTGAGTGTGTTGTGGAGGTGTGTGAGGGTGTGTGAGTGTGTGGAGTGCGTGGTGTGTGGTGGGTGTGTGGGTGGTGTGAGTGTGGGTGTGTGGGTGTGTGAGTGTGTGGTGTGTGTGTGTGGTGTGGTGTGGGCGTGTGGGTGGGTGTAAATGTGGGTGTGTGAGTGTGTGAGTGTGTGAGTGGTGGTGGTGGTTGAGTGTGTGAGGTAAGTGAGGTGTGGGTGAGTGTGTAAAGTGGAGTGTGTGGAGTGTGTGGTGTGTGGTGGTGGTGGAGGTGTTGGAGTGTGTGGTGTGTGGAGTGTGGTGTGGGTGTGGTGTGTGAGTGTGTGGGTGTGTGAGTGTGGGTGTGGGTGGTGGTGGGGTGGTGTGTGAGTGTGTGGTGTGGTGTGTGGAGTGGTGTGGTGTGGGTTGTGTGGGGTGTGAGTTGTGGTGGGTGTGGTGTGTGTGTGTGTGTGGTGTGTGTGTGTGGTGTGTGGTGGGGTGGTGTGTGGGTGTGGAGTGTGTGAGTTGTGGGGTGTGGGTGTGTGGTGTGTGGTGTGGTGTGTAGTGGTGAGTGTGAGTGTGGTGTGTGGTGTGGGTGTGGTGTGTGTGTGTGTGTGTGCGTGTGTGGGTGTGTGTGTGAATTGTGGTGTGTGAGGTGTGTGGGGTTGTGGTGGGGTGTGTGGTGTGTGTGTGTGAGTTGTGAGTGGGTGTGTGGTGTGTGTGGTGTGTGGGTGTGGTGTGTGTGGTGTGTGTGTGGTGTGGGTGGTGGTGTGGTGTGAGGTGTGTGAAGTGGTGTTGGGGTGTGAGGTGTGTGTGTGGTGTGGGAGTGTGGGTGGAATGTGTGGGTGTGGTGTGTGGGTGGTTGTGGGGTGTGAGGTGTGTGGGTGTGTGGTGTGTGTGGTGTGTGTTTGTGTGTGTGTGTGGGTTGGTGTGTGTGGTGTGTGTTTGTGTGGGTGTGTGAGTGTGTGGGGTGTGAGTTGTTGTGTGTGTTTGGGTTTGTGAGGTGTGGTGGTGTGTGAGGTGTGGGGTGTGGTGGTGGTGTGTGTGTGGGGTGTGAGTGTGTGAGTGTGGGTGGGTGTGTGAGTGTGTGGTTTGGGGTGTGTGAATTGTGTTTGTGGTTTGTGGTGGGTTGGTGTGTGGGTGTGTGTTTGTGTGTGTGTGGAGTGTGGGGGTGTGGTGGGAGTGTGGTGTGGTGTGTTTGGTGTGAGTGTGGTGGAGGTGTGGTGTGTGTGGGTGTGTGGGTGTGTGTGGGTGTGTGGGTGTGGGTGTGTGAATGTGTGAGTGTGTGAGTTTGTGTGGGTGTGGGTGGTTTGGTGGTGTTTGTGAGGTTGTTGGGTGTGTGATTGTGATTTGTGAGGTTTGTAAGTGTGTGGGTGTGTGGGGTGTGTGGTGTGGGTGTGTGTGTGGTGTGTGGTGTGGGTGTGTAAGTGTGGGGGTGTGAGGTGTGGGAGGAGGGTGTGGTGGTGAGTGTGTGGGGTGTGAGTGTGGGGTGTGAGTGTGTGGGTGTGTGGTGTGTGGTGTGTGGGTGGTGGTGTGGTGGTGTGTGGGTGTGTGGGTGTGGGTGTGAGGTGTGTGTGTGTGGTGTGGGTGGGTGGGTGTGGGTGTGTGGTGTGGGTTGTTGGTGTGTGTGTGGGTGTGAGTTGTGAGGTGTGTTGGGTGTGTGGTGTGTGAGGGTTGAGTGTGTGGTTGGTGTGTGGTGTGGGGTGTGAGTGTGTGGTGTGTGGGGTTGTGAGTGTGTGAGGTGTGGTGGTGTGGGGTGGGTGAGTGAGGTGTGGTGTGTGGTGTGGGGTGTGTGTGGGTGTGGGTGTGTGGGGTGTGGGTGTGGGTGTGTGAGTGTGTGGTGTGTGGTGGTTGGGTGTGGTGTGTGTGTGTGGGTGTGTGGGTTGTTGGTGTGTGTTTGGTGTGTGGTGTGTGTGTGTGGGTGAGTGTGTGGGTGTGTGTGTGGTGTGTGAGTGTGTGGGTGTGTGTTTGTGGTGTGTGAGTTTGAGGTGTGTGTTGTGGTGTGTGGTTTGTGGTGGTGGTGTTGGGTGTGGGTGTGTGGTGTGTGAGTGTGGGAGGTGTGGTGTGGGAGGAGGGTGGTGAGTGGTGTGTGGGTGTTGGGAGTGTGGGTGGAGTGTTGGGGTGTGGGTGTGTGAGTGTGTGTGGGTGGTGAGTGTGTGTGGGTGTGTGGGTGTGTGAGGTGTGGTGTGGTGTGTGAGTGTGGGTGTGTGGGTGTGTGTGAGTGTGTGGTGTGTGGGGTGTTGAGTGTGTGGGTGTGTGAGGTGTGAGGTGAGTGTGTGGGTGTGTGTGTGTGTGAGTGTGTGAGGTGTTGTGGGTGTGTGATTGTGAGGTGTGAGTTTGAGTGTGTGTGGTTTGGTGTGTGGGTGTTTGTGTGAGGTGGTTGTGGTTGGGTGTGTGGTGTGGTGTGTGGTGTGGGTGGGTGAGGTGTGGAGGTGTGGTGGGAGTGTGAGTGTGGTGGTGTGGGGTGTGAGTGTGGGGTGTTGGTGGTGTGTGGGGTGTGGTGTGTGTGGTGGGGTGGTGTGTGGGTGTGTGGTGTGGGTGTGTGGTGTGTGGTGTGTGAGTAATGGGTGGGTGTGGTGGTGTGGAGTGTGGTGTGAGTGTGTGGGTGTGTGGGGTGGTGTGTGGTGTGTGTGGTGAGTGGTTTGGGTGTGAGTGTGTGAGTGTGTAAAGTGTGGGTGTGGAGTGTGTGAGTGTGTGAGGGAGGGTGTGAGTGTGTGGTGTGGTGGTGTGTGGGTGTGTGGGTGTGGTGTGTGTGGTGTGTGTGGTGTGTGGGTGTGTGGTGTGTGAGGGTGTGTGAAGGTGGTTGTGGGTGTGGGTGTGTGAGTGTGGTGTGTGAGGTGTGGTGGTGAGGTGTGAGTGTGTGGGGTGTTTGGTGTGGTGTGTGGTGTGTGGGTGTGGAGTGTGTTGTGTGTGGTGGGTGGTGTGTGGTGTGAGGGTGTTGGTGGTGTGTGAGTGTGTGGTGTGAGGGAGTGTGGGTGTGGTGTGTGAGGGTGTGTGGTGTGGTGTGAGTGTGTGTGGGTGTGTGGAGTGTGTGGGGTGTGGGTGGTGGTGTGGTGTGTGGGTGTGGTGTGGGTGTGTGGTGTTGTGTGTGTGGGTGTGAGGTGTGTGGGGTGGGTGGGTGTGGGTGTGTGAGTGTGTGGGTTGTGTTGTGTGGTGTGTGTGTGTGTGTGGTGTGTGTGAGTGTGTGGTGTGGTGTGTGGGTGTTGTGGGGTGTGTGTGTGGTGTGTGGGGTGTGTGAATGTTGGGTGGTTGTGGGTGTGTGGTGTGTGTGTGTGTGGAGGTGTATGAGTGTTTGGTGGTGGTGTGGTGTGTGGTGTGTGTGTGTGTGTGGTGTGTGGTGTGTGGGTGTGGTGTGTGTGTGTGGTGTGTGTGTGAGTGTGTGAGGTGTGAGTGTGTGGATTGGGGTGAGTGTGGAGTGTGTGAATTGTGAGGTGAGTGGGTGGTGTGTGGGTGTTGGGTGTGTGTGTGTGGGTGTGTGGGTGTGAGTGTTGGTGTGGTGTGTGAGTGTTTGAGGGTGTGAGGTGTGAGTGTGTGGTGTGTGTGTGTGGTGTGTGTGGTGTGGTGTGGGTGTGTGTGAGGTGTGGGGTGTGGTGGGTGTGGGGTGTGAGTGTTGAGTGTGGGTGTGTGATTGTGTGAGGTGTGAGTGTGTGGGGTGTGTGTTAATGTGGGTGTGTGGTGGTGGTGTGGTGTGTGAGTGTGGGTTTGTGGGGTGTGTGTGGGTGTGGGGTGTGTGAGTGGTGTGGGGTGTGTGTGGTGTGTGTGTGTGGGTGTGTGGTGGGGTGTGGTGGTGGTGTGTGGTGGTGTGGTGTGTGGGTGTGTGTGTGGTGTGTGTGTGTGTGTGTGTGTGGGTGTGGGTGTGTGGGTGTGTGGTGTGTGTGGTGTGTGTGTGTGTGTGTGGTGTGTGAGGGTGTGGGTGTGGGTGTGTGGGGTGTGGGGTGTGAGGTGGGTGTGGTGTGTGAGGTGTGTGTGTGTGTGGTGTGGGTGGTGGTGTGTGGGTGTGTGTGTGGGTGTGTGGGGTGTGGTGTGTGTGGTGTGTGGTGTGGGTGTGTGGTGTGTGGTGTGTGGGTTTGGGTGTGTGGTGTGTGTGGGTGTGTGAGTGTGAGTGTGTGGTGTGGGTGTGGTGGGTGAGTTAGGTGTGGGTGTGTGGGGTGTGTGGGGGTTGTGTGAGTGTGTGGTGTGTGGTGTGTGGTGTGTGGGTGTGGTGTGTGGGGTGTGGGTGTGTGAGTGTGTGGTGTGGATGTGTGGGTGTGTGGGTGTGTGTGGGTGTGTGAGTGTGTGGGGTGTGGTGTGTGGAGGTGTGGGTGTGTGGTGTGTGTGGGTGTGTGAGTGTGTGAGTGTGGTGGGTGTGAGGTGTGTGTGGGTGTGGTGTGTGTGTGGGTGTGGTGTGTGAGTGTGTGATGTGTGTGGTGTGTGGGTGTGGGGTGTGTGGGTGTGTGGGTGGGTGTGGTGTGTGGTGTGTGTGTGGTGTGTGAGTGTGGGTGTTATGTGTGGTGGAGGTGTGGGTGGTGTGGGTGTGTGGGGTGGTGTGAGGTGTGAGGTGTGTGGTGTGTGGTGTGGTGGGGTGTGGTGTGTGGTGTGTGGGTGTGGTGTGGTGTGGTGTGTGGTGTGGGTGTGGTGTGTGTGTGTGTGTGTGGGTGAGGGTGTGTGTGTGTGTGTGGTGTGGTGGTGGTGTGTGTGTGGTGTGTGGGTGTGTGAGGTGTTTGGTGGGTGTGTGGGTGTGGAGTGTGTGGGGTGGTGTGGTGTGTGAGTGTGTGGGGGTGGTGTGTGTGTGAGGTGTGAGTGTGTGGGTGTGGGGTGTGTGTGAGTGTGTGAGGGTGGGTGTGTATGTGGTGTGGGGTGTGTGGGGTGTGTGGGTGTGAGTGTGGAGAGTGTGGGTGTGTGGGTGTGGGTGTGGGTGTGGTGTGTGGTGTGTGGTGTGTGTGGTGTGGTGTGTGGGTGTGGTGTGTGAGTGTGTGGTGTGTGGGGTGAGTGTGTGGGTGTGTGGTGTGGGTGTGTGAGGTGTGTGTGGGTGTGTGGTGTGTGTTGGTGTGGGTGTGGTGTGTGAGGGTGTGTGGGGTGTGGGTGTGTGAGTGTGGTGGGGTGTGTGAGTGTGTGAGGGGGGTGTGTGGTGTGTGTGTGTGTGTGTGTGAGGTGTGGGTGTGTGGTGTGGTGTGAGTGTGGGTGTGTGTGGTGTGTGGTGTGGTGGTGTGTGGTGTGTGGAGGTGTGGGTGTGTGAGTGTGTGTGTGTGGTGTGGGTGTGTGGGTGTGTGGTGGGTGTGTGAGGTGTGTGGTGGTGTGGGGTGTGGTGTGTGGTGTGGGTGGTGTGTGGTGTGTGGGGTGTGGGTGTGTGTGGGTGTGTGGTGGGTGAGGTGTGGGTGTGTGTGTGGTGGTGTGTGAGTGTGGGTGGGGTGTGTGGTGTGGGTGTGGGTGTGAGTGTGGAGTGTGTGGTGGTGAGTGTGGGTGTGGGTGAGGTGTGTGGTGTGGTGTGGTGTGTGTGTGTGTGGTGTGTGGTGTGTGGGTGTGTGGTGTGGTGTGAGGGTGTGTGGGTGTGTGAGTTTGTGGTGTGTGTGTGGTGGGTGTGTGTGTGTGTGTGGTGTGGGTGTGGTGTGTGTGGGTGGTGTGTGGGTGTGAGGGTGGTGTGGGTGTGTGGGTGTGTGGTGTGGTGTGTGTGTGTGTGTGTGGTGTGTGTGTGGTGGGTGTGGGTGGTGGTGTGGGGTGTGTGGGTGTGGGTGTGTGTGGTGTGGGTGTGTGTGTGGGGTGTGGGTGGTGTGAGTGTGTGAGGTGTGTGAGTGTGTGGTGTGGTGTGTGGGGTGGTGTGGTGTGTGGGTGTGAGTGTGTGTGTGGTGGGGTGTGTGGTGGGTGGTGTGTGTGTGTGGTGGGTGTGTGTGTGTGTGTGTGTGTGGTGTGTGGGTGTGTGGGTGTGGTGTGGGTGTGTGGTGTGTGTGGTGTGTGGTGGGTGTGTGTGTGTGTGTGTGTGGGGTGTGTGGTGTGGAGTGTGTGTGGTGGTGTGTGTGTGTGGTGTGGGTGTGGGTGTGTGGGTGTGTGGTGTGTGAGTGTGGGTGTGTGGGTGTGTGGTGTGTGAGTGTGTGGTGTGTGGGTGTGTGTGTGTGTGTGTGTGTGTGTGAGTGTGTGGGTGTGTGGGTGTGTGGGTGTGGTGTGTGGGGTGTGTGGGGTGTGTGGTGTGTGGGTGTGTGAGGTGTGTGTGGGTGTGTGGTGTGTGGTGTGTGGGTGTGGTGGTGGTGTGTGTGTGGGTGAGTGGTGGGTGGTGTGGAGGTGTGGGTGTGTGTGTGTGTGGTGTGTGTGTGTGTGTGTGTGTGTGTGGTGTGTGTGGTGTGGGTGTGTGAGGTGTGGTGTGTGAGTGTGTGAGTGTGGTGGTGTGTGTGGTGTGGGTGTGTGTGTGTGGTGTGTGGTGTGTGTGGTGTGTGGTGTGTGGGTGTGTGGTGTGTGGTGTGTGGTGGTGTGTGGTGTGTGTGGTGTGTGGGTGTGGTGGTGGGGTGGTGTGTGTGTGGTGTGGGTGGTGTGGTGTGTGTGGTGTGTGTGGTGTGTGAGTGTGTGTGGTGGTGTGGGGTGTGTGGGTGTGTGGGTGTGTGAGTGTGTGGTGGGTGTGTGGGTGTGTGGGTGGTGTGAGTGTGGGTGTGTGTGTGGTGTGTGGGGTGTGTGAGGTGTGGGTGTGTGGTGTGTGAGTGTGGGGTGTGGAGTGTGTGGTGTGGTGTGTGGTGTGTGGTGTGTGGTGGTGTGTGGTGTGTGTGTGTGTGGTGTGGTGTGTGTGGTGTGTGGGTGTGAGTGTGTGGGTGTGTGGTGTGGTGTGTGAGTGTGTGGTGGTGTGTGGTGTGTGGTGTGTGGTGTGTGAGGTGTGGGTGTGTGTGGGTGTGTGAGTGTGTGGTGTGTGGGTGTGGGTGTGTGTGTGTGGTGTGGTGTGTGGGTGTGTGTGGTGTGTGGTGGTGTGAGTGTGGGTGTGTGGGTGTGTGTGTGTGGTGTGTGGGGTGTGTGTGGGTGTGGGTGTGTGAGTGTGTGGGGTGTGTGTGTGGGTGTGTGGGTGTGTGGGTGTGTGGTGTGTGGTGTGTGGTGTGTGGGTGTGTGAGGGTGTGTGGGTGTGTGGGTGTGGTGTGTGGGTGTGGTGGGTGTGTGGTGTGTGGTGTGGTGTGTGTGGTGTGTGGTGTGTGGGTGTGTGGTGTGTGTGTGTGGGGTGGGTGTGTGGGTGTGGTGTGGGGTGTGGGTGTGTGGTGTGTGGTGTGTGGTGTGTGGTGTGTGGGTGTGGGGTGTGTGGTGGGTGTGTGGTGTGTGGTGTGTGAGTGTGTGGGGTGGTGTGTGGTGAGGGTGTGGAGTGTGTGAGTGTGGGGTGTGTGAGTGTGGTGGTGTGTGGGTGTGGGTGGTGTGAGTGTGTGGGTGTGTGGTGGTGTGGTGTGGTGTGGGGTGAGTGTGTGAGTGTGTGGGTGTGGTGTGGTGTGTGTGTGGTGTGTGTGTGGTGTGTGTGTGGTGTGTGTGTGTGTGTGGTGTGGAGTGTGGTGTGTGTGGTGTGGGTGGTGTGGTGGTGTGATGTGTGGGTGTGTGAGTGTGTGGGTGTGTGGTGTGTGGTGTGTGAGGTGTGGTGGTGTGTGGGGTGTGTGTGTGTGGTGTGTGGTGTGGGTGTGTGGGTGTGTGGTGGTGTGGGTGTGGGGTGGGGGTGTGTGAGTGTGTGAGGGTGTGTGGGTGTGTGGTGTGTGGGTGTGGTGTGTGAGTGTGTGGTGTGTGGTGTGTGGTGTGTGGGTGTGTGTGTGTGTGTGGTGTGTGGGTGTGTGTGTGGTGGTGGGTGTGGTGTGTGTGGGGTGAGGGTGTGAGTGTGTGGTGTGTGAGTGTGTGGTGGGTGGGTGTGGTGGGTGTGTGGGTGTGAGGTGTGTGTGTGTGTGTGTGGTGTGGGGTGTGTGGTGTGTGGGTGTGGTGTGGGTGGTGGTGGTGTGTGGTGTGTGGTGTGTGGGTGTGTGTGTGTGGGTGTGTGGGTGTGGTGTGTGAGTGTGTGTGGGTGGTGTGAGGTGTGGGGTGTGTTGTGTGGGTGTGTGGTGTGTGGTGTGTGGGTGTGTGTGTGTGGGGTGTGTGGTGTGTGTGGTGTGGGTGTGGTGTGTGTGTGTGGTGTGTGGGTGTGGTGTGGGGTGTGTGGTGTGTGGGTGTGTGGGTGTGTGTGTGTGGTGTGTGGGTGTGTGGTGTGGGGTGTGTGGGTGTGTGGTGTGTGGGTGAGGTGTGGGTGGTGTGGAGTGTGTGGTGTGTGGGTGTGGTGGTGTGTGTGGGTGTGTGGGGTGAGTGTGTGTGTGGTGTGTGGTGTGGTGTGTGGTGGGGTGGAGGTGTGTGGGTGTGGTGGTGTGGTGTGTGTGTGTGGGTGTGAGTGTGTGGGTGTGTGGTGGTGTGTGGTGGGGTGTGGGTGTGGTGTGTGGGTGTGGTGGGTGTGTGGTGTGTGGTGTGTGGGTGTGGTGTGTGTGGGTGTGGGGTGTGTGAGTGTGTGGTGTGGGGTGTGGGTGTGTGGTGAGGGTGTGGTGGTGTGTGTGTGAGGTGTGGTGTGGAGTGTGGTGGTGTGTGGGTGTGTGGGTGTGGTGTGTGTGGGTGTGGGTGTGTGGTGTGGGGTGGTGTGTGTGGTGTGGGTGTGTGGTGTGTGTGTGTGGGGTGTGTGTGTGTGTGGGTGTGTGTGTGTGTGTGTGTGTGAGTGTGGGGTGTGTGGTGTGGTGTGTGAGTGTGTGGTGTGTGTGGTGGTGGTGTGGTGTGTGGGGTGTGGTGGTGTGTGTGTGTGAGTGTGGGTGTGTGTGAGGTGTGTGGGGTGTGTGTGTGGGTGTGTGGGGTGTGTGGGTGTGGTGGGTGTGTGGGTGTGGGTGTGGTTGTGTGTGGTGTGTGTGGGTGGTGGTGGTGTGGAGTGTGAGGTGTGGTGTGGGGTGTGTGAGTGTGTGAGTGTGTGGTGTGTGGTGTGTGAGTGTGTGTGTGTGAGTGTGTGTGTGTGTGTGTGTGGTGTGTGGTGTGTGGGTGGTGGTGTGTGGTGTGGGAGTGTGTGAGTGTGTGTGTGAGGGTGTGTGGGTGTGTGGGTGTGTGTGTGTGTGTGTGTGTGGGTGTGTGGGTGTGTGGTGTGGTGTGTGGTGTGTGGTGTGTGGGTGAGGGGTGTGTGTGTGTGTGGGTGTGAGTGTGTGGTGTGTGGTGTGTGGGGTGTGAGTGTGTGTGTGTGGGTGTGTGTGGGGTGTGGGTGTGTGGTGTGTGTGTGTGGTGGGTGTGGTGTGTGAGTGTGGGTGTGGTGTGTGTGTGGGTGTGTGGGTGGTGTGGTGTGTGGTGTGTGGGGGTGTGTGTGGTGTGTGGGGTGGTGTGGGTGTGTGTGGTGTGTGTGGGGTGTGTGGGTGTGGTGGTGTGTGTGAGTGTGTGTGTGTGAGTGTGTGGTGTGTGGTGGGGTGTGGTGTGTGTGTGGATGTGGGTGTGGTGTGTGGGTGTGGGTGGTGTGTGTGTGGTGTGTGGTGAGGGTGGAGTGTGTGAGTGTGTGGGTGTTTGTGGGTGTGTGGTGTGGTGGGTGTGTGGTGTGTGTGTGGGTGTGGGTGTGTGGGTGTGGTGTGGTGTGGGTGTGTGGTGTGTGGGTGTGTGGGTGTGTGGTGGGAGGTGTGTGTGTGGTGTGTGTGTGTGGTGTGTGAGGGTGAGGTGTGGTGTGGGTGTGTGAGGGTGTGTGGGGTGTGTGAGTGTGTGGGTGTGTGGTGTGTGGTGTGGGGTGTGTGGTGTGGGTGTGGGGTGTGGTGTGTGTGTGTGAGGGTGGTGTGGGTGGTGTGTGGGTGTGGTGGTGTGTGTGTGTGGGTGTGTGTGTGTGTGTGGTGTTGTGTGTGTGTGTGTGAGGGTGTGTGGGTGTGTGGGTGTGAGTGTGTGAGTGTGAAGTGTGGGGTGTGGTGGTGTGTGAGGTGGTGTGAGTGTGTGGTGTGTGGGTGTGTGAGTGTGGGGTGTGTGAGTGTGAGGGTGTGGGTGGGTGTGTGTGTGGTGGGTGGTGGGGTGTGTGGGTGGGTGGGTGTGTGTGGGTGGTGAGTTGGTGTGTGTTGTGTGGGTGTGGGTGTGTGGTGGGTGTGGTGTGTGTGAGTGTGGGTGTGGTGGGTGAGTGTGTGGTGTGGGTGTGTGGGTGTGGAGTGTGGGGTGTGTGGGTGTGTGGGTGTGGTGTGGTGTGTGGTGGGTGTGTGAGTGTGTGTGTGTGGGGTGTGTGGGTGTGTGTGGTGGGTGTGGTGTGTGTGAGTGTGTGGGTGTGTGGGTGGTGGGGTGGTGTGGTGTGTGTGTGTGGGTGTGTGGTTGTGGTGTGTGGGGTGTGTGGGTGTGTGGGTGTGTGGTGTGTGAGTGTGGGGTGGTGGGTGTGTGGTGTGGTGTGTGGGGGTGTGGGTGGGGTGGTGTGGGTGGTGGTGGGTGTGTGGGTGTGTGATGTGTGGGTGTGTGGGTGTGGGGTTTGAGTGTGTGTGTGTGTGGGGTGTGTGTGTGTGTGTGAGGTGTGGTGTGTGGGTGTGTGTGTGTGTGGTGTGTGTGTGTGAGGTGTGAGGTGAGTGTGTGAGTGTGTGGTGTGAGTGTGTGGTGTGTGGGTGTGTGTGGGTGTTGTGTGGGTGTGGGGTGTGTGTGGTGTGTGTGGTGTGTGGTGTGTGTGGGTGTGGGTGTGTGGGTGTGGTGTGTGGTGTGGGTGTGTGAGTGTGTGGTGTGAGGGTGAGTGTGTGTGTGGGTGTGGGGTGTGGGTGGTGTGTGTGGGTGTGTGGTGTGTGTGGTGTGTGTGTGTGGGTGTGTGGTGTGGGGTGGGTGTGGGTGTGTGTGGTGTGTGTGTGTGTGTGAGGTGTGTGTGGGTGTGTGGTGTGGTGTGTGTTGTGTGTGTGGTGTGTGTGTGTGAGTGTGTGGGTGTGTGGGTGTGGTGGTGGTGTGGGTGTGAGTGTGTGGTGTGTGGTGTGTGATGTGTGGTGTGTGGTGTGTGTGGTGTGTGGTGTGTGGGTGTGAGGTGTGTGGGTGTGTGGTGTGTGGGTTGGGTGTGTGGTGTGTGGTGTGGGGTGTGTGGGTGTGTGGGGTGGTGTGGGTGTGTGGTGTGTGGTGTGTGGGGTGGGTGTGGGTGGTGTGTGGTGGGTGGTGTGTGTGTGTGGGTGTGTGTGGTGTGTGTGTGGTGTGTGGTGTGTGTGGTGTGTGGTGTGTGTGTGTGGGTGTGGTGGTGTGTGGTGTGTGAGGTGTGGTGGTGAGTGTGTGAGGTGTGGGTGGTGTGTGGGTGAGGTGTGGTGGTGTGTGGTGTGTGGTGGGTGTGTGAGGGTGTGTGGTGTGTGGGGTGAGTGTGTGAGGTGTTTGGGTGGTGTTGTGTGGTGTGGTGTGTGTGTGAGTGTGTGTGTGTGTGAGGTGTGGGTGTGTGGGTTGTGGGTGTGTGAGTGTGGTGGTGAGGTGTGGGTGGTGTGTGTGTGGTGTGTGAGGTGTGTGGGTGTGGTGTGTGAGGTGTGTGGGTGTGTGGGGTGTGGGGTGTGGGGTGTGTGGTGTGGGTGTGTGGGTGTGGTGTGTGGTGTGTGGGTGTGGGTGTGTGAGTGTGTGTGTGTGGTGGTGTGTGTGGGTGTGTGGTGTGTGGGTGGTGTGGTGTGGGTGTGGTGGGGTGTGGTGGTGTGTGAGGGTGAGGGTGGTGTGTGAGTGTGTGGGTGTGAGTGGTGGAGTGTGGTGTGTGAGTGTGTGTGGGTGTGTGGTGTGTGAGGTGTGGGTGGGTGTGTGGGTGTGTGGGTGTGTGTGTGTGGGTGTGGGTGTGGGGTGTGGTGGTGGGTGTGTGGGTGTGGGTGTGGTGTGTGTGTGTGGGTGTGTGGGTGGTGTGTGGGTGTGGGGTGTGTGAGTGTGTGAGTGTGTGGGTGTGTGGGTGTGGGGTGTGTGTGTGTGGGTGTGTGGGGTGTGGTGTGTGAGGTGTGGGTGTGTGGTGTGTGGTGTGTGTGGGTGTGTGGGTGTGTGAGTGTGTGGGTGTGTGGTGTGTGGTGTGTGGGTGGTGGGTGTGGGTGTGTGGTGTGTGGTTGTGTGGGTGTGGGTGTGTGGTGTGTGGTGTGGTGTGTGGGGGTGTGTGGTGTGTGGGTGTGGGTGTGGGTGAGTGTGTGGTGGTGTGAGTGTGAGGTGTGGGTGTGTGAGGTGTGTGGGTGTGTGGTGTGTGGGGTGTTGTGGGTGTGATGTGTGGGTGTGTGGGTGGTGTGGGTGTGGTGTGGTGTGTGTGTGGGTGTGTGAGGTGTGTGGGAGGTGTGGGTGTGTGGGTGTGGTGTGGGTGTGTGGTGGTGTGGTGTGTGGTGTGTGGAGTGGTGTGTGTGGGTGTGTGTGGGTGTGTGGGTGGTGGTGTGAGTGTGTGAGTGTGTGGTGGTTGTGGGTGTGAGGTGTGGTGTGTGGTGTGTGGGTGTGTGAGTGTGTGTGTGTGAGTGTGTGGGGTGGTGTGGGTGGTGGGGGTGTGGGTGTGGGGTGTGTGTGTGTGGGTGTGTGGTGTGGGTGTGGTGTGTGTGGGGTGTGTGGTGTGTGGGTGTGGGGGTGTGTGAGTGTGTGGTGTGTGGAGTGTGGGTGGTGGTGGGGGTGTGTGGTGTGTGAGTGTGTGGTGTGTGAGTGTGTGGGTGTGTGAGTGTGGGTGTGGGTGTGGTGTGTGGGTGTGGGTGTGGTGTGTGGTGTGGGTGGTGTGTGTGGTGTGGGTGTGGTGTGTGATGTGTGGGGGTGGTGTGTGAGGTGGGTGTGTGTGTGGGTGTGTGGGTGGGTGTGGGTGTGTGGTGTGTGGTGTGGGTGTGTGGTGTGGGTGTGTGGTGTGTGTGTGTGGTGTGTGGTGGGTGGTGTGTGAGGTGTGTGTGTGGTGTGGTGGGGTGTGTGTGTGTGTGTGTGTGTGTGTGTGGTGTGAGGGTGGGTGGGTGTGTGGTGGGTGTGAGTGTGTGGTGTGGTGTGTGGGTGAGTGTGTGGTGTGGTGTGTGGGTGGGTGTGGGTGTGGGTGTGTGGGTGTGTGAGGTGTGGTGTGTGGGTGTGTGGGTGTGTGTGTGTGTGTGGGGTGTGGTGTGTGGGTGTGTGGGTGTGGTGTGTGGTGTGTGTGGGGTGGGTGTGTGGGTGTGTGTGTGGGTGTTGGGTTGTGGTGTGTGGTGT